>WFKH01011581.1:30289365-30368116 GCA_016163765.1 Magallana hongkongensis | reverse complement strand
ACATTTTTTGTTCTTACACCTATCTAAAATTGTTGTTCATTTTTGAGATACAAATGATTGAATATTTTAGGGGCCAGCCCTCTAGATCCTTAATGGGGACAAACATTGGTGTTTTGATTAATGGAATCGATTGGAATCATTAATACAGACATTTTCTCTTCTACAATACTTAAGAAAATATGTCTCCTTCTCTAGATATATTGCGTCAAAGTTTAAGTACTTTGGCCCCTAAAAATCCCTAATTACGTAATAAATGGGCGTGGCAATGATTTTTCCTGATACATATTGCTACGATCAACAACTTTGCTTCTACAATGCATTACAAAATCTTTATCATTTTTAAGTTATTTGTAATAGAGTTTTTGAGTGTCTTGGCCCCTAATTTAAGGGGCCAGCCCCTTTTTCTTAATTTCGTTGAAAAGAACTTTTGATTTTCTACCACTTTTTTTTATATATGTCTTAACAAAATATCAACTGATAAAAAGATACAGATCAAAACGTATGAAAATTTTGAATGAAAATTTGTACCCAATTTTCGTGCCTAGGCGAGCTCCAAGAAATGGCGCCACTGGCGTAAAACAACATAATAGGGCACAACTTCAGACTATAGACTAGATATCCTGAAAATTTCATAGTCATATCTCTGATAGTTTCTGAGATCACAACTGCACAAAATAGGTCGTGATAATGTACAAAATGGACGATAAATCGGTACCGGAAGTGAGACAGAAAAAATCTCAAAAAGTATGAAGTTAAGATCACGTTCAATCTTCTGTGAAAAAATAGTTGAAATCGGCCGAATAGTTTTCGAGAAATCGCGTGCACAAAATTTTTGGAAAAAAAATAATAATAACTAGACGCTCGTTGCGAGCAACAAGAGGTCTTCCGTTTTAATACACCTTAAAAAAGACTATAGAGATAGTTGTTCTTTTCTACCATTTTTTAACACTCTTTAACAAAGAGCAAAACCAATACCGGATATCTAAAACGCTATGTAAAAGTCAAACCAATATTGTAAAATCCGTATTGTGACGTATTTCGATCCTCGGTCACTTCGCCGGCATCAAAGACATTCCGCCGCAACAACAGTGAATCAGGTTCCAACGATGCATATATATGCATTACAAATAGATAAAATAGCTAACCGCGGGTCGAAAAACAAATATTTTTCATATTTATACATGTACTAACATTTAAAATTATTCTTATGTTTAGAATGACTTTTTTCAATAGTATGTCAAAAGAGAGAGAGAGAGAGAGAGAGAGAGAGAGAGAGAGAGAGAGAGAGAGAGAGAGAGAGAGAGAGAAAGGTCTTAGCTAGACTAAGCAAATTTTTTGCTTATTGGAATACAACTTTATATTTAGTATCGACATCTGTCTGGGTTGACCCACAAATCTAATATAGATTAGAGAACTACGGACAAGCAAGGCTACAACTGCAGAAAAGTTTCAATGAATTGTTTAGATCCGTGTTTACTCTGATGGTGTTTTGTATTTTTTTCTTTGTAATTTTGAGTTTGAACACAGTTCGTCCCCACATGCCATCGTAGAGGCGGAGTTCAGACATTCACTGCTCATGACTTGACGGAGAGGAGAGAGAGAGAGAGAGAGAGAGAGAGAGAGAGAGAGAGAGAGAGAAAAGTAAATGTACAATTCAAACATGTATATAATCTGTAAAAAAAACATTTGTCAATAAACGCATGTATACATGCATGCCTGTATCCACGTATGTAGAGAAACATTAAACAACCCTCAGTTTAAAGTCATGTATAATAATTGAAACATGGGCATTTTGTTAGGAGAACGGTAATTTCCTACCCGCAGTCGCTAATTGTTGTGTGCATACAGTCATTGAGATGGCGGCATTTCTTTGATGCCGGCAAAGCGACCCGGCGAGCTCTAATGCGGTCGTATTGCACGGGTGCTTCGGCGGCATGACTTTGATGCCGGCGATGCTACGAGCGTCTGAATTTAGATAGCTGCTGATAAAAACAAGACTGTCACAAAGCAGGAAATTAACTGTATTTTTAACCGGGCTCTATATTTGTACTGGAAAAAAACCACGATATTATTTTGATTTATGATAAAATATAAACGGAAAACATTTAAATCCATTGTTTTAAAGATAAAATCGTTAAACAAACCACAATTAAGAAAGAAAAAACGTTCGACACTCAGGGACCGAACCCGGGTCGCCTGGGCACAAGTCCACCACTTTAACGACTGAGCTACGCGGACTCTTGCTTCAAGACTTTGGAGCCCAAAATCTCGATAATGCGTGGATCGATTTTAAAACGGATTTCATATTCTGAAGTTTTGAATGCGCCTCTATCAAATTCAAACATTAAAAAAATTCAAATCAAAAAAGTAGAAAAATGACTTCTTTTTGTTTCCTTCCGGTGACGACCGGAAGTAACGGCGGACGTTCGGATATGCAAAGGGCACTGCGGTTGTTAACTCTCTACCGTCTCTGTAAATTTGAAAGTCCTATCTTAATTACTTTTGGAGAAAAACCGTGAACAAGCAAAAACATAAAATCTTTAATATCTCGGGACCGGAAGTAACGACCAAAAATATCTCGTGTAATTTTCTTACAAATTTGTCATGATTAAGATTTGGAAGTTTTATAAAAATCGGCTGAAGCGTTTTTGAGAAAACGTGACAGAAAAAAAAAAATAATAATAATAGGGGAAAAGAAACAAAGCAATAACAATAAAGTCTTTCGTTGGAAACGGAAGACCTTAATAATTAGAAATCGTACGAAAACTATAAGGTCTTCCGTTGGAAACGGAATACCTTAACTAGATAGGATCTCGTTACGAGTAACGAGTAGGTCTTCCGTCCGATTTGTTTTAAATGATACGATGAATAGTCGATACAATTTCAGAATTAACCCCCTCCCCTTTCAGATAATGTATAAAAATCCCTTATTACGTAATCAATGGGCGTTGCAATGACTTTTCCAGATAGATATTGTTACGATCAACAACTTTGCTTCTAAAATGCAATACAAAATCTTGATCGTTTTTAAGTTATTTGTAATAGACTTTACGAGTCTCTTGGCCCTAATTAAAAGGGCCAGCCCCTTTTTCTTGATTTCATACGAAAGGTCTCACGAATACTAAGATTTTTTGTTCTTACACTTATCTTAAATTGTTGTTCGTTTTTGAGATACAAATGATTGACTATTTTAGGGTCTAGCCCTGTAGATCCTTAATGGGGTGTAGACATTAGTGTTTTGATCACTGGAATCAATTTAAAACATTAATACAAACATTTTCTCTTCTGCAATGGTTAGAAAAATATATCTCGTTCTCTAGATATATTGCGTCAAAGTTTAAGGACTTTGGCCCCTAAAAATCCCTAATTACGTTATAAATGGGCGTGGCAATGATTATTTCAAACAGATATTGATACGATCAACAACTTTGCTTCTATAATGCATTACAAAATTTTTATTGTTTTTAAGTTATTTGTAATAGACTTTACGAGTCTCTTGGCCCCTAATTAAAAGGGCCAGCCCCTATTTCTTGAATTCATACGAAAGATCTCACAAATACTAACATTTTTTGTTCCTACACTCATCTTAAATTTTGTTTGTTTTCGAGATAATAATGATTGAATATTTTAGATGCCAGCCCTTTAGATCCTTAATGGGGACAGACATTGGTGTTTTGAATAATAGAATAGATTTAAATTATCATTACAAGCATTTTCTCTTCTTCAATGCTTTACAAAAAATGTCTCGTTCTCTAGATATATTGTTTCAAAGTTTGAGAACTTTGACCCCTTTAGATCCCTGATTACGTCATAAATGGGCGTAGCAATAAGTTGTCCAGATAGATATTGTTATGATCAACAACTTTGCTACTATAATGCATTACAAAATATTTATCGTATTTAAGTTATTTGTAATAGACTTTACGAGTGTCTTAGCCCCTAATTTAAGGGGCCAGCCCCTTTTTCTTAATTTATTTGGAAAGCACTTTTCATACTCTACCACTTTTATTATATGTGTCTTAACAAAATATCAACTTATAAAAAGATATAGATCAAAACGTGTGAAAATTTTGATTCGAAATTCGTACCCAATTTTCATGCCTAGGCAAGCTCAAAGAAATGGCGCCACTGGCGCCCAAAAACTACATTCTGCACAATTTCCAACTATGGTCTACCTGTCCTGAAAATTTCATATGTATATCTCTGATACTCTCTGAGTTTATGTCTGCACAAAATTGGTCGTAAAAACTAACAAAATCGGCCGTAAATCGGAACAGGAAGTGACGATTTCAAAATTTCAAAAAAATTCTAGAATTATGACCACTGGCAATCATCTGTGAGAAAATGGTCGAAATCGGCCGATGGTTTTCGAGAAATCACGTGCAGAAAATTTGTGGAAAAAAAATAATAATAACTAGATACGATCTCGTTACGAGTAACGAGTAGGTCTTCCGTTCAATTTGTTAAACGATACGATTAAAATATTAATGAAATTTCAGAATTTCCCCTCAAACCTTTCCTTTCAGATAATGTATACGATTGTCAATATCATTTACAATGCTTAACAAAGTGTTTTGCTTTTTCACATTCAGCACATTAAAGATTTAAGGTTTTAGTTCCTTAAAATCCCTAATTATGTCATCAATGGGTGTGGCAATGAGTTTTACAAACTGATATTCTTACGAACAACAACTTTGCATCTATAATGCATTTCAAAATCTTGATCGTCTTTAAGTTATGTGTAAGAGACTTTACGAGTGTCTTGGCCCCTAATTTAAGGGGTCAGCCCCTTTTTCTTGAGTTCATTCAAAAGTTCTTACGAATACTTACATTTTTTGTTTTACACTTATCTAAAATTGTTTTTCATTTTGAGAAACAAATGATTGAATATTTTAGGGGCCAGCCCTTTAGATCCTTCATGGGGACAAATATTAATGTTTTGATTTGTGGAGTCGATTTGAATCATCAATGCAAGCATTTTCTCTTCTATAATGCCCAACAAAATATGTTTCCTTCTCTAGATATAGTGTGTCAAAGTTTAAGTACTTTGGCCCCTAAAAATCCCTAATTACGTAATAAATGGGGGTGGCAATGATTTTTTTCTGTTAGATATTGTTACGATCAACAACTTTGCTTCTATAATGCATTACAAAATCTTTATCGTTTTTAAGTTATTTGTAATTCAGTTTTTGAGTGTCTTGGCCCCTAATTTAAGGGGTCAGCCCCTTTTTCTTGATTTTATACGAAAGGTCTTATGAATACTTACATTTTTTGTTCTTACACCTATCTAAAATTGTTGTTCATTTTTGAGATACAAATGATTGAATATTTTAGGGACCAGCCTTCTAGATCCTTCATGGGGACAGACATTGGTGTTTTGATTAGTGGAATCGATACGAATCATCAATGCAAACATTTTCTGTTCTACAATGCTTAACAAAATATGTTTCCTTCTCTAGATATATTGTGTCAAAGTTTAAGTGCTTTGACCCCTAAAAATCCCTAATTACGTAATAAATGGGCGTGGCAATGATTTTTTCTGTTAGATATTGTTACGATCAACAACTTTGCTTCTATAATACATTACACAATCTTTATCGTTTTTAAGTTATTTGTAATAGACTTTACGAGTCTATTTGCCCCTAATTTAAGGGGCCAGCCCCTTTTTTTTTGATTTTATACGAAAGGTCTTATGGATACTTACATTTTTTGTTCTTACACCTATCTAAAATTGTTGTTCATTTTTGAGATACAAATGATTGAATATTTTAGGGACCAGTCCTCTAGATCCTTAATGGAGACAGACATTGGTGTTTTGATTAGTGGAATCGATACGAATCATCAATGCAAACATTTTCTGTTCTACAATGCTTAACAAAATATGTCTCCTTCTCTAGATATATTACGTCAAAGTTTAAGGACGTTGGCCCCTAAAAATCCCTAATTACGTAATAAATGGGCGTGGCAATGATTTTTTCTGATAGATATTGCTACGATCAAGAACTTTGCTTCTATAATGCATTACAAAATCTTTATCGTTTTTTAGTTATTTGTAATAGACTTTACGAGTCTCTTGGCCCCTAATTTAAGGGGCCAGCCCCTTTTTTTGATTTTGTTGGAAAGAACTTTTGATTCTCTACTACATTTGTTCTATATCTCTTAACAAAATATCAACAAATAAAAAGATACAGATCAAATCGTATGAAATGACAAATGACCCCCTCGCGCTAACATCCGTGCCAACGAGAGATATTAATATAAGTTGTAGAACTTGTTTATCAATCGTTGTAAAATAAATAAAGTTCAGGTTTAAATCGTATGAAAATTTTGAATAAAAATTCGTATCCAATTTTCGTGCCTAGGCGAGCTCCAAGAAATGGCGCCACTGGCGTAAAACAAATACATGCTGCACAACTTCAAACTATAGTATACCTATCCTGAAAATTTCATAGTGATATCTCTGATAGTTTCTGAGTTTATAGATGCACAAAATGAGTCGTGAAAATTTACAAAATGGCCAATAAATCGGTACCGAAAGTGACGACAAAAAAAATGAAAAATATGTATGAAGTATAGATTACGTCCAATCATCTGTGAAAAAATGACCGAGATCGGTGGAATAGTTTTCGAGAAATCGCGTGCAAAAAATTTGGAAAAAAAAATAATAATAACTAGATACGATCTCGTTACGAATAACGAGTAGGTCTTCCGTTCGATGTTTTAAAATGATACGATGAATTATCTTTAAAACTTTAGATACAAATGATTGAATATTTTAGGGGCTAGCCCTGTAGATCTTTAATGGGGACAGACATGTGTGTTTCGATTAGTGGAATCGATAAGTATCATCAATGCAGACATTTTCTCTTCTACAATGCTTCACAAAATATGTCTCCTTTTCTAGATATATTGCGTCAAAGTTTAAGGAATTTGGCCCCTAAAATCCCTAATTACATCATAAATGGGTGTGGCGATGAATTAAACGGAAGACCCTTAATAATAAATCAAAAGAAACCTAAGAATAACAAGAGGATCTTACGTTGGAAACGGAAGACCCTAATAATAATGGAAAGAAATCAAAGAATAACAAGAGGGTCTTCCGTTTGAAACGGAAGATCCTAACTAGAGCAAAGCTCGTTGCAAAGCAACGAGTGTGTCTTCCGTTAATGTTGCATGTAAAGTTAGACGTTCCTGTAAGAAGAAGAGTTCATAAACCAATAACAAGAGTAACACATAAAAAAAGAATCGAATAATTCTTGGTACGACTTAACAAAATCCGAATGATTCCAAGAACGACTTTTAAAAAATCTTACTATGTTTAAGCACGAAATAACAAGTTTTGAATTAATTTTGGTAAGGGTTAACTTATCTATGAACTTAAAACTACTTTCCTAACCCCAAATACGAATTTAAAATTTCTGGAAAAATTAATTTTCAAATTCCAATATCCCTGCAACGCATCTTCCGATTTTCAGACGCCTTTTAATTTTAATTTCAACTAAATAAGCTTTATAACATAGATATACGATTTAAATTTGATCATAAAATTTAAATTTTTGAAAAATTTGATTCACTTCCGGTTTCGACCGGAAGAGACGGCGTTGTATTTCCAGCCTTAATACAGAAGTAAGATTAAAAATTTATATCCACATAACATTTAACAAGTCTTTATCGTAAATTATTTTTGAGAAACTCCGTGGACAAAATGACTTTTCAAAATTTTAAAAATGGTGTAACGTCAAAACGGAAGTGACATTGTTATTTAAATCTTAACATCTTTGAGGCATGCTAACGTCACATAATCTCTGCAAGTTTCATTAAAATCAGTTGAAAACTTTTTTAGCAATGAAGCAACAAAGGAGTCAGAAAAAAAAGAGAAAAGAAAAATAGCTAGAGCAGAGCTCGTTGCAAAGCAACAAGTGGGTCTTCCGTTAATGTCGAAAGTAAAGCTAGAAATTCCTGTTAGAAGCTGAGTTCAGAAACCAATAACAGGAGTAACTAAAACAAAAAATACAAAAAAAAATCGAATAATTCTTGCTACCACTTAACAAAATCTGCATGGCTTTAAGTACAAATTAACAAAAACCTTAATGATTTCAAGAACAACTTGACAAAAATGTCCGAATGTGTTTAAGTACGACTTTACAAATATCGAATCATTCTAGATACGAGTTAATTTAACTTTGAACTTTGTACAATTTTATTAACCAAGAATGCGAAATCAAATTTTCTGGAAAAATCAATTTTTGAACCCCAATATCTCTGCAATGCATCGTCCGAATTTCAAATTTCCGGTTTGGACCGGAAGTGACGGAAGGTTAATTTCAGCATCATTTCCAAATAAAAATGCTAAATGTAAAAACACCGAAAATTTTAAGTACCTATTTTGAAGCGTTTTTTAAAAATGCCCCGGACAAAATCACTTTTTCAAAGTTTTAAAATTGACGTAACTTAAATATTGAAGTGACGTTGTGATGGAAACTTGAACAGCATAAAGGGACTATAACGGCATATAATTTCTAAAAGTTTTATTGAAATCAATTGAAAACTTATAAAGATATGAAGTTTTAAAAAATTCAGAAAGAAGAAAAAGAATAATAACTAGAGCAAAACTCGTTGCAAAGCAACGAGTGGGTCTTTCGTTAATGTTGAAAGTAAAGCTAGAAGTTTCTGTAAGAAGCAGAGTTCTTAAACCAATTACAGGAGTAACTAAAACAAAAAAATACAAAAAATCGAATAATTCTTGGTACGACTTAACAAAATCCGAATGATTTTTGGTACGAATTAACAAAATCCACTTAACAACATAAATCCGAATGTGTTTAAGTACGACTTAACAATTATCGAATTATTTTTGGTACGAATTAATTTCACTGTGAACTTTTTTTTCAAACCAAGAACGCGAAATCAAAAATTCTTGAAAAATCAATTTTTGAACGCTAATATCTCTTTTTTTGTATCGTCCGATTCAAAAACGGATTTCAATGTCGTGTTCAGCAGAATTGAGTCTACAAAGATCATTAACTTGAACTTATCGATGTTTTTTAACCCAAGAACACGGAATCAAAAATTTCCGGAAAAATCAATTTTTGAACGGTAATATCTCTGTAATGCATCGTGTAATTTTAAAACGAATTTTAGTGTTCTATTAAGCATTATTAACTCTACAAAAGTCATAAACTTTTGAAATTTAAACAAAATTTCAAAATTTCGAAAAATTTGAAATGCTTCCGGTTTAAACCGGAAGTGACGGAAGGTAAATTCCAGCCGTATCTCTAAATAAAAATGATAAATTTACAAACACCGAAAATTTGAAGTCCCTATCTTGAAGCGTTTTTGAAAAATGCCCCAAACAAATTCACTTTTTGAAAGTTTTAAAATTGACGTAACGTAAAAACGGAAGTTACGTTGTAAAAGAAACTTTAATAACTTAGATGGACGATAAACGCACATAATTTCTAAAAGTTTTATTAAAATCGGTTGAAAAGTTTTTGAGATATGAAGCTTCATAAAAGTCAGAAAAAGTAAGAAAAAGAATAATAATAATAATAACTAGAGCAAAGCTCGTTGCAAAGCAACGAGTGGGTCTTCCGTTAATGTCGAAAGTAAAGTTTGAACTTCCTGTAAGAAGCAGAGCTCTTAAACTAAGAACAAAAGTAACTAAAACAAAAAGATAAAAAAAAAAGAATGATTCTTGGTACGACTTAACAAAATTCGAATGATTTTAAGTACGAATTAACAAAAAACTACACAATTTCAAGAACGACTTAACAAAAAAAATCCAATATGTGTTTAATTTTCGAAGTATTTTAGGTACGAGTTAATTTGACTTTAAACTTAAGACTATTTACTTAACCTTGAAAGCGGAATCAATATTTCCGGAAACATCAATTTTTAAACCCATATATATATATATATATATATATATATATATATATATATATATATAGTCCGATTTTAAAACACCTTTTAGTGTTAGATTCAGCCTCGTGAGCTCTACAAAACAGGTATACGTTTTTATTTGATCAAAAATTCAAATTTTGATTCATTTCCGGTTTCGATCTTATTACAGAGGTAAATTGACAAATATATAACCGTGGGAAATTTCAAGTCTCTATCTTAAAGCGTTTTTGAGAAAAGCTGCGGATAAAATTTTAAAAATGACGTAACGTCAAAACGGAAGTGACGTTGTCATGGAAACTTTAATACCTTTAAAGGACGCTAGTGTAAAACAATCTCTGAAAGTTTCATTGAAATCGGTTGAAAACTTTTTGAGTTATGCAGCCGAAAAGGAGTCAGAAAAAAAAGAAGTATAATAATAATAATAAGTAAAAAGAAACCGAAGAATAACAAGAGGGTGTTTCGCTTCCAACGGAAGACTCTCTTGTTATTCTACGGTTTCTTTTACGTTGGAAACGGAAGACCCTAATGATAATAAAAAGAAACAATAGAATAACAAGAGGGTTTTCCGTTGGAAACGGAAGACCCTAATAATAAAAAGAAACCGAAGAAAAACAAGAGGGTCTTCCGTTGGAAATGGAAGACCCTAATAATATGTAAAAAGAAACCAAAGAATAACATGAGGATCTTCCGTTGGAAAAGGACAGGTGACACAAAACCATATTCTTCTCAAAACACTTCCTTTCATAAAGATAAATTAGTTTATAACAAGCTCCTCCTTCGACTAGCATCGGATAATATCACACAGCTCAATTAATTGTGCTAAAAATCCAAGCTGCGGCTGATCTCTGAATTTTGCCAAACTTTAATGAGATAAGAAACCCACGCGTGTTACACGTCAAAGATGACCTACGCAGCAATCAGCCAAATAGTAAACAAAGCAATGGATGAGGAATGTACAGAAACTGTTTGTAGAGCTCCAGATGATAGAAGACCATATAATTTTGAGCCTTTAATTAGGAATAGAGATCAATTAAATGTTGTTGATTCTGAGAGCTCCGAGATAGAATTTGAAGAGGAGAACGTTGCAAACCAAGACAACACGAGAACTGACAACTTGGCATGGTAAGAATAAAATTACATCAGGTCATTAGACATATGTTATTTCATTATTGTAGCAGTTGTCCTTCTGACAAATTTTAATGATAACAATAAAAATATTAAAACTTAGAATATGTCTTGAGGTCAAATTATTTGTGAATGAAATTTTTCTTATAAATGTTTATAGGTGTGATTGTGAAAATTGTGTAATTATGGAAAAGGAAGAAGAATGTCTATGCTGTCATGAATTGGCTCAAGTCATAGAAAAAATTAATTCAAAAAACCTGAAATGCATTACACAACGTGAGGGCTTTCAGGGTTATTGTCTCAACGTAGATGTCCTTGAAGTGTCCTTATATGAGTTAATGGAACGAGACGGGCCAATAGATGATAATGAGCCTATACATGAGTAAGAATTATGTTCAAGCAGACATTTCATTTTGAAAACAAACTTAATTTGCTAAAATCTTAATAAAAACCATTCATTTTATTCAGGTTAAATCTATTTTTATTCCACAAGTTATACAGCTATTTGGCTTATAGAAGATTCACATGTTAGATCTGGCATGTATTAGGAAAGAACAGAAGGAAAGTAAAACAATCCGTGACACTTTGAAATCGGAATCTTACGTAGGATTCAAATATCCGCTTCCTTGGGCTTCACTGTTGAGTTCCATGAGGATATCTGGAGCCTCTTTTGTTTACAAGTTCAGTTTTATCAAACTCTTCATAGTTTTCAGTTAAATGTTGAGGCTCATCGGCTTTATATCCAAAAACAAAATCTTCATGCGCAAATTTAAGTGATGGACACAGCTGTCGTCTCAAGAAGACTTTGTCTTATAAGTGTCCAATGTACTCTGAATAATAAAAATAATTTATTTCAAATTCTGATTTAATTCATTCCTGTAATTTCATACATATTATTTGTGTGTGTATTTGTACATACCCAAAGTAGCAGGAACTCTTTCAGGTTTAACAATACATTCCTGTCCTCTCTTTGCCTTTGGGTAGCATACCCGCCACTGCTGTTTGCCTTCTTTGGTCATGGATTGCCTCCGTGTGCCATTTTCATTTTAATGAAGAGCAGCACCACAAAGTCTATAAATGATTGAAATTAAATAAGTATTCAAGTTTTTTTATTTTTACCAAGATAGTTAAGCTTATTGCAAACACTATAGCAAAATGCACCTTGCAAGCATTGGTGTGTAGAAATAGTGTGTACTCTTCGGGGCAATGTGGTTAACAACTAAATGGAAAACGTCTAAACCATATGTTTGGTGTACATGAGGCAGTTTAGGAAGATCACGCAGTAGATAAGGACTTTCTCCGATTTCTTTTACCATTTTGTAACATCTTGAACCTAAATAGGATGTAAATAAAACATTATCCATTGATCAAGAACTTAGCGGTGAAATAAAAGATCACCTCACTTAAAATGAAATAAATCATATATTACCTTGTCGCATCCAGTCTCTGGGTTCAAGTTCTCCATGTTCACACTCGGGGTAAATTTCTGAGTCGTGGTTGTGAACGTTTATAATGTGGTTGCTGATTGACTTCAACTTCTAGAGCTTTAGTTGCCCATTGTCTCCACTGGTTGCAGCCACCCAGTAGGTATGGTTGACAATACCTTTAATCCATGGTCTAATTTGGCCAGCTCCACGTTTTTTGGCTGCATTTTCTAGTTTTCTTGATATTCCTGGGAAAGACACAAAATTACAAAAGTACAAAAGTGTATATATAAAATGACACCAGAATAGAATGTACGCAATTTGATATTTACTACCGTACCTTTCGCAATGTGCCAGACATCAAAGTAATGATTGATTGATTGCTAGTCTACAGTGCCGTCAACGCGGATTTAAAACTACAGACGATATATTTTCAAATTGTTTTAAAAATTTATATAGCGTGTGTTTAAAATCATTCATCGATGCCATTTCATTAAGTAACCTGACAGTGTATTTTTACGAACTATTAAAATTGACGTAGCCTATTCAAAAATTTATATGTTTGCCAGTTGTACAGTAAAACACGCTTATAACGAAGTGCCAGGGACAGGCGATTTTGCTTCGTTATAAGCGTAATTCGTTATATCCGCCAAGTTTACAACATGTTATAAAGTCATCGGAAATGAAAATCACTTCGCTGTAAGCGTTCATTCATTATAAGCGTGTTCGTTATAACCGTGGTTTACTCTATTTTATTTTTTCCTTAATTTATTAAATTGTATGAAGTAATTGAAACTTTTTTTTTCGTAACTTGACGGTGTATTTTTACGAACTATTAAAATTGACGTAGCCTATTCAAAAATTGCCAGTTGTATTTTGGGGGTTTTTTTTCCCTTAATTTATTAAATTGTGAGGAAGCATTGAAACTTTTCTATTTTATCTATGCAAACTTCATACCAGGTAAATCAAATTATTGAAATATGTCCGTACGATCGAGTTTCAACAAACTTTCAGCCAGTTTGTAATTGTATATTAGAAAACAGAAAGTACACATTTACATGTATTATATTAATTATATTTGTATTTTGTATGTATTTTAAGATTTTAATCTACTTGTTCATATGGGCAAGGTTTTCTGTGCAAGTGATATAATACACGGTCTGGAAAACAGCGCGCTAACCGCTTATCATGTTAGAATATTCGCGAAGCGGTTTATGGTAATTTAAGGTCGCGAGGATATTTTTCAGGTTGACATCAGAGTTAGGTAGATAATATCAAAATAATTAGACTAGTGTTGTTCTCTTATTTAAACCTTATAAGCTTGTTATATTACTGCTGTATTTAACTCGATACTAAAGTGTTACTTTTCTTTACAAGAAATGGAAATAGGTCATTATTTTGCATCACAAAACATGGGAAACTGTACATGTTATCAAATGCATACAACTCGAATTACTTTTCAAAAAAAAAAATGCAAACTATTAATGCACACATTTCCTTTCTTGTGTATATTAAGTAATTTTAAGTCGCGATTATTTGCTGTGTATAATGATTAGCAAGCTCAGGGTAGAAAACGGCATGCCCTGGGGGGTTCACACCTGTTCAAGACAAAAGAAAACCTCTAAATTGCGAACTTCTTCGTCTAACCGCACAACACCACCCCTTTTCTATATTACAGAAGGGGTTTCTTGATTTATGAGTGTCGTCGATCCAGATATTCTCTTTTTATGATCGTTATGAGATAGAGAGAGAGAGAGAGAGAGAGAGAGAGAGAGGGAGAGGGGGAGATTCCTGATGGTCACTCGTTACACGGATTATCCACATGTCTCATACCTGTGTATTATGTGCGTTCAAGCGTAGAGTGATTTCCTGTCTGTGTGATGGTTTCACACCTTTGTGTAAAACAATTGGGACTAAAGTCATATACAGTTTACTTTGACAGTCATAAAACGTTGTAGATAAAGGTGGCGGGGGGGGGGGGGGGGGGGGGGGGGGGGGGGTTTGGGGAGTTACGAGTTACGTTATTCGCAACTGATACAAGATATGTGTAGTAGCTTCATATTCAACAAAATAAATCATAAAATGATATCACTACCAGTAGTATTTTAAGGGTAAAGTAAAATTTTCATTTTTCATTGGTAGCATGTGCTGGTAACGGACTAGGTTAACTGTCTTGAGCATCGAGAGACAGTGCCGTAAAACATGCTACAAATTGATATGGATTAAAAATATTTAGAGTCGGAAATGTTTAAAATCATTAAAAAATCGGTATTTTAACGCAGAAGAAACGCCAAGAGAGCGCGATGTACGCGGCAACAGCTCTTTGGGGTTGCTGTATGAACGCAGCCAAAAGAAAAACAACTTGTTCAACGCTGTGAATGCACAGTGAGAGCGCGACAGAGACGCAGTGACATCCCAAAGGACTCCGAGAGGTCTCTGGGCAAGCGCAATTGACTTATCACTGCGTCTACACTGGGATTAGCTGCGTTCCTTGAGCGCGCCAATTTACCTCTCGTGGCGCTGTTGGAGACCTTACGGCGCTGTCACGGCGACCTCACTCCGTTTCTGCGTGTTTATCAGAACGCAGAGCCATGGCGCGTTCTTTGTTTATGCTCAAAGTGCGCGCCGTCGCATCGCGTTCTATAATGTTCGAGGCGATCCCACCGCGACAAATGAAGACGCCTTTGCGTTGTTACGGCGCTGTAGGAGACTCTACTGCGTGTACCTTGGCGTTTTACTTTATTTAAGGACGCAGCGAGATCGCCATGAGGACGCAGCTCCGGTGTGACAGGGGTTATAGTTATGCAATGCCCATAACAATTGTGACACACAGATAATAGCCTCTGAAGAGAACTCTCAGACACAATGTAATATTTTTCCTTTGATGGATTTTCTGTTGTTTCTAATCTGTATTTACATGTTTATTATCAGATCCTTCTTCAAATTCAGATTCCTCATTATCACTTAGGCTGAAATCTGGATCTCCATCTTTATTTTCAGTATAAAGATCTGCATCATCATCGCTATCAATATATTGATTTACTAAGACCACTTCACTTTTCTCCGATTCAAAATCTTCCTCAGATATCAAACTTTAAAGGCAATTACAACAGAGGCGAATTTCGTCACATTAAACTTGAGAATCGGTTGTTTCAAAGCTAGTAAACGACTTTCCTTTTTATATTCTCCTTGTTCGTGTTTTTACTTTAGAGATAGTATCAGGAATGAAAACTTGCACTGCCTTATCTGCAGTTTTACTTTCAAAATTTGAAGAATATGCTAATGTGTCATCTTGCATATCATGAAAATTGCAAGACTAATTTCCATCATCAATAATTTCTTCTTCATCTTTCCCCATTTCTTCTAAAACCCATTTTTTAAATATCAGATAATGAAAAAATTGCGAGTCATAATTTAATTTATTCTAGTATTCCTATTTTGATTTTCAAAATATTTAAGCAATGCATACCTCTATCCTTCGTCTTTTTCTATATGCCCAATACGACACAGATGTTTTGCTACTACCTGTAGCACCCTCACTGCGGTATGTCCATGGAATGTCGGGTACTGCATCTTCTTTAAGCTGTGCATGAGCATTCGGATACCCAAGTTCAGCTAATCTGGATGGATACCTTGAGTATTGGTTTAGAGAAAAGTGCTTTCCACAAATTCTACTATGTTTTGTCACGATAAAATCCTTTCTATGACAATAGTGCATCAATATTTTTTTAAGAGCATTATCTTTTGGAAAACCAAAAAATGACACATTTTTCATTCGAACGGGTGGAACAATTATAAACCACACAGTATACCATTTTTACAACACTTAAACTAATTGCTCTGTGGAAACAGAGAATGGGGTTTCTAAGCTTAGTATAAATACTGTTTATGTTAACAAATGTAAGATGAACATTTTTGCTTCTTAAACACATTACAAAATATTTCTCAGTAAAGTGCTTTTGAAGAATGACTTCAGAGCTCTTTTGGCCCCTAAATTGCGGGGCTAGTCCCTTTTCTTGATATCAAATGAAAGGTCTTTTGATATTAAACAGATTTGTTCAACAAGTGCTTAGAAATGGGTTACCGTTCTTGGGCTATCTGGGAAAGAACATTTTAGGGGCTGACCCCTTATTTCCTTATCGGGTCCATGTAACGAAATGTTGATGGTTGAACATTGTTTAGAACATTATTCTAAGCCTCCACTATTCTATATTGCTTTTCAAAATACATGTATTTGTTCTTTTTGAGATAGAAGTGATCGAATTTTTGGACTTCTGGCCCCTTAAAACCCCTAATTACGGAATGCATGAGAAAATAATTATAATCTATTGTTAAATAACGATGTTCATGATAAACGTATAATCGCTTTAAATCTTCAGGAATAAACTGATAATGGCAGAATTTGAAAAGAACACGTACGAATAAAGATTTACGTGGAATTTCTTGTTAGTAACTGGTGACGAGTTGTTAATCATCGCTGCATCATTTATAGAATGTATAAAAATGACCAGTTAAAATTTTTTAATTAAAATTATTAGCTTAAATGATTAATAAATTTTCTGTATTTTTAAAATTGTTTTTATTACCGAAAACACCCTAGCCGATCGCCGCGAATATTTCAGCCCGAGATCAAATCAAACGGAAAATAGCGGGTTCAATAAATATCCAACTCTTGTTTAATTTAAAAGTAAATATAAAATCTATCATAAATACATTTCTTTCTGTATAAGAAAACGAATTATATTACATAGAAGTTAAATAGATATTAACGCAGATACACATTCCGCGTACAATTTGTTAACATTGTTTTCATTACCTTACCACACACCTTAGCCGATTGCCGATAACATTTCAGCCTGAAATCAAATATCACACGGAAAATAACGGGTTCAATTAAAATACAACTCTGGTTTTAATAGAATAGATAATAGATAAATTATATCATAAATTCATTTGTTGCTGTAAAATATTATGCATAAAAAACGAATTATATTGCATAAAAGTTAATGTTTACGCAAGTATACACTCCGCGTACGATTTAATATATTCGATATACAGGTAAATATGTTACCTTGTCCCTGAGAACTTCGATAGTTTACATTAATTTTTCATTTCCAATGCGTACAGATATGATTTATATGTAATATTGGTTAATTTTGTTCTAAAAAAATTAAGTAATTAGTATCATGACAGAATGCTGGATAGGATTTTTCAATTCTTGTTTGATAAATTTTCGTATACGGCGCACGGAACGACTTGCAACTTTGAAATACATTTACTTGCTTATGAAAAGGCACGAAACGATTAACACGATAGGATAAACGGAAAAACCGTTAAAATTGAACGATAAACCTGATAGGATTCACGCACGATAGGATAGGATTAACGCACGATAGAATAGTATACACGCACGATACGATAGGATCGATACACGATACGATAGGATAGGATTGTAAAAAAATAACGTTGCGGGTACTGTATATGAGTTTAACATTTTATCCAATCAATTTGAATAAGATGTCATCAGACGCAGAATTGCAAGCAGAACTTAGATATCATGTTTTAAAATTAGTCTGAGGGGATTTTAACACAATTTAAATGAGTTTAAAATTTTAAAAAAATTTAAATTTCATCCAATCAATTCAAAAAAGATGTCATCAGACGCAGAATTGCAAGCGCAACTTAGATATTATGTTTTAATATCGATCTTAGGTTATTTTAACACGGTTTAAAGAACGAGAAAATAAGCACGCCTTCAAATTTACCTGGTCAGTGTAAACCTGTCAATCAACTAAATTGAGGCCCCAGATTGGTTGTTAGGAAATGATTGACATTCGTTTACTCGTCTGGTGTATACCATGTCTAGTGCTTGCGACGATGGTGCAATTAACTTTTGTCTTTTGATGCATATTGTGACGATAAATCGCCATCTATTCGCAATATAATCAAAAGAAATATTAAAAGATATGAATTAAAAATTTACTCGTTTGGTTTATGTACCACACCAAACAGACGCGCTGATCACCTATAATCTGTCAAAATCATGTGGCGCCGATCATGCATCCATGAGAACGTCGTTTATTAATAAAGATGTTTGTGAATAACTGAGAATAAATAGGTAACGTTAAATTAAATCAAATATTGCGTCCACGATTTATATCGTTAGTTATTACATTTCTTTGAGAAATTTCACGAGCCGAAACCGGAAGAGAAACAAGAACAGACAACTCTGGTACATGCGCAGTTGGTAGAATTATTGTGCACTTTAATCTAGCAGCTTTTCGGAAAAGTGTTACAAGCGTATGTTGTAATGTTGCATTAGTATTTGATTACGTTGAGATGATCGTATAATGCTCATAACATCACGATATAATATCAATAAATCCCGTCAGAAACTTGTTCAATCAAACGAAAGATTTTGCCCATATCGCACGCGGTTATTCATACATTTATATTCATTTCAACGATTGACAGTTTGTTTTATAAGTACATATAAATACGATATTTTTTTAGATCATCGGAAAAACTCTGTTGAGAGCACTTTAATACTCCGTGTATATATATAGACATGCATACACAAGCGAGGATGTTTCCCTCGGGGCTTCACACCTCTTTCAATATAGGCTACTCCCCCCACCTGAACTTACCTGAGGTAAACCGGCCGGTTAAAAACCTCAGCTTTTAAATGAGTTTGTTTAAATTTCATTTAATCAATTTGAATAAGATGTCATCAGACGCAGAACTGCAAACGCAACTTAGATATCATATTTTAAAATTGGTCAGAGATAATACAAACACGATTGATATCATGTGAAAATTTTTGAAAAATTTAAATTTCAAATTTAAAATCGGTCTGAGGTCATTTTAACACGATTTGAATGAGTTTAAAATTTTTGAAAAATTTAAATTTCATCCAATCAATTCGTATAAGATGTCATCAGACGCAGAATTGCAAACGCAACTTTGATATTATGTTTTAAAATTTGTTTGAGGTCATTTAAACACGATTTGAATGAGTTTAAAAATTTAGCTTCCGTACTTGGAATTTCCGGACAATGGTTTTCCTTCTGAGGCTAGATTAGGATGTGATCTATCATTCCAAAAAAATGTCAGTATTCTATCTTTACTCGTTTTAAGGAGATGCGTGGACAAAAAAAATTCATCGCAAATGTGTGACCTATATTTTGAACCCAGCTAGCTTCCGAACTCGGAATTTCCAGACAATGGTTTTCCTCGTGAGACTAGACTAGCATATCTTCTTTCATTCCTGAAAATATCAGGTTTCTATCTTTACTTGTTTTTAAGAAGATAAGTGGACAGAAGAAAATTCATCGCAAATGTGTGACCTATATTTGGACCCCCTGCTAGCTTCCGTACTCGGAATTTTCAGACAATGATCTTCCTCGTGAGGCTAGACTAGCGTATTATCTATCATTCCTGAAAATTTAATTTTTTTATCTTTCCTCGTTTTTACGGTAATGCGTGGACAAAAGAAAATTCATCGCAAATGTGTGACTTATATTTTGAACACAGCTAGCTTCCGTACTCGGAATTTCCGGCCAATGATTTTCCTTGTGAGGCTAGACTAGCATATCCTCTATCATTCTTGAAAATTTCAGCATTTTATATTTATTCGTTTTTGAGGAGATGCGTGGACTAGAAGTCAAGAAAATATGACAAAATGGCGGATAAGTCTGAACCGGAAGTGATTTTTAGAAAATCACTCGGTGTATCAACTTCAGATAATAATAGATCCATGCTGAAAATTTGACAAAAATCAAACGACCAATCTCTGAGAAATCTTCTGCACAAAAATTGTAAAGAAAAATTTTTTTTTAAAAAATGAAAAATAAGCAATACAACAATAGAAGACCCTAAATAGGGAAAAAGAAATCGAACGAAAACAATAATAAGAAATAGTACGAAAACTATAAGGTCATCCGTTAAAAACGGAAGACCTTAATAAGGTATGCCTCTGGTACTTATTTGAATAAATCACAAGTCATTGAAAATATTGATCTTTCAACTAAAATGAGAATTATTGACTTTTGTTTCAGGGTATTCATCGATGATTTTTGGAAGCATCTATCAACGCCTACACTGCTGTGCATTCTGTATGTTCTGTGTATATCATAAAATCGTTTCTAATGGATCAGAGTGCGAAAAAAATTGCCATTATATATTCCTTAACTTTAATGTGTATAGTAATTATAATCACCATATTTGAAGTAACTCTAATTTGGCAAGTATTTATAACAATAACTTGCCTTAGCACAGCAATCATAACCACACCAACAAAACAACTTCCTGTCAAAGATAAAGCTGTTCTTATAACTGGTAAGACACTGTGATACATTTCTCTCTATGTTAAACGAACAAAATACAGGTGAATAGTGGTTTCAGAGGACCTTTCTATAACTTTGACTAATGAAGAGTTCAAATAGTTACAAATGTTATAAAATACGGAAATTTGTGTTTCGAATATTGTTTTAAAATAGATTATATTTATTTTGAAAGTTACAGTTACAATTATCAAAATAAAATTTAAAATTTTATTTTTTAATTTGATGAAAAATAAAATAATATTATAGGATGCGATCGTGGAATAGGACATGTTCTGGCAAAGCAGTTGGACAGAAAAGGATTTTATGTATTTGCTGGTTGCCTAAAAAATAGAGGTCAAGGAAGCAAAGACCTTACGGATGCCTCATCATCAAGACTACAAACACTTCAACTAGATGTTAGCAAATTGACACAGGTCAAATCTGCTCTCCATACTGTTGAGCAACAGTTGCATTCCAAGGGTAATATCTGATTATAATATATTAATTTACTTAATGATACATAATCTAGAGTTATTCAAAAGAGGCCAGTTTGCGTTCTAAGATGATCACAAATCAGCCTGATATGCAATATCTCTCAGTCACAAGTATAATGTAGGTTGAGCATTCATTTTTTATAACATGAATTTATTGACATGATACAATTAACTTCTGATAAAAATGATATCTTTAGGGTAAATTATGTCTATATTCCTTCAAATGAGAACCAAAATTGATGTTCTTAGGCTAGCTTATCTCTGACATTTAAAGCCATTCTTTATTGTTCTAGTTAAGACAAAAATATATCTGGGTCTTCTAGAGTTTTCTCAGTACCCTCAGTTCAAATCTCGTGGCTACTCTGGGTGTTCTTAGTACTTTCAGTGAAACCCCAGGACCACGGGGTTTTCTTAGTGCCCCTATGGGTTCCTGATGGTAAATGCAGTCAGTGGCCAATACATTTTGGTCCCATGGCATTAGCAACGACACCTCAACCCATTTAAAACATATCTCCGACAAATAAAATTAATTAATGTATATAAATATATATCAGATACCTTGAAAAATTTAGAAAAAGTGAGCAAGCGCTCCCAACGTTTCCCCAAAACTTGACAATTTTGCATGTAATGAAAGGGATGGAGATCCAGAACAGTTATAAATTTGGGCACTCCCTGTTGACGAAGGGTCGGAACCACCCCGAGCGATCATTACGTTTAATTTCAGAAGATTTTGAAATCCATCTATTATTTTTTTTATTTTAAAGATCGTACATTTGGTTCAGAATTGTATATTCCTTTTATTAACTTTGACAAATCATTGTTGTTACTAACATAACTATTGCTCCAACCCTTATGCATAGATGCTATCGCTGACCTGTAACCCATTAACGTATTTGGCTTACAATTACGTTCTTCATGCAAATAGATGAAGAAGTCTGCTAAATCAGCTACAGTGGCATCAACTGAATCTTTTTGGTTCTTGGCACACCATTCCTTGTAGATTCGTATTTTAGCATCATACATTTTTCTTGTTGACTGTCTTCGGGAGTTAAAGATAAATGACTTAGCTTTCTCAGAAAATCTATTCTCTGTTCTTTGTTGTTTGAAATTTTCCAAACTGCCAGATGCAGACTTTCTGGACTTGGATGAATGAACTGCCCTCTTTTTTGAGTCAACATGTCTCTTATTATTGGAAGTTCCCTTGGAATGTCTACCAATAGATGTAGTAGGTCTGAAAACCATGACTGTCTTGGAGAAAACGGAGCGATGAGAAGAAGAACACACGACTCTTGTTCCACTTTCCTGAGTATTTTCGGAATTAGTATTGGAGGAGGAAATGCATATGCAAACATTCCTGTCCAATCTACAGCTAGCGCATCGCATCCCCATGCTGAGGGATCTTGGAACGGAGAACAAAACACTGTTAGCTTCCGGTTTTCCCTTGTTGCGAATAAATCTATGTTTGGAGTGGGAAAAACTCGAAAAATCTGCTGAACTATTTCTTGGTTGAGACTCCATTCCGTCATCTTCGCTGTCGCCCTCTGGACAAATGATCCGCTATTACATTCCTTTTCCCCGGAATGTGAGCTGCTTTGAGCTGTATCCCAAAAAGGTGACACCAATGCAGAATCCTCCATGTCATCACGCACAGGGCTGCAGACTTTGTCCCCCCTTGGCGATTGATGTAAGACATTACTGTTGAATTGTCTGTCCTCAGTAAGACTTGTCTGTGTTTGACATTGTCCCTGAAGTGATGAAGTGCATTCTCCACTGCACTGAGTTCCAACAGATTTATATGTGATGACTGTTCTATCATTGTCCATTTCCCTGACACATTGTGATCCTCTAGGTGGGCTCCCCACCCGTAAGTTGATGCATCCGTCCACAAGGTTACGTCTGCTCTGAAGCTCAGAATAGATGTCCCTCCCAGAACGTTTCCTCTCTCTGTCCACCAGAGAAGATGTGGGATGAGGAAACTGTCGATTTGAATCATATGATCCAGTTTGTCCACATGTGGGCGCCACTGGGACAGAAGGCAGAACTGAATGGGACGCATCTTGTGTCTAGCAAGAGGAACCAAATCTATACAGACTGTCATTAAACCAAGGACTCTGAGGAATGTACGTGCTGGGATAAAAGATTCCGTAACCATGGTAGAAATTGCCCCACACACACTGTGAAAACGGTCCAAACTTGGGTAGACCATACCCTGTTGGAGGTTGAAGAGTGCTCCAAGATAAGTTATCTGTTGCGTTGGTTGCAGAATTGACTTGGATTGATTTATTTCCAGGCCCAAATCCATGAGCAGAAACAAAGTTCTCCTTAGTTGATGAATTAATGTCATTCAATCCGCGTTTTTGAGAAGCCAATCGTCCAGGTACATATATATGGAAATCTGTTGACTTCTCAGATGTGCACCTATTGCCCCCATTAATTTCGTATACACTCTTGGGGCTGTTGCTAGACCGAAGGACATTGACCTGAATTGATAATGTATATTGTCTATGCAAAACCTGAGGTATTTCCTATCTTCTGGATAAATCGGAACATGCAGATATGCATCCTTTAGAACTATCGATGCAACCCAGTCTCCTATATTCAGAGCTTGAATTATTGATCTTAGAGATTCCATCTTGAAATGTGATTTTGGAGATACATGTATATATTTAATGGTTTCAAGTTGTGAATCGGACGGTAACCTCCGTCTCGTTTTGGAACAACAAAGAAGGTGCTTTAAAACCCCTGACCTTCCTGGGTCTTGGGAACAGTCTCTATGGCATGTTTTCTTAATAAACTTTCTATTTCTTCTAAAATACATTGTCTTTGGGCGAAATTTTGTACATTTGTTATTCTTACTCCTGTCTTTGGAGGATGTTTTAAGAACACGAGCTTGAGTCCTTCCTGGACTATTTTTAAAATCCAATCGTCGGATGTAATTTTCATCCACTCCCTGTGGTACGAAATGATCCGACAGCCTACTTAAGCTGATTTCTGCAACTCGAGTTGAGTCTCTTATTGATCCTTCAAAATTACTTTGGGGGCGAAACCCCAAACGATCTTGTGCAGAGCCACGAGTTTGACCTCTGAAGGAAACTTTCTCGAATTGAAATTTCGTCCTCTTCCTATAGTAGTCTTTTGATTCTTTTCTGCAGCAAACTTTCCCTTCTTTGCAAAGGAAGACTGTTGTTCTTTTGGTTCTGAGGTGCCCACCGACTCATCTCTCTTTCTTTTTCTTGCAGAACTGAGGGCTGAACCATCTCTTTGCTTTGAACTTCTCAGGTACTGTGTTTCTTTAGCATCGCGTAAACTTTCAGCACTTGAGTGAAGAATGTCAAAATACTTCCCACAAAACAGTTTAGGATTCAGAGTTGTCTGGACAAGTAGTTTGTTTTCAGTTGCTTTGTTTTTAAAAGGCAAATCCTCAATGTGAATGGCTCTACGGGCTGCAACTGCACCCACTAATATGCGAGAAGTAACATCAGCCATCGACTTGAACACTTGCATCAATGCTTGTAGGGCCTCTGTCTTGTCCTCATCAGATACATTATTAACGTAGGACGTAATTAGAGAGGCATATGTCAACTCTCTGAGAAGAAGCCGAGATCCTTGATCTATCTTCCATAACTCATTGTTGCGTGAATGCAACATAGGGTTGCGGAAACGGTAGGAATTTTTGTTTCCTTTCCTCCCTGTTGTAAAACTGCTGTCCTCAATGTTGTCATCAAGGCGCGGCGTTGTGCAGTACTTGTCAAAGTCGGAAGAAGTGACTCTGTATTTTTCATCATCTGATGCTTTATAAGTTCGAATTGCACCTTTTCGCTGGAATTCTTCATCAACATCTGTTAATGTGTTCAAAATATACCCATCCATAGGCAAAGACTGTTGTGGGGTAGATGATTTTGTCCCAATCAAACGATTTGACATGTAGGATTTGAAGTCTCGGCCCTGAGTTTCAGAAGCATCAACTGAGTTGATGTTTAGTTCTGTAGACACTTTTTTAAACAAAATTTTTCCAGTCTACCATGCAAGAACCATTTGAGTCTGTGTCATGTGTATGTACTGAACCCGAGACAGGGTTATCAAACTTTGAACGATTGTCCTCGTGAACGTCAATAACATCATCAAGTGAATTGCTTAAGACTTGATCAGTTTCACCTCTGTGGCTTACCAGATCATCGTCATCCGATTCTCTGGAGCGTTGATCATCTGACGGTCGAAATCTATCGAACCTGTTACACGCCCTGTCTGAACGAACGTCAGACGTTATAGCACTAGTCGGTTGTTTACTCGAATCCTGAACCAACTCTTTAATTTTAGCGTCAATCAACTTTTTCATGCAATTCTATTGATATTGTTGCCATTGGGCTTCGAAATTTATCAATATGAAAGGCGGAAAATTGCCTACTTGAGGAGGGACTGAACCCTGCGCCAGGTCGCCGCCATTTTGATTCGTTTCTGTCGGAGAGAGATTTTCTGATGCAGCTACGTTTCCCGCAGAGAAAACTTGACTATCAGAACGATTCAGATTGCCATTATTCCCCCACAAAGGGAACTTCTGGGTTTGGCAATGTAGCTGATTTTCTCCCCGCCTCTGCTTTCTTTCGCTCAATCATCTTTTTGATTAACGTCCGTTTTTCCTCTGACCACTTACTGCAAACTTCGCATGGAAACGCTTCGTTGCAAACTCTGTGCCTATAGCACTCAGAGTGGTCATCCAAAACGGTCATTTCTCTACTACATTTTACGCAAATTTTTAAATGAATCTGACATTTTAAGACCGCAGGCTTAAAAAATTTTAATAGAAGAAAAAACACGCGGCTTTTCTTCTTGAATGCCCGAACAAAACTGAAACGGAAGTAAGCTTGTGCATTATGGGTAAACACTAGGTGATACCACAGGAGTGGTCTCAAAAGACGGTGGAAAAGGGGGTTCATTAGAAAAAGAAAACCGGACAAATTGTTTGTATGATTGGAACACTGACTTGTAAGCTGGAGTAGTGGATTTGCTGAGTGAACTGCGAAGTAATAAATAAGCAGCTTGACCTAAATCCTTACTAGGGAAAGAGGAACTGGTGTCTGTTCTTTGTCCATATGGGGGAACCTGGTTTTGAATTCCGAGACCTGTAACCGAGAAAGCAAATCTGCAGCTACATTGGATACCCCTTGAATATGTTAAGCATAGAAGTGTATATTATGTGTAAGGGACAGAAGCATTAAGGAGGTTGGCACCTGAAATAATAGTAATGTCAATCATCCGAAAACCACTTGGATATAAAGATGGGGATCTAAAATGTTCATTTATTTTATTTGTGACCCATGTCACATGCCATTTTTTGGAAATATTGGGCTCCAAACAGAAATGATAATTTTCCTAAAATTTTTGCTAAAATTTGACATGGGAATTGATAATTTGAAGAAATCAAACAAATATTTATAGTTTGAACTATTATTTAGTTATGATTTTTATACAGTATGAAGTTGAACACATGTAGTGACTATAGAAGTAAAATCTATGTCAAAGTTTAAAAATTCTTGCTCTACTGGTGGCTTCAAAGACCAGTACATAAAGAACACAACAACAGATGTTACAAAATTTTGGAGTAATCAAATTATAACGCAAATATAAAAAATTATAGTAATGTCATCTTTCCAAAACTTTGCATATAAATAGACATACATTTAATGTCTCATTTAAAAGTAAATCAAGTAGGGGTCACATCTCAAAAATTTGAGATATAGCATGAAATAAGCTAATTTCAGGCCAAAATTGGAGTTAATTTTTTCTTAACTTCTATGAACTATAAGCTAAATATGCCAAAAATATATCGATAGAAATATTAAAATAATGTTTAAATATGTTTATCAGAACATCATGAATATATCATTATACACAAACTATCCAGAAGTTTGGTCTGTGCTGAAAATTAGGAAGCTAAAGTAACAGTACTCTAAAACTAATGAGTTATTAAAATTGTTCATTTCCTTCTTGAAAACCTTCCGCCACAAAATATAGTCCCTTACTAAACTCTGTAAAAAGGAAATTTTTTTGAAACAATTTTATTCAATAAAGTTTATTTGGCATTGTAAAATATAAATATACTACTAGAATGAATATGTGATGCAGAATTTTCAGACTAGAGGTGACCAAAAATAGCTACCCAAAACCTGAGGAGCGAACCTCTTTAAACGTCTCATTAATTGCATAAGTTTGGGATCCTTTGATGTATTTTTGGTTAATAATCTAAACTACAGCCAAATTATCTGAGTGAAGTACCATAGTTGAATTTTTTAAGGTAGAGCTCCATATTTCTAAAGCAATTACAATGTATGGAACGCCATTGCTGCCTTATGTGGCTATTTCATGTGAAGATGGTGCTTTATTATATGAAGATGGTGCTTTATTATATTATGCTGTGGTTATTTCATGTGAAGATGGTGCTTTATTATATGAAGATGGTGCTTTATTGTATGAAAATGGTGCTTTTCTATGTGAAGATGGTGCTTTATTATATGAAGATTGTGCTTTTTTACGTGATGGTGCTTTTTTATATGATGGTGCTTTTTAATGTGAAGGTGGTCACTCGGAACTCCTCTTATTTTTGAATACTGAGTTTACCATTTATTATCTCGAAGTTTTGAAAGTAAAACGAAAAATTGATGCAATCAAAATCCATTTGACACACCATTGCTAGTTCCTCTTTTTTCTAGCATAATTAGTATATAAGCTAATGAGATGATCTGTGTACGACTTAAACTCAACCGAACTTACATCTATTAAGTGACAACTATATAATGAGGGAATATTACAAGAATTAAAGCCTAGTAACGTTATCCTGAACTTTGAAGAGAAGAAAATTTAAATTATTAATTACTTGTGTTTAAGCGAAGAACAGGTTATTCAATGAGGCGTAAATGCCCTAGCAATCTTATTAAAATCAGATCTTTGATCCGCTCTTAATTTTGTTATTGTCATCGCCCAGCCGGTCCTCGTCATTGATGACCGTTCCTCTCTAACCTAAGTGGCGAGTTGGAGGAAGAATTCACATTCTGGGTGGTTTCAAAACAAAACATTATAAAAAAAAATAAAGGAGTGGATCGAGGATCTGATTTTAAACAGATTGATGCCCTAGGTGATAGGATTTGACTTGAAGAGAAAGTAAAGGAAAGTCACAGGGAAAGGTCTACTATACTACAATATAGCTCAAAGAAGGTCCTTTTATGGGTAGTAAAGGCAAAAGTAAAATGTCAAGAAATACTGACAAAATATTGTATTATTCTATTAATTGTATTTGTCAATTCAGTTGAGGTCAAGTCGTACAGTTCATCTCGTATTAAATACTTATTATTCTTAAAAAGAGGAATTAGCAACGGTGTGTTAATGAATTTTAATTGTATCAATTTTTGTTTTAGTTTCAAAATTTCGCGATAATAAATGTTTAACTGAGTCTTCAAAAATAAAGTACCGAGTGACCTTCACATTAAAAAGCACCATCATATAAAAAAGCACCATCACATAAAAAAGCACCATCTTCATATAATAAAGCACCATCTTCATATAATAAAGCACCATCTTCACATGAAATAACCACAGCATAATATAATAAAGCACCATCTTCATATAATAAAGCACCATCTTCATATAATAAAGCACCATCTTCACATGAAATAACCACAGCATAATATAATAAACTACCATCTTCATATAATAAAGCACCATCTTCGCATGAAATAACCACAGCATAATATAATAAAGCACCATCTTCTTATGAAATAGCCACATAAGGCAGCTATGGCGTTCTATAACGATGGGTAAAATCTCACGTACCGAAATGTGGTACTGTAACCAATCAGGTGTAAAAGGATGAAAAAACCAATTCCTTCCAAATGTTCCCCAAAACCTAAATTGCTAGCGTATGTGAATAGGTGTAGGGAAGAAGAGGAGTGTGTTATTTCTGATGGGAAGAAAGCCTTACCATTAAAATGTTCTAGAAACACAGCCCAAGCTTTTAGATCTGCCCTTGCTTCCAAATTAAGTTTTCGATGGTGATAGGGTTTTTTGAGACCAATTGTAAGATTAATAAGTCTTCTTAGGAATGTACGCCCAGGAGGTACTACATTGCACGCAAAGTTCAACATACCAGTCAATGATTGGAGCTCTCGTAGCGTAGCTGATTTTTTATTCTGAAACTTATTAATCTCTGATTTAAGTTGGTCCAACTTATCCTGTGGTAACCTGACTTGAAAGCACACTGTGTCAAACTCAAGACCCCAAAAAGTTAATGTAGTAGTTGGGTACACCGTTTTTTCAGTTTTAATTGGAAGCCCTATATCTTTTGCCAAGACACGAAAAGCTAAAAGAGCGCTATAGCATTCAAACGATTGTGGTGGGCCTTGGAAGAGAAAATCATCTAAGATATGAACACAGTGGGAAACTGAAAACTTAGACTGCAAAATCCACTGAAGAGCAGTACTGAATTTTCCGAACAAATTACTTGCGTAGCTAGGTCCAAGAGGTAAAGTATTATCATAATAATAATGACCATTTAGCATAAAACCCAAAAGCTCAAAATCAGCAGGGTGTTTAGGAATTTGTAAGCATTTTCAATATCTGTTTTAGCTAGGAGAGCACCTGTTCCTAATTGTTTATAATCTCTATAGCTGTTTGGACTGATTGGTATTGCACAGAACAAAATTCTTGAGGAATATGGTGATTAATGGAATCCCCTTCTGGAAAGGACAAGTGGTGTATTAAACGGTACTCCCCTGTTGATTTCTTTGGCACTAAGCCTAGAGGGGAGACCTGAATGTTCGGAAAAGGGGGTTCAATAAATGGCCCCGCTATTCGAGAGCATTGCAATTCCTGTTGAACTCGCTGCATCAAAATAGATTCCTTTCCTTTAATGGAAGACAGATTTGAAGAAAGCCGAAATTGTCTAGGCCCTTGATAAGGAATTTTAAAACCAAATTTAAAACCTTCTATCAAAAGGTTAGACAATGTCTGATCATACCCTTCTAAATAGTGTGCTAAAACGATTTGATTTTTTGGGGTAGTAATCTTACTTTTTGATTGAGGTGGGGGGCTTAGGAGTGCTTGAGCTGGGATCCCTGGTGAATTGTTTTGAAATATTCTGTTTGAACTTTGGGCAGAGCTTCAGAGTGTTTCCCTGCACAGATTTGACAAACATGAGGGTGGGGGCATGCGTTGTCTTTGGGGCAGGTGCCATGGTTGTTATATGAACAACAGTATTTATGCTTAAGGGGGGCTCGAAAGGGCTGTTGCTTTTTGGATTTTAATTTATAATCCAGTCCCAAGACCAGTGCTTCCTGATAAAGCTCTGCATTTTTTTGTTGCCAAGGATATGTAGCTGGGTCTTTCTGCCTCCAACGGCGAAACTTTTCGTCGTACTGGGAGGCAGCTTGATCCCCACATGACTCAGCAATGTTTTGGACCGTTTGGGCATACAGCATGAGATTCGCTATTTCATGTGGGTATTTTTCGGTTAATATAGCTACAAATACTTGGTATGCTTCAGTCCATTCTGCAATAGTTTTGATTGGATCTTTTTCATTTGATTTGAAAAACATGAACAGTCCGTCCTGGTCAACCGAGGTATAACTAGCTTTGGCAGTCGAGTTGGCGTCAGAAGGTAATAACGACGAAAACTTAATGCATTCCCCAGCATGAATTTGGCCCGTAATTTATCATTAACTCCCAGGGTGAGAAAAGTTGCAGATGTTTGGACATGCTCAGGAGCCCTAATGGTTTGTAACGATGAGGAAATACCTGTAGTGTCCTGAAAGAGACTGGGCAGGTTGTAGATCATCATTAGATCCTTCCGCACTGGTGTCCTCTGGTATTGATGATGCCGTGACCGTGGCTGCAGGTCCAGACCTTGTGGCTGCCGAAGGTAATTCTGATTGGCGGGTTATGATTTCTCTACAGGTTTGCTCAATTGTAGGGATGATAGCTGCCATACAGGCTCTAACCATACTTTCGACATCTTGTGTTGAGGATGGCGTTGTATGTTGGATGATGTCAGTTGTTGCCACTGCTGGCATCTCTTCTGGCTAAGAGTCGGTTGACTTCCTTTTTCTTTTAATTCTGGAAGCCATGCTGAATAAGGGAAGAAAATAAAATTAAGAATATATTACATGTATGGCATATATAGGTTGAGGATATGCTTTGAGCTTATAATTATATGCTTGAAGCTAGAGGTCCCCAACCTTTGGATTATTACCAACAGAGTTCGTAAGCATGCTTTAGGCTAGAGGTATGCTCGAAGCTAAATGCTTGAGCTTATTCATGCTTTAAGCTAGTAAAATATGCTTTGAGCTAGAGATATGCTTGGAGCTACCATATCTGACTTGACTTAGCAGACAAGCAATTGGTTATTGTAACATAGCTTTTGGGTATATGCAGAGCATATCCAATCAGCTAAGTTAAATGTACGCGGGTAGGTTAAGGCAACTTCGAGTTTAATGACCGTTGATATTATGATCAATTTAAAAAATCTTTATTTTTATGAAAACAATGCTGAATATTAATATCAAGTGAATGTGTTTGCCAAGATATTATTTTTCTACTTCGGAATCGAGTCAATCTTTGAAGCTGCCATGCCGTGGTATCACGTGACAGTTAAAAATAGATCACTCGAAGTTCATTTGTATGTATGATATAATAATTCGATCGGCAATTAGTTCATGCTTATTAGTATTACGGCTAGAATCCTAGAGTTAATCGCATAAAATAAATATTGTCGTTATTTATCTGAAACCCTATCAAATTCTTCAATTTCATTGAAAATACTACGTATTTTTTATTTACAACAACAAAGTACAGGATTCTAGCAGCACTTTTCAAGTATGTCAGGTCACTCGCTTTTGATATTTGCCAAATTCAACTTTTATAATATTCGGGGTAGTGTTACACTTTTGCCTTTTTTGTACACATTGACGGAGGAAAGGCCGGTCAAGCCATATAAATATATATCTGCTTACCTTATAACACTCGCTGATAAAACAAAATATCAATGCCTTTATTATCCTGATTATATCCTAACTGATATTCATCTAAATTTTAGATATCTGTTCTTATTTCGGCATTGTTTACACTGCATTCCGATGATCTGTCTCCCGACATTCATCTTCTCTATTAAACATGCATGTGACGTCATCAACGATAATTATACGTAATACAGAGAAATCGAAGATATATTCAGTTAGAATAGTTTCTAGTGACATTTTACGCCTGTGGTTTTTATAGCATTGAATGATTTATTTTTGACGTCGTCGTGTCAATAACTGCCGTCAGGTGAGCAGACAAATTGAATAACGCGCGTTAGCGCGTTATGATAATTTGTCTGCTCAAGACGGCAGTTATTGACACGACGACGTCAAATATTAATCATTTAATGCTTATATTTACATTCTCTTACTGATAAAATCAATTATTTACTTAAATAAATCAATACAAATTGCAGATCACGGATGGAGTAAATTAGTAACAGCAAGAACAGCTGTTTTATAAAACCGGTTTAAACTGGTTATCACATAGACTGTTGAGTTGAGATCGATGAGAATGAAAATATAATCCATGAAAAATAACTCTTAAAATTTTGCTCATAACAATAAAATCAACTTTTTGTTGAATAATTGTAAAACATGGTGTTTTGACAACATGTATGAAATATATTTTTTAACCGATAACATAGAAATCATTGTTTAGGAACTACTTATGTAAATTACATGTAAATTAATACGCAGTGATTAGTTGTTGCATTTAGAGGCATTTAAAGATCACAGAATTTAATGGAAAAACACAGTAGAATGTAAATATTATAATTTAAACCAAAGATAAAGTTTAAATTGACATGTTTCTGATTAAAATATGACATCATGCTGCTTTATTGTGACGTCATATCGATCAGAGGAATTTTTACTCAATCGATCGCTGAGAGTTGCCTTATCATACATGCGTATACATCCATATATAATACACAATGAACCCATTGTATAAATGTTCAACATAAACTAAGTCAGACATTACCTGTTTCAAGCCAAATACTCAAATACAGAATGTCCTACTAGGCAAATACAGCACTTTGGATGACCGAATGCTAAAATAACAGCCTTTAACGCTGGTTTGCCCGATGATGTGAAAGGAGAATTCCTCTTAATTGTCTTAACTGTCAAAGGACCCTCTTAATCTCCAAAAAGTTAGCTGGTAATTTCTGCAGAAGTCTTGTAACAGACAATTTGCTTCAATAACTCTCGATTTGTAAGGATCCGGAGAAATGGATCTTGTCCTTTGAGTTGGAAAGTAACTGAGAATAGTGATAGTTTTTAATGAGAATCTGTTTCTTAATTGCGTCAGGAATGTAACAAGCTTAGCAACGACACATTCTGCGTTCCAGTCCCAATCGGCCACGTCCAAATCATTTCCCCCTAGACACCTATAAGGTGTTGTGGTCTATGGTGTCTCACTACACTAGTTAACAGACCTAAATGGCGATCACATGAAACTGTTTCTCCGCTGATCCCAAAGTAATTTACCGAACACAGGCCTGCTATATCATACGCTGTAGCACTCGAATTGTATACGTCGAGATGAGATTTTAGTCGCTTCACATGAGAATTGCCGATACACAGGGTAGACTTTTTGAATAGTGCGAGCTCCCATTACGTAACATGTACACCGATCAAAATCACATTGCAAATGCAATTACCACTAACCTTGTTCATTCAATGTATCATGCCTTTGATATTCAGAACTGTAACAATCAAAGATACTAGGTTCGTACGTTAGTGCAGTATACTGGTCACTTCGTCATTGTCCACACGAATTCACATCGCCATAGGCCCTGTAGAATTTCCCAAGTGACGCTATCGATTTCACTGCAAAACCACACAAGAATAAACCTTTTTACCTAGACTAAATGATGCACTAGTTGTTGTTACATGTTCTGCCGATGGAAATACTCCTTGAATACGGATCATTTGCAGGTTTTATCGAAACACCTTCTCTCAGACTCAAAATCGTCTTTGTTTACAAAATAATAAAACTAGATTGCGCATGCGCAGTCAGCAAAGACGTAATTGGGATGCTATAAATACCCGAAAATCCCGACTATGTGCATCATACACATAAACACAAGGCAACATATATAAAAACTTTATTGGCATAAATCATTTCAATTGTGTTCTGTCGATTACTTGAGTAACAGAGAGGCATAAATCAGCGTTTTATTCAGAGCAATGTGTACATTGTATATGTAAACAAACCGGAAAAGATGGCTTAACGTCAAAATAATTATTTTTTTTGGTTTTTAATACAAAAGACTTCTACATCATGTCAGCCTCCAGAAAATACTATTTCTCTAACTTCAAAAGTGCATTAAAGCTTAATTATGTAGTTTATTATCAAAACAGCATGACCACTTGTGATAATTTAAACCACCTTATTAATATAGATAAAATATGTTTTTGACTAACCTTTGTGGCAACGCACTTTGAAAAAATTACGCACTTTGAAAAAAATTTTCAAAGTGCGTTAAATTTGGGACCAAATCAACGCACTTTGAAGTTTTTTTTCAAAGTGCGTTAAATTTGGGACCAAGTTAACCCACTTTGAAAATTTTTTTCAAAGTGCGTTATGAAGGTACATCAACATTTTTTAGTATCGAGACACTTAACGCACTTTGAAAAAATATGTATAAATCACATATTCTGGAAATGAATTTCAAATTTGTTTATAGTATGATGATTTGCTGACACTAGTAAATCGAATTTACCGTCTCTAAGAACGGGGATGGGGACTGGGGTGGGGGTTAACCAAAGATACAGATGAATTACCAGTACATTATTTAATTGATTACAGGAAGAAGGTCCACTACCCCTAATTTTTCCTTCTGAAACATGTTATTCAGCAACTTGGATTAAACGTTTAAGATTGGAAAAAAAAATATGCTTTTATGCAAATTAGGTAGTGATATTGAAAAAAAAAAAAAGAACTGGCCAAACAGAAATTTATCATGTCGTAAATTTTGAATTTACTGGGTGGGTGTAAATACAAAATTTACAAATTTTATATTTACACCCACCCAGTAAATTCAAAATTTACAACATGACAAATTCCTCAAATGGTATGCTAAAAAATCTGTAAGAGTTTTAACATAAACCCTCTTTTCAAATTCTAATTACTCAAATAAATCACTTCATTATTTAAAAAAAATACATTGACAAACATTGAATTATTATAAACTTAAAAATAGGCATTAGGATGTGGGTTTTTTTTTCTCGCACTATCTAAAAGATCATTGTTTTTGATAAACATAACTAACGTATCCTTTTTTTTAACATTATGTTTGTTTACAAGCACACACAATTGAAGCCAGTTGAAATATGTTATACATTGATCTCCATTAGTAATATATATAAATAATTATCAATATATGTAAATCATTTTCGTTTCCTGCATAGCCCAATGTACCTGATAAGAAGTAAATGTTGATATAAACTACATCGCTTAAAAATTGCTTTTTCCTTTTTTGTGTATGCATTGGATAATTCAAATCTCCCGAGTTGTTCTTTATGTGTAAATTGTCAAACTACGTAAGCTTATGAGAAAAGAAAAAAAATTCGAGAAACTGTTTATCAAGTTAGCTTAGAATGCACTGGGTTTTTTTTTTAAATATATATCCCAATGAGCTAAACAAGGTTAAAACAATCATTTATTGTATATAAAAGTATCAGTTAGTTCGACTAAACCCTGAACAATTTTTTTTCAAAGTGCGTTAATATCGACGATATCCACGTACTTTGAATAAAAATATTTTTTTTCAAAGTGCGTTGACTTGGTCCCAAAATTAACGCACTTTGAAAAAATTTTTCAAAGTGCGTAATTTTTCAAAGTGCGTTGTAACAAACCTTCCCCTTTAAGGGAATACTTTAACTTTATAAATTAATATCATTATGTCCTCTAGCATTAATTAAATTAATGTTATTGTTTACATTAATTTTAAATTCATAGTCGGAATTTAAAACTATCAATAACAAATTAAACTAAAACTCTAAAAAAGTAATATTATCTTTAAAATTTCCGGCAAGTCGGAAAATGAAGATGAGATGTTAAAATTTGCGATATTGATTATGAGAATTATTAACATAATAATTGACATACCAACACTTCATTTACACAACAAGGAAACATATTATCATTCTTATCGTAAGATTAGTATTGTAGTTTCAGACAGCTGAAGAAAGTATTCCGAAAGTTAAATTTTAGCAGGTACAGTACCGATCAGACCCAACCTAACACCAGAGTAAACCCCCAACTAAACCCCGGGTTTACTTTTCGGGTTTACTTGGGGTTTACTCTGGGTTTACTTTTTGAAAATTGGGGTCCACTCGGGGTTTACTTTGGGTTTACTCGGGGTTTACTTTGGGTTTACTTGGAAATTGCTTTTGAGGTCAACTGCACGCACTGAAGTGTGAAGCAGACCCGTCTTTTATCTTACTATCCTACTGACTGTAATTCCTGCCCCTTGTATATTCCGAATACACAGTTAGCGTCTGCTTTCAGGGGTATACTTCTGACCGGGTTAACTCTCTGTGTCCACTCGGGGTTTACTTTGGGTTTACCCTGGGTTTACTCTGGGTCCACTCTAGTAAACCCGGAGTAACCCAGAGTAAACCCAGAAAGTAAACCCAGGGTTTATTTGGGGTTTACTTTCTGTTAGGTTTGGTCTGATCTGTATTTCGTTAACTGGAACTGTATTTGCCTTTGGAAATTGGAACTTTAAAAGCACGAGTAGCAGGAGGAGAAAATATTCTTAATATACATGTATATCATATACATGCTGATTATCTTTAAATACATGTATTTGGTGAGAAACGAATAAAATTTATTATTCATTAGATAGCCATGTATTCGCCATTCCGCGGATTTTACAAGATCAACATATATTCAAAAATGGTCAATTAACGTAAATGATTTTTCAAAGGGACAAGTGCACGGGATCTTTAAGCATACTCTTGGTATTAAAAATTACTAATATGTGACTAGGTAATCTTCAAAATTGGGGGAGGTGGATAGTAATTAAGTTTAGTGGTTTCCTTAATTCATATCTGAAATAGATTTATTTAGATTATACCTTTTAGTAGTAATTAAACTACATGGATGTAATAAGAATTTTGTGGGGTCCGGATCACCCCACTCCACGACCCATCTCTAGAGGCGATTACGTAAAGAACATTTACAAATACATGTTAAAATTTGAAAAATAGCATAATGCGTTGTAAACTGTACTGTGGCAGAGAAATTTTACTTTACTGTGATCCCAGTATATGTGCAGTTTGCTTTAACATTCGACCCCTCAAATCATTAATGAACTCGTATACCCAGTGCATCTTATACAGTTACGTAATATATATCCACTCTGGTCGCTTTATCACAGTCGAACATTACATAATATGTAGGCCAACTCTGATTAATATATGTTAAATTCATTTCACTAAAACTTAATGTCCTTTTGCATTTTTATCAATAATATTGCATATATCAAACCACACAAAGCAATGCATCGATGAATATTAACATGATTAAGAACTACTACTACTGCATATCTCCTGCTCGTTTGTATTTATCGCTTATTTCTGGAGAATGCTGCACAGTAGTTTCACTTTCTACATATGTTTATGATTATAAGAGAATATATCCAAACAAATAAATTTAATGGATTTTTGTAATTTTAAACTGTTATGGTTGATTATTATCATGTTTTAGACGGATTTTAAGTGTGTTGTTTCAACAGCGATCGGCAATATGTGCATTATTTCTTAGTACGTAGACTAATATGTCTGGAGGTGTAGCGGTCAGCTTTAACTTTAACCACTGAGCTATGTAAACAAAAACATGACACGAGCCTTTTTTACATAACAAAGAATAGTGAGCGATGTATCTTGCTTATAACTCGACGACTGACACTCACATTTAAGTTGATCATTAGAAATGCATTACTTAAGCATTGTAAAAAATGAAAATAGAAAATTTAAAATTTGACCAAAATCGTGACCATGTTCCATTGAATGTACGGAACATTTTTCTAAGCGATTGACACGATCTGTGGGTATTTCTTTTGATCAATTGATAGCAATAGGCTTTAATCTTGTGAATATTTGTTACTTCTAAATATTTAGAATACTTATAAGTCAGTAATGATACCAATTGTGTTAAATAATTTTTTTTAAAAATATCAGTATTTTAATTGTTTTGTTCCATTTTAGAACATTTCCTACTATTAGCAGAAATGACCCGAGTAAAATACTACTTTTTGGGTATTTTTTTTTATATGCACGAATTATATTTTCCTGCGCGATTAAAACGGGTATATTATAGGCGATTGATTCCTATATATTTTTTTTTAATTCTATAAAAAAGTGACTTGTTTTCTCAATATCTCTAACAATTTAAAATAAATAAAAAAAATTATCTTTTTATTTTGTTTGTTTATTTGAAATATCAATATTATATTTATTTGAGAGAAAATTAATAGCTCCACAATAAATAAATGTGCGTTTCAATTTCAAAAATAGTTGACACATAAATTGAATGTATTTTAACTTTACAATTACAAGTACATATGTACATGAAATTGTTAATAATCCTTACTTGCAGGAATTCAACTATGGGGTATAGTAAACAATGCTGGAATCTGTTACATTGGCAATGTGGAAATAATGACTGAAGAGGACATCCAAAAAATAATGACAATTAACTACACAGGACCAGTAAATATATGTAAACATTTTCTACCCCTGCTTAGGAGAAGCCGTGGGCGACTTGTCAATGTTGCCAGTAATGCAGGTAAGCATATGAAAAACAACCAAGATTGGTTAATCCCTAGAAATATAAAGTGTACTTTCATGAAGTTCTTACCAACAAACTATCCAGACAAATGAATTTTAATTCAACCAGTCTGACAAATTTGATGTTAACCGATCTGTTGGTCCAACATAAAAATTGTTGGATCGCTACGTCACAGCTTAATAATGTTCGAACACAAATAGCTAAAGATCAGTGCAACATGAATGGATGGTTGCTACTTGAAATTTTACTTCCATCTGAAGTGAAGGTATAACAAAACGTCTGTGGATTAGGATCTGTGCAAGACGTCCGTCTTCTTAATCATTTTGAGGTACAAACTTAGGAACCACTAAGTCCAATAGTAGTTCCACAAGCAGTTTACTAAAAAGCGTGATCGTATAGGTTTGTCAAAGATACAACATCAATTATAAACAGCCCAAATTAAAGATCTATCTTAACATCATTTTACAGGGGATTATATAACATTTTACTTCTGACTGACAGTTCCGACTAGTTCGGCCCATCTACGATGATCATGAGTGAACATTTAGTGTTCAAATTCCAGAGTTATATTTTATTTCTAAATAAAGCAACAAAACTCTCAGAACTGTCTATCAAAGAGTATGATTGCAGGTGTTGAGTCTCCGAGTCCCGAGACTCTGAGTCTCCCACATGAGTATGATACATCGCTTACGCATAATACATTCATTCATACATGGCTTTAAGGTTACAAAGGTTAAATAGATAGAACAAGCATTACATGACTAGCTTGCAGTATCAGGGCCTTCAATGCAGACACAGTATCGCCAAATATGACAATTTGTTGATAACTTGTTTATATATTTTCAATTTGGATTTTACTGTTGTAATATCGTAATCCGGAATTGTCCGAGCCTCTATTATTAGTACTTTCGAAACCGGATGTGACGTTAAGGAGTGTGAAAATTAAAATTGAGTGAATATGGCAGCAATGTGTTCTTATTGAGTGTTAATCGGGTGGTATCCGACAAATATTAGGTCCTAAACATAATATTTGACGACGAGGATAACAAGATGGCGAATGCTATTCCTGTATTTCCACAATTTGATGTGGATTCAGGCAAATCCACCACAGAAGCGAGGTGGGATCGCTGGATTGGGCGAATTGAAAACCTATTCATCGTTTTGAAACTCGTGGTTGCTGATGATGCAGACCAAGGTGCAGCAAAGTTGATCGACGACAGGAAGAGAGCGTTGTTACTACATTATGTTGGAGAAGGAACGTATGATATATATGAAGCGCACAAGGGAGATACGGAACTTACTTATGATGCAACGAAAAAGGTACTGTCAGATTATTTTAAACCAAGACAGAACACTCAGATGGAAGTTTATACGTTTCGTTGCTAACAAAAAGACGGCCAATCGTTAGATGAATTTGTGACAGAACTGCGCAAGCTATCAAAGAACTGTGAATTTAGTGATGTTGACAAGGAAATTCTGTCACAGCTGATACAGAACTGCAAATCAAACCAGCTACGATGGCGTGCACTCAGAGAAAGCGATAAAGGGCTACAAGATATTCTGGATATTGACTGTTGTAAACAAAATTGACTCTGTCTGTGTCAATGGAAACGTAGAGGATAACTTTAAGGAACTGATCCATGGAATAGGAAAGCTCAAAGGCCGATAAGTAAAGTTACACATTGATGAATATAACCATCCAGTGGCTCAAAAACCTCGTAGAACCCCATTTCATTTCCGAAGCAAGGTGGCCAAAGACATTCAATATCTGGTGGACACTGACATCATAGAGAAGGTAGAAGGAGAACCAAAACCCTGGATTTCTCATATCGTTACACCCCCTAAGAAGGATGGAGAGGAAATAAGACTTTGCGTAAACATGAGGGAGGCAAATAAGGCGGTGAAACGTGAACGTCACACATTACCCACTATCGATGAGCTCATACAAGATTTAAATGGTGCTATGGTGTTTAGCAAACTTGATCTGCGCCGTGGATATCACCAATTGGAGTGACGCCCAGATTCCAGGTACAGTACAGGCAACGCGGATCCCGTATTGACCCGCGTTACCGCCACGGTATTTTTATTATTCCCGCGATACACCATCGCGGTTTTTGTTCGCAGTATTGATAGCGACCGTGATGACACCGCGACGATTTACCGTTAGTCCTGCTGCTTGTTGTTGTTACTTACTTACACTGATTGTACATTACAGGCAATGCGGGTCCGTAAAACCACGTGAAATCTGCGACTTCAGATTTAAGCATAACAGCTACATTGTAAATAAATTGTGGTTTATATATATATAAAATTAATAGATTAGATTTATAAAATAGAATTTCATAAAATTGGAAAATACATTAGAATTACCACATATGAACACGATTATTATGCTGGTAAATTCTGTGCTTTGTAAATAAGAACGCATACCTCTTTATATGACTTTTTTGTGTGCTTATTTTAGTTATTATTTCTATTAGTTGTTAATCTTTCTAGAACAATCTTAAAATTTAATATTTTTATTAGATGTATTTGTAAAAGCGGAGCAATTTCATCTTCTCATTTTATAAACACGCATTGCGATGTAAACTGACAATGTATGTGTATGTCGTAAATTATGAAATAAACAGGTGTCGGGAATCAACTTAACAAATCAATTTTTCCAATAAATAATATTATCATACAAATATAAAGTTGTTGTTGCTTTAAACTCATTGAATCACAACGTGTTATGTCAGTTTGCGATAGTCATGCTCGTTATTCTTTTAAGAAATGCAAGGAGATAATTATTTTGCAAAATTTGCCATATTTAACAATATGGGAAGCTGTACAGGTACATGTTATTAAATGCATAGATATCAAATTAATTTTTAAAAAATCAAATGCAAACTATTAGTATTTCATGTGTATGAACACATTTCCTTTCTTGTGTATATAAGTTTAAGTCGCGATCATTTTCTGTGTATAGTGATTAACAAACCAAGTGTAGAAAACTACGTGCCTTAGGGGGTTTTCACACCTGTTCAAGACAAAAGAAAAACTCTAAATTGCGTACGGCTTCTAACCCTACAACACCGCCCATTTTCTATCTAACGAGAGAGAGAGAGAGAGAGCGAGAGAGAGAGAGAGAGAGAGAGAGAGAGAGAGAGAGAATGCGTTTATACGTACATTCATTTAAAACATACTAATATTAACTATTCATAAAATCAGTATTCATATAAGAGTATGATACATCGTGATTGAATCCAACATGCAATGATTAGACTTGAGTCCACGTGCTGCACCTGTCAATCAAATCAGCCCGCGAGCTGCACCACGTGCTCCTTCCATGATAAAGTTAAAAATTAAAGTTTAGTTCTATTAGTTTTTATTTTAAGTAAAGAAAATAAGAAGTATGTCTAACAATAAAGTATATCCCATTGTTTGTGATGCTTGATATACTGTGTTTGTGAAGTTTAATTCGTATACTAAGTTGTTTAATCGCAAAACTCTCTCTCGCTCTCGTTTAGTTTATATTGGTGGTTTTTTCCTGGAGAAACATCTTAAACACGTAAAACAGTTTAAGAACGCAATAAAATAAATCAATTATTTATTGTTATTATTATTAAAATTGTTTGATATACAGTACAAGTCTTGATGGTCACTCGTTACACGGATTATCCACCTGCCTCATACCTGTGTATTCTGTGCATTCAAGCGTAGAGGGACTTCCTGTCAGTGCGACGGTTTCACACCTTTGTGTAAACAATTTGGACTAAAGTCAAATAATTACTTTAAAATTTAGTGTTTTAAGTGGGAAAGAAATTTTTTTCATATGCCGTTGATCGTACGGTGAACGTTCATCGTGTAGCACATGCTTTTCACGGACTAGTGTAACATTACTGTCTTGAGCATCGATATCGAGAGACCAAGCTGTAAAGCATACTACTTATTGATATGGATCAAAAACATATTTAGAGTAGGAAATGTATAAAAAGATATTCTAAAGGTCTTGATCTCTCTTACATGTAGATTATATTACAAACATATCTCTGATATAACAGTTATATCCACAGTTTCATTTCCCTTAAAATAATTGATAAGGAGTTTTGAAAACGTTAATAAAATACGTAATCATTTTATGTGAAATGAAAACAATACATCAGACATGATAAGTAAAGAATGACGACGAGCCATACTTAAAAGAACGCAACACACAATCACTAAAACGTTTAGGTCACTTGAAACAGTACTTTACACGTAGAAGACCTTGTAGGAAATGAAACGTGCAAAAAAAAACAACAGGGGTGCTTATTATGGGAAGCCCTAATTTTTAATCACTTTGATGTGTCAGTGAGTCCTGCTCATCATTAGTTGATACGCATGGACTTCAACAACAAAAAATACAAATGTAGGCAGACCAGTTAATTGCAAAGAGAACACAAGCAACCTGCTGACACATAATTTTAATCGCAATTAAACTCATTACATGATAATTTATTTTTTAATGACCTTATTAAAATATGATTATGGAATAGTGAATCGCAAATATTTTATTTGTAATTACTGCACAACTATTAAGGTAAATACTTTACCAATCATTAGTTATGAATTTTTTTTAAAAATATTAAAAAAGGCTCCAAGTAATTTGATTATAACCTCTGTCAAAATCTGGTTAAATATCATCATTGAATATAAATAAACATGCAATTTATTTTGTCATTCGGGGAGATAACTCCTGCTTGTGTACGATACTTTTTCATCGATAATTTTACCGTGGCGGAGACAGGTAGGTGGTGAGTATACCTTGATGAGAACGCGGTATACCTGTCTCACCTGGCCGATTTCCTCGATGTGTTTATACCGTGACGGGGCGCGGGAAACACTGGATCCGCGTTGCCTGTACTATATATCACAACCTTCAGTATGCATTTAGAGATTTACAGTTATAAGCGTCTTAATTTTAGGATATATTCCGCTTCTAAAATCTTTCATGAAACCGTCAGACAATGATACAGAACATACCCGGAGCTAAAAACATATCTGATAATGTTGTGATCTTTGGAGAAAATAGGGAGCAGCATGATGTAGCACTTAAAGAAGTCCTCCAAAGACTTTCAGATAGTGGACTTACTCTAAATGGTAAAAAGTGTACATGAGTTCATGGTTTAAAAGGTTATAAAGGTTATATAAAACATGCGATACGTGACTCAGTATAGGGTACAAGAGCTATCGATGCAGACACAGAATCGTCAAATATTACAACTTATTCATAAACTCCCAATTTGGATGTTATTGTGCCTGCATTCTGCACCTTGTATGCATAACATCATTGAAGAATACTGCGCAGTTCTACAAGAGTCACAGAGTTCATTCTGTTAGTCATCATTGCAACAATTAATTGCGCAGTATCAAGATATACAAAAGTATCATAGTGACCAATTTGTAATACTAACTAAAGGTCATAGCATGGCTCTCTGGTTACATACGTCCCCCAAACAAAAGAAATATCCCAAAGGGAGATTTCTCATGTCTGGCGCCCGGAATAGGAAAGCGTCCTTGATCTCCCCTTGGTCAGATGAACTTCCTAGTGACATACCAGTCAAAACATCTGTGTTAAGTGGTAGTATCAAGTGGCATGTTTCCACTTCCAGCTTGGAACATCAGTCATACACAAGAGCAAATCTGTGACCAGGATATATACTAAATTCATATAGTTTGATTATATCGCATTACAATCGTGAAAACAATAATGAATAAAGTATGACAATAATGACCAGGATGAAATAATCAAAATTGAAGATAATTGTAATTTATCATCAAAGTAATAATAAGTATGGTTAGGCTTCATGTCACATATATATATACAAAGTCAAGACATGCTTGCAAGTTCACAAAATATCTCTTTCTTCTAAGGGGTGTAGTTAATGTACTAGATTTATATGTTCAGAGTCCATCGGTTTCTTCCTGTAGTTTTCCAGAGTTAATACGAAAATTTAGCACTTTTTCCACATTTTGCATTAATAATTTTCACAAAATTTCACAATTCCTTTATAAGAAATACACAACTTCTCCACGGCTGCAGCTTAATTATCATACATCATTGGCACCTGTGGATAGAGGGATGGCGCGGATGGCGAGATGACTTCTCGCGAAACATCTCCTGCGTTCCTCTTTTGCGTAGACATCGCGGCCTTCTCTTCCATGTATTTCCGTGCCAACTCTGGGTCTGGTCTATAATATTTGGCCCATGGAGATTCTTGATCTTTTTTCTCTCCAAGTAATTGTCGTGCTAGTTTGGTCGAAATTGTCCCCGTTGTCATTTTGCGAGTTTCGAGTCTTCCGCTCTGTCGGGGTTTTTCTTGGATTCTAATGTTTTTCGGGATTGGTTTAAGTTCAATGGCGTCACTAGAGGTCCATTTCTCTGGATTCACACAACAAAATGCAGTGTCATCAGAAGAACCTTTCTTATCTCCGACACTACCCCTTTTTCGACAACCTGACCAGCAACCGCCACAGCATATTCCTCCCCACATTTTGATAGTTTTGCGTTTTTTAATACAAAGTCCTATCGTTACTACTGTTGCCAAAGTCAAACACAAATAAAAAACCAGGGACTTTCCACTAAAGATAGTGATTCCATGGGTTGCAGATTAGTTATTGGCAATTCCGCCATAAGTGCATCCATAGGGGAATCTTTTATATCTTTTAGTTTGTCTGGAATTTTAATCTGTCCTATGTCTGTGTATTTTTCATTTAGAGGGTCTCAACGAGTGTATGTGTCTATTTTGTAAATTACATTTTGAAGGAAATTACTTTCTTGATTTTAATATGGGGTAAAGACAATGAACCATGAAAACCCGAGCAACCTTGTCTCATACTCAAGATGTTGATCGCAATATTTATTTGTTTTTACCAATCATCTTAAATCACTTCCAAAAATCAGTCTTATAGTTTCTTTACTTAGTCGATGTTTCATCTATTTCGAGTATATGTTAATCCCTTCAACTCTGCATATTTATACAAATAACGGAGGTGCTATGTCCGCGTTTGCTATTCGGCGTATCTCGTTACCTATTTTAATGTCAAAAAGAGCCATCCTGTCATACCTTTTTAAAAGCGTGCAATATACAGCTTACTCCACTTATATTGAAGTCGCTTATTTTAAATTCCGCTTATTTTGAAATAAAAATAAATCCCCAGTTTTAGCCTCTCGATTTCTTTGCATTAAAATAACGGTTGTAATGAAATCGGCTATTTTGAAAAATCGCTTATATTGAAGCCACGGATTGGTCCCCAGAGGTGATAATGAGTTGTTTTTATAACGGTTATATTGAAGTACTCCATGGCGGCTGTCGTCACGGTTGGTGACGGTAATTATACCTGACTGACCAGTTGATATACAAAGGTGAGAATTGATAATTTCCCACCCTATGTGTTTTTATACTGCTTTAACAAAATAAAATTTATTCACTGTTGAATTCTTTCTTCTCATGTACATACGGACGTATTAAGGCTAGATGTAAAAAAAGGAACCCCAATGAAAAGAACTAGTTATGGCTATTGATATGAAAACAAAGCCTAAATCTGAAATAGCTAAGGATTTTGGATTTAAAGCTTAACGCTGACGATGATTTACAAGTGATTGAAGCGTTTAAGTCCGGTGGTTATTCCCCAAAACATAAGAGAATGCGATCAGTGAATTATAATGGGGTTGAAAATTGTCTTTTTAAATGGTTCACCAATGCAAGATCCTTAAACTAAATGATTTTTTAAATTAAACTTTTAAAAACTATCATTCCATGTTTAATACACGTATCTGTTAGATAAACGATGATCAAATTAATTTGTTCGGGTTTGTTCTTCGTTATTTCAGATCGGGATTGAACTTTTACAAAATGGCGGCTTCATGTCAGTCGATTTCGCTTATTTTGAATTACGGATATATTGAAATAATTTGAATGGCCCCCTGAATTTCAATATATCCGGAGTAGGCTGTATACAAAGCTAAGTTTTTTTTTAAAGATTATTTACATCTACATATACGATAATATAACTTCTTTAGTTTATTATTTTGGCTAATTCCTTCATTATAGCCAACGCATACTCTCGGTAATTATTTTCTCTACAGGGCTTGGGGATTGATTTACGCGGTTTTAGTGTTGGTTTGAAGCCTAGACCTACTTTAAGGACTATTTCATTTATTTCCATATCTTCATCTAAGGGTACATTTGGGTTATCTAAGGATATTTCATTGTCTCGACCACTATTTTCGTGACATTCTTCTGACTCAGGGGTCTCATCCGATTCTGAATCTACGGTCTGAGCACACTAGTTTTTATACTGCTGATCATCCATTATTTGCTTAGCTCTTATTCGTCTTTGAAGTTCTGCTAGGGGAATATCCTCTTCGTCTGAAGATCCTTCTCTTTCCTATTGTTTGGACTAAATAGCTCTTTCTAATGGTTCTGGTTGCATGTCTTCATTTACCAATGACGATTCATCTTCTGGTGGCACTATATAGTTAGTTTTTCTTAGAGTTCTTCCAACATCTTCAGTAGTTTGTAAAGGGGCCAGTGTGAAATGTCTGCCAGTCTTAATTGTCGTGCATGACATTTGGTGGTTATTCCAGTCAATTGATCTCTTACCACGAAACTAACTGGTCCTTTCTGCTCTATGATTCGGTAATATGGTAACTTTTTATCTAACTTAATTTGTCTTCTGTTGTTCTTTAGGTAGACGGGGTCTCCTACCTTAAAATCTTCGTCTTTGCTTTTCTTATCGGCCTGAGCTTTCTGTTTCTTTTTGGCTTCCTTCATATTGCGATGTACTAGCATGAAAGCTTTGTGTTGTTCTTGAAGGGCAATCTTGAGTTGGTCTTCTCCTGCATATCTCCTTCGAGGTTTCATTAACGTATCAAGAGGTAATACGACAAATCTGTTGTGCATAAGGTAATATGGAGAAAACTTTGACGAATCTTTAGGATGAAAACGAATGGCTGCCAAAGTCTGATTAAGATGAATGTCCCACGTTTGAGCGTTGTCTATTATTTTCTTAGCCATCACATCATGAAGAGTTCTATGAAATCCTTCTACTTTACCATTACCTTGAGGGCTGTAATAAGATGCTTTGATGTGGTTGATGTTTAATTCTTTTAAGGTTTCCTCCACTTTCTTATTCACATTTTCTGTTCCATTGTTTGTGATGATTTGAAGAGGACAACCATATCTTGGTTATATTTCTTCTAAGATAAGATGGACTATGTTGTCAGCTGACTTATCAGGAACGGGAAAAGCTTCTGGCCATCTAGAGTAAATGTCAATAAAAGAGACTATGTACTTGTTTCCTGATAAAGATGTTGGATATGGTCCTGATAAATCAAGTCCTACCTTAGCCATTGGAAAAGGTGGTATATCTGTCTCTTGAAGTGGAGGTTAATTCTTATAGCTTTGGCATACTAAACATCCTTCTTCATAGGAATATAACCTTTTGTATAAATTTGGTATGAAGTGCTTTTGTCTGATTACGTCATATGTTTTATCTACTCCCATATGTCCAAGTCCATCATGATATTGCTGCACTACCAAAAGTTCTAACTCACGTGGTACATACAGGCGGAGTCTTGGGCCTTCTGAGTCTCCATCTGAAAGATAGTACATTAAACCATCAATTTCCAGGAACTTTTTTTCTTCGGTTGCCGTTGCGGTTCCTTTATTTAGCCGATTTTTTAGTTTCTTGGTCTGCTCATCGTTTTGTTGACTTTCTTTGATGTTGATTTCTTTTGGTAGATCGATGTAGGGTTCAATCAATTCGTCGTGTTGCTTAACTTCACGTTTGGGCAATCTCCTAGGTGAAAAGGCATTTGAATTCAGTACATTCACCTCAAAGAAATTGTCCTTAACATTTGGCTCATCATGTTCAGATTGTTCTTCTTCACACTCAGGAATGACTGTTGGTAATCTGGATAAAAAATCTGCACAGCATTTGAATCTTCATTCTATATACTCCACCTTACAGTTATGTCCTGCGATACCTAATGCCCATAGTTGAATTTTCTTATTCTGCATTGGAGATTCTAAGATATATTTTAGTGGCTTATGGTCTGTTCTTATTGTAAACTGAGCACCGTGTAAGTAATGGTTTAACTTCTGAAGGCCGTAGTGGATTACACATGCCTCCTTTTCTATAGTTGACCATTTTTCTTGAGTTTTACTCAGCTTGTGGGATAAGTAATATATTGGCTTATCTTCTCCTTCATCTGTTCTTTGGGTGAGGCAAGCTAAAATACAATTGTCGCTTGCATCGGGGTACAAGATGTACGGCTTATTAGTATCTGGATATGCTAGCAAAGGCACTACCGTTAAACTTTCTTTAATAACGTCCAACAATTTTTTGGCAACATGGTGTCTATTTAAAACTTGAATACTTTCTGGTTAAGTGAATTAATGGTTTTGCAATCTTGGAGATGTTGGTATGAATCTTCTGTAATAACTACACATTCCTATATAGCCACGAACTTCTCTGACCGTAGTGGGCGCAGGTAACTTTCTTATAGCTTCGACCTTCTTCGGATCAGGTGTAACGCAATGTTCATTGATGATGAAACCAAGATATTCAGTCTGTTCCTTGAAGAAACTACACTTCTTTTGATTCATTTTTAGTCCATGCTTCCTTAGACGATTAAACACTTCTTGAATATGACGAAGATGATCTTCCAGTGTCTCTGAGAATATAAGAATGTCATCCAGGTATGCGATGGCAAATTCCTCCTGTGCTTGAAGAACTATGTCCATCAGCTCTTGAAAGAATGCAGGTGCATTACTCAACCCAAATGGCATCCGGTTGAATTGGAATAGTCGTTTGTGTTATGCAAACGCCTTTTTTCTTTACTTGAATCTTCTAATTTCACTTGCCAATATCCACTCTCTTTTTAAATCTAGTGCCATGAAATATGTTGCCTTACCTAGTAAACAGAGGATGTTATTAATCAACGGTAGCGGGAATGATACTGGTATCACTATCTTATTTAAACTTCTAAAGTCGACGTACATAAGGTCTGATCCGTCTTTTTTCTTCACCACTGCTAAGGGTACTGACCAAGGCGATTGTGATCTCTCAAAAATCTTTGCGTCCATCATTTCCGACATTGGCCTTGTCGATTATCTGTCTTTTATTTAGGGGTACACAGTATGGACTATTTTTTCATCGGGTGATGGTCTCCAGTTTCTATCTTCACCTTAATACTATCAGTCACTCCTAGATCACTGTCTTTCTTTGCAAATAAATCATTGTTTTTGCTCACAAGCCTTTTGATTGAGTGTTCGAATCTTTTAGGTGCATCAATCTCTTCTGTTGTGTCTTGAGTAGAGTTTATTTCTGAGATTTCTATTTGTTTTAATGCAGTAACACGTCCTACGATGTAGCCTCTTGGAATTTTATAGTTTTTGTTCGTTTGGTTAACGAAGATCATTGGAACTTTCTTGTCTTTTCGAACTATACAAAAGGCGTCTTTTAAATACAGTCCTGGTCCTTCCATAATGCAGTTATTGTCTATGCTGTTTACTTCAACTAAGTCACTTTCTTCCAGAGAAAAATTGTTGTATATTCTCCCATAGAATACGGTCACCGTATTTGGTCTCATAATAAGTTTCTTAGGTGTTCTAACAATAGTTGAGATGTGTAAATCTTCTTTAAGTTCCGCATATACTTTGCCATCAATACGCATGAGTCCAAGATCAAAGTATAAACACACATTGTTTTTTATGAGCCAATGACGACCTAGAATCAGGTTTCGGTTGAGTACCTTTTTCACATAAAGTTTGTGGTCTAAAGTTAATCCTGAAATCTTAAATGAGATGTTTACATACACTATCGCAATTAAAGAATTACCATTTGCTGCTTGTAGAGAGGGAATGTTATTTTTAAACAACCTGGGGCAGGGAAATAGATTATCATACATTTTCTTACTGATGAAAGATACGGCTGCACAAGTATCTACCAAAGCCCTATTTTTACCTATTTTTAATAAACAACTACTGGAGTTGTTAGTAAAATTAATTTCATGTGTAGGTCTTTGTTTAAAATTCTTTTGTCGGGCTTCAACGAATGAAGAGCGTCTTAGTTTTCCTGATTTTGTTTATCAAAATAAGAGCAAGGTTTAAAATTTTGAGATTGCCCCTCATTAACTTGGTTTCTAAAATCATAAAATCGACCTTGACGATTTGATGGTCTGCCACGATTTTGTGTACTCTCTGATACCTTCGCGAGCTCCAACAATCTTTATGTACATGACCTACTTTACCACTATTCCAACATTCCACAGATGAGCGGTGACCCTGCTCTCTATTATGTACGGGCTTGTTTTGACTGAGTTGTTTATTCATTTGAGGACGGGACCTGACTTGGGGTTTATTTTGAGGACAAAATCGAGCCCTATGACCCGTCTGTTTGCATTTAAAACACCTACTATTTCGCGCACGGTCAATTTCCATTGGTTCTATATGCCTTGTTTCTACTGAGGTAAGATTATCTGCTCTGTCCTTTAATAAGGTAAGAGTAGTATCAAAATTTGGAAGAGTCCGTCCGTTGTCATTACTTTGTAAAATTTCTGTCATATTTGACCCTCTTATCGCTAGCCTCTGTCTCAGGTTTTGTTCTCGCATCGCTATTTGAATTGCGGATTCTAAATCTTTAGGGTTTTCTCGCAAAAAGTTTTATTCTGATGGAGTCGAATCTCAACCCGTCACAAAAGATATCTACTAATTGTTGTTGTACCAAAGGGTCTTTTAGTCTGTCTTTACTGTAAGCGTCTTCTGCGATTTGTAATAGTCTCTCAGCGAACAACTGAACACTTTCACTTGAATTTTGTCGAGTTCTACGCATTACTGCTAACGCGTGTTGGGGGTCTGTTATTTCTGCAAATCTATTTTTAAGGGATTCCTTGAGATCGTTTCAAGACAGAATCTCTTCAGACACATCTGTTTCATCTAAATACCTTTTAATATAATCCCCCACTGAACCCTTATTCGTTATATATGCAAGCATGGGGATCTCATGACCTTGTTTCCCAGACATAACACCGTACTTTTCAATTTCCTGTATCCATTGTTTAAATTGTCTAGCATCTCCTTCAAAAAGAGTTATCACAGAAGTTAGGGGCACTGAGAGTGCGGCTGTCATAGCTTTAACCTGATCAATGAAAAAATCTTTATTATCATCCTGACTCGATGTCGAGGTTCACAAGTTTCATACAACCTAGCGTCATAATATGTCTCCGTTTGCGATACAAAGGTGTTTTGTTTAATCTGTTCTTCTTCTGGGGATTTTTTACCTGTTTCTTGCCCTTCGTTTTGTTTACTCTGACCCAACCCCGCGAATCGTTTTTTAATTGTCCAATTTGATTTTTAAATCCTTTTTTGTCAAACCCATCACCTGTTGCCATATTGGTTGCTTAGACAAAGTTGTTTACTTTGAGATAGTTACAAGAGACATAGAGAAATGGTTCTTATCTTATTGTTTTTCATTTCCTACTTCGTTTTATCCTGGTCACGGCACCAAGAAAGTTTGTGTAAGACGTCCGTCTTCTTAATCACCTTGAGTTGCAAACTTAGGAACCACTAAGTCCAATAGTAGTTTCACAAGCAGTTTAAAGCGTGATCGTATAGGTTTGTCAAAGTTGCAACATCAGTTGTAAACAGCCCAAATTAAAGATCTATCTTAACATCATTTTACAGGGGATTATATAACATTTTACTTTCGATTCACAGTTCCGACTAGTTCGGCCCATCTACGAGGATCATGAGTGAACATTTAGTGTTCAAATTCCAGAGTTATTTTTTATTTCTAAATAAAGCAACAAAACTGTCAGAAGTGTCTATCAAAGAGTAAGATTGCAGGTTTTGAGTCTCCGAGTCCCGAGTCTCTGAGTCTCCCACATGAGTATGATACATCGCTTACGCATAATACATTCATTCATACATGGCTTCAAGGTTACAAATATTAAATAGATAGAACAAGCATTACATGACTAGCTTGCAGTATCAGGGCCTTCATTGCAGACAAAGCTTCGCCAAACATGACAATTTGTTGATTACTTTTTTTTATATATTTTTAATTTGGATTTTACTGTGCCCGAATTCCGTACCTGATTAATTAACCTCATTTAGGACTAAGAGTATTGGGAGGCAGGCTTTGAGTCTCCCGCCTGAGTATGACGCATCGCTTACGTACAATATTAAAAGATCATATATAAACGTATACATGAGTTCATGGTTTAAAAGGTTATGCAAATTAAGCGATAGAAGAACATATTCTGCTCAACAACCAGATTTATATGGTGATGAAGATAAAAAAAATTTCTGGAATTCGATTCTAATTAGATGATAGTATAATTGTTTGTAAAATATGATTAACCGTCTTTGAGAACGGGGAGTGACAACCAAAGATGCACTTCAATTACCAGTACAGCATTCAACTTGATTACAGGAAGAATGTTCCCTACCTTTCATTTTTCCTAAATATTCAGCTAACTGGAGCGGTATAGGGGATAAATTTGCTAAAAATAAAGTACAGTGATATTGCAAAAACGAGCCAGCCAAACAGTAATTTCTCCCATGATATGATAAAAATGTGTAGGTGTCTAAAGATAAATCCTTTTCTTAAATTCAAATTTAATAAATCCCTTTAATAAAAAAAGGAGAGTTACATTGTACAAATATCAAAATATTTATCAAAAGATCTATACATAACTAACGTATTTTTCCCCTCATCATCGTTTGTTCAGAAGCACATGCAATTTAAGCCATTTAAAATATGTTCTACATTGATCTCCATAATATAAGTCATTTTCGAATCTGGCAAAGCCCATTGTTTTTTACCTAATAAGAGATCATTTTAAAGGAGTGAATTTGTTGCATACGTATTCACAAGGTAAAACGATGAAAGGAAAGACAGCTGCTAAACGAAGCAGTTTGTGTCTTATTAAAATAATACAAATCTCACAAGTTGTTCTTGATGTGTAAATTGTTAAACAACGTAAGCTTATGAGAAAACTATTTAATGAAGAAAGTGTTTATCAAGTTAGCTGGGAATTCTTTGGCTTCTCTTTTTAATATACCCCAACTGAGCTAAACAAGGTAAAAATAATTATTTATTAAGGTCTTCCGTTTCCAACGGAAAACCTTCTAATTATTGTGCTTGTTAAGATTATTAGGGTCTTTCTTTTCAAACGGACGACCCTCTTGATTTTCTTCGGTTTCTTTTTAGTATTTTTTTTTCTGACTCCTTCTCGGCTTTATATCTTAAAATGTTTTCATTCGATTTTAATGAAATTTTCAGAGCTTTTGTTATGTGATCGTGCCTTAAAGTTATTAAAGTTTCAGCGATTACATCACTTCCGTTCAAATTTGACGTCCATTTTTAATTTTTAAAAAAGTGATTTTGTCCGGGGAAAATCTCAAAAAACATTAGGGATACCGCTTTGTTTTTTTACTGATGATAAATGTATCAATACTATGGTGTACTGGGGGGTTAAATATTTATTCATCAAGTTTGCTTGAAACCGGAATTTGTTTCGATATTTATAATTTTTTTTTTTTTTTTTAAAGTTTATAAACCAGTGTTGTTAAGTTTGTCATGTTGAATTCAAATCCGAAATCCGTTTTAAAATCAATCAATCAAAAACAAAGATATCGGGGTTTAAAAATCGACTTTTCCGGAAATTTTGATTCCGCAGTCAAGATTAAGAAAATAGTACATGATTCACAATTAAAAAAAAAACTAACTCGTAAGTAAAACAATTCATGCTGGCCATAAAATCGAACACTGTTTTTAAATAGTTAATCAGAGTGTGGACTGAAACGATATCGTTAATTTGGTTGATTATTATGTTGAATGTGTGATCCTGGTTTGGAAACCAGTAAAATTTCTTATTAGTGCTCAATCACAACAAAAACGAAGCATGCAGGTGGAAAACACAGTTCCCGATTTTAACAGCGAAAAGCGATTGAAAGTCATTAAGCCTAGTTAAGAAAAACTTTGCTGAGATATGGTAAAAGCGCAAATCGCAATATTAAGCTACAATATTAAGCTATAATACTAATCGTCGCAGATTTTTTTTCAGTTGTTGAATAATCGAACAACACGTACCCTGCTATTGGACCATTAAATAAAGAGTTTGTAGAGATTTCAATATACATATTTATTTTAATTATTTACTTGAAAAATAAATGCATTTAAGCAATACATGTTAATATTTGTACTCTGTATATCAAACTGTATATCAAACACAAACATGTTTGTTTTAATCGAAATAATTATCGTACGATTCACCATGTCAACGCGCCTTGGGTAGCAAGGGACAGTTTCGAATAAAGTTTACATGTAAACAAATGCAGTACACAATATGTTAAAAAACTCAAGTTTTTGCTCTTTCCTGTCCAATAGTGATATTTTAGATGTATTTACAGAACTGAAAAATCCACACCCTCTTTACAATTGTCTCCATTACCATTACATGTAAGATATGTTAATGTACATTTGACCTTGAAATAACATCTGCCATGATAATTACTCTTGAAATGAACAAGAAACAATATATTTTTACCCTTTTAATTTATATATGCATCGAAAAAATAGAAACACATGTTAAATTTGAACATTTTTCATGGAATTTTCATCCGTCCACAGCTACCCGGGTGTGTATGAATTTCATTTTCATTTAAGGCAGGCATCACACTTGTAGGTCTTACTATTTTAGCAAAGTTAAATGGAAACTAGAACCAGAAATGATAAGATATTCACTAAATATGATTATAAGCTTACTTTTTCATGAAAACAAGAAATCACATGGAGGGCGGCATGTCGTTTTGTGAATAAAAATGCTACAAATCATCCATTTACCAAAAAGATCAATTTTTAATATCAATGATTTTAAATATATGTGAGAAATGACTCAAGGAAATTGCCACAAGTTTCATAATATTAGGTTAAAGTGTTCAAACTAATGCTTCTTATGAAAATCAAAACATAGGGGGAGTGTATACATGTAAGGGTATTTCTAAGTGATGTGATGCTTTTATCATGATAATATCATGTAATTGTATGTAGTATTGAATAAGGTTTCTTATTTAAGGAGGTTGAACAACAATTGACCTTTCAAAGATTAGGTAAAGATGTTTTACTTATGGAGAGCCCTAAGAATCTGTGTTAAATAAAGAAAAGTGGAAATGGTGGGTTCACTTAAATGGCCATATTTTTCTTAAACCTCAATGGAATTGGCAAAATATGGTATACTTTTTCTCAGAATAGCATAAGCTTTCTAATTCTAAGACAAAATGACTTTTCAGAGAATGTTAGTGTAAGTTAAAGGTAGCAAGGGACAGTTTCGAATAAAATACCGTCAATATTTTTGTAAAATTGAGAGTTGCTATACTTGAAGGGTTATAAGTGTTGCTAAAATTCATACAATGATTTTTAAAGATTATTATTAGTTAGAGGGATGCCTCTTGTTGAAATTGGTATGCAATATGTAGGCCTCTAATGTTAAGTACATGTGAATCAGAAGTAAAATGCGAAACTTGCGGGTATAACTGTTGTGTTGACTTTACACAGTGAAATTGCAAGTTACAGACGGGAGGTAAAATAACGCTAAAAGTAGGTGGATGGGACATAGTAAACTATTCACTGTTAAGTTTCTGACATGTGATGCTGCAACATGCACACGGTATGGAATATCAACCCTTTGCAGGGAACTAACTTGGGGAGGTCTAAAACGCTGAAAAATCAAGAAAAATTAGCAAAATATGAAAGAGTCAAAATCTCATAAACACCAGTGTGTAGAAAATTTTACATGTTTTGACTAGTAATTTTCTTCAGAAATTGGTTATTAGCCTTTTAAGGAGTGAATTAAAGGTATTTGTGCTGAATGGGAACTGAGGAAATTCTAGTTACAGAGTTCCAAAGACACACATCCCCTGGTTACAATGAATTGTATCAAAAAACTGTCCCGTGCCACCTTGTTTTGATCGCGAACAGCTGACATCGGTGTGTCAACATTTTTATATGATGCATGGCTTACAAGACGTCGATAGTGGAAAATGCAGCCCAATTATCGTTTGAGAGATTACAAAGGTATGTTTTATATAGGATATGTTGTGTTGACTTTTTCTTTTTCAAAATATTTTTCACTTTTAAGTTAGTGTAACGTTATCTATACACGTGTATGTTTTGCACATCACTGTGTTGTAATTTTCCTATACATGTCATCCTCACAATGTCAGGAGTCCCGAGTCCACTCGTGGCCGTGGACTCAGGACCCCTGACTTTGTGAGGATGTATACATGTATGTCTAATTTTGTATTGAACTACACACATACAATGTAAACGGTGCATTTCAAAGGGGTGGGTTTCCCAAGGTATACAAATAAAGAATGCTGTAATCATAGTGCATGTTTGCATGATGACTATACTTTAAACAAATGTGAACCATTTTGCCTTTCAATTTATTTAAAAATTTTAAAATTCAGACAGACTTGTGAAAGGAAATCATATTATCACATAATGAATATATTTGACATGTTAAACATTGTGCAGACTTCATAATAATAAACCTAAAATATTGCATATATGGTTGTCATAAGACTCAGTCACTTGAAATTTGAGATAACATAGTGATAAGAATACAATGAAGGGGCATGGGTTTGAATACAGACCTGGTTTGTTGTGGACCCCTTCACTGTAACTGCGGTACTGCTCTCTTGCAGGGCAAAATGACATAGTTTGATGACATATGATGGAACATCAATTGTAATATTCATTTACGTCACTTAATTGTCTACTTCCCATAGAAATCAAAGTACTGAAGTACTGATTGCCGGGCTCTTTTGATGTGTCATATGATGCTCTCTCTCTAATGCTTCTTTTTGTCGACAAAGGGTCAGAGAGCGACAAAATTTTGTAAGCGGCTATTAACAGAAATATGTCTGTCTAGTAGAAAAAAAATGCGTAAAATCAATCCCCACTTTTTTCATTGTGTAGCCGAAAACTAATGCTTTGTAAACTAGTAAATGGAATTTCATGCGCATTGTATATGTGCCTAAAATGCATAATCTTGATTTTAAAACATGTCATTAATAAGAAAAAAAAAACTCTTCGCTAAATTTATTCGCAAAAGAAAAATACAATAAAATTAACAAAGCATGGCTCACATTTAACATGTTAAAGTATTTTGTATAGCGGAAGGTTCTGCTTTGACGCTGTTCGATTCTTTGTTTACTTTTGCAGTTGATTGTGACTTTGCTTTCTGCAATTAGCTCGGCTAAAAAATGTAATACATGTATGTAATTATCTACTTCCATAGAAATCAAAGTAATGAAGTACTAATGGCTAGGCTTTTTTGATGTGTCAAATTATGCTCTCTCTAATGATTTTTATTGTCGGCAAAGGGTCAGAGAGGAACAAAATTTTGTAAGCATCTATTAACAAAAATATGTCTGTACAGTAGAAAAAATCTTTGAATTTTGAAACAAGTGTATTAAATCAATCCCCATTTCTTTCGATGTGTAGCTGAATACTAATGCTTTGTAAACTAGTTAATGGAATTTCATATGCATTGTTTATGTGCCTAAAATGCATAGTCTTGTTCTTAAAACATGTCATTAATAAGAGAAAAAAGTCCTCGCTAAATATTTGCAAATCAAAAAAAAAAAAAACAAAACCAAAAAATACAATAGATTTGACAAAACATGACTCAATGTGTAATTATTTGGTATAGCAGAATCTTCTAGTTTGAAGCTTTTTGTTTCTTTGTTTACTTATACAGTTGTGCTTATAATTTAAAGAAGCACTGGCAATTTGCATGCCTATGGCCAGGCCTTTGCTTTCTGCAATGAGCCCCGCTAAAAACTTGTAATACACGTATTTTTGAAATGATTTTAAAATTTTATTTTACATTTTGCACTGCAATTTATGTTCAAAGTTTAATAATGAAACTCCAAGCATGGAATTATAATTTTAAAGGTTATTTCGAGAAGAGATGTACAGTATACCAATTAAACAGAGATTAAATATTTACTGTCACACTATGAGTAAAGCAAACTCAAACTCTCTCTCTCTCTCTCTCTCTCTCTCTCTCTGATATGCAAATTTGTTTTTGAACTGCCTAAATGTTAATGTCAGGTATTGTTAGGTCATATGTCATACTTATTACAGTGCATGGTCAGTGTAGTTTTTATGTATTTACTATGCATATATATATTTTTTTAATTTCAGCCCAACTTGGACTCTTGTTACCACTTGGCCACATGGGTTTTACTGGTTGATTCTTGTGGTTTCAGCTCTTGAGGTTACCCTGTCACTCCTACCTACATATTCCCTATCTACAGACTAGTAAATTCAAATTTAAAGGAAGTGAACATGAAAAAATTATCAAGGGCTCAAATTTGTTTGTTTGATGTATACAGTGATATCTGAAAACCATTCAGACACAGCTTTCCTCAGTAAGAAGATATACCACTTAGAATACCTAATTCTTGCAATCCATGAGCGCTGCCATATTGTTAAAATCATTACCTCCCTGCTGGGTTATCTCTAAGCATCTAAGAGAGGGCAGCACCGATGCTGACGTCGGTGAGACACATTGCATTTTACACACGCTTAGTAACAGAGATAAAATGTCATCATCAAAATGTGAATCGAAACTTGAAATGGATGTAAAGAGTTGTCATTTTGAAACAGGGGTTAAGGAGAAGGGTTTTGGATCTTAGTATGATGCATTCCCACCAGCAGTTAATGTTACATGTAACTAGAATGGAATGTCCCTGGATCAGTGTGATTGTGACCTACTTTTTCTTGCACTCGTTTGAACATTATGTGTGCTACATAAATGAGCACACAAGGTGTATTGCTCAGCATCCTGATTTTTAAAATGTGATTTAGTTCTGCTATTCTTCTGACAGCATAAACGGAACCGAACCGGCATACGTATCATCAAGATGTAATCTAAGATAAAAACAAATTAGAGAGGAAGATTTCTAGAACATTTAAATAAAAAGTAACGGTAAGAAGCCATACAAATAAAATGAAATTACATTTAATTACATTTATTTGAAATCTACAAAGAGCATTTTATTTATGTAAACACTGACTGCCACATCTCCGTACAAACATCTGGAATGCCATGGCATCATATTTCACAAATTATCTATTCATTTTTGCACAAATCATGTACATAGTTACCTATGGTTCAGTTATAGAAATATACTGAATCCTTGTCCTCTCATGACAGTACAAAATTTTGCTGCACATCCAGGCATAATTTTTCTTTGTAACTTTTATCAACTTTGTATAAACATTGACCCAGTTCTATCATTGACTCAGTCACCAGCAGCAATGTGGCTTATCTACGTCAGAGAACAGATGCATGCTGGGGAAAAATGGATTACCTCCATAAACCTTTCACTGAGAGTGTTAAATTGGTAAAATCTCACGATAGAAATAAACAAAAAGGTTACAGACCTCATTTCTAAGTTTCAAAAGGCTTTTAAAATTTATTAAGCAACAATTAATTTTTTCATGTTCACTTCCTTTAATTGGATAATGCATGAAAAGTGATGAAACTTAATAAGAAAGCATCATGCATTGTTGTGGTTTGTATGTGTTAAGACATTATTAAAAACAAAATTAAAGCTGTTTAAAGATATTTACAATTGCTAGATTTGAAATGTTTTTCAATAAAAATATATGTTATAAAACTTGTTTATCAATCATTTTAAAATAAATAAATTTCAGTTTTATTTTGTATTCATTTGAGATCATAATTATGCACTTATGGAGATAACACATTTATTTAATTATTATGATATATGAGGATCAGTGCATATATCTTTAAAAGACATATTAAAGAATTGTAGTACTATGTGTATTTTATAATGATAAAAAAATCCTGACTTTGTGGTAGAGATGCACTTCACAGCATATATTTTTTATTATTATTTATTGATCATTAGGGCCCACAATACATACATGTATACCGTATCGTTACATGTGAATCATGATATATCAATTCTCTACAGTTTGTTGATTGCTTTTGTAAATAGTTGACGTATTTGCTTTATGCCATCTTATTACTTATAGAGGTAGGCAACACTGATATCAGTTTATCTAATAGTTGACAACTATATCGTGATACATGATGTATCACAATAACATATTATGATGCATATCATGAGGTAGCCGTCGATACCTAAGCTTAAGATGATCGGCACACAACCAGCCCCCACCTTAAACCTTAGACCCGTGCATGGTGCTATCTGTTCTGGTGCATTGAGGAATTCATCACTCCTTTCTGTTTAAAGAGTAAACTAAACAAAAAATTAAATGGGTAATATCCCTTTGTAGTTTACCGATTGAAAGGTTCAAAAAGTTAATGAAATGTGCCGACAAGGGATATAAAAATGATTAATGGTGTCAATCTTTAAAGTTTCCTTGTTTTACAACATAAGATTGTCTGCCCTTGACCCTGATTATCAGTTCATTTGAAAATCCACTCATTTGCACTTGTCAGAAATTGCAAAAGTTCAGCGATACCTCATCAATTGTAAGGATTGTGTTTGACTTTGACGTGAAATTTTACCTCTCTAATAAGGCTGGAAATGAAAATCCGTCACTTCCGGCTGAAACAGGAAGTGACTCTAATTTTACAAAATTTCAAATGTTTGATCCAATCAAAAACGTATATGGATTTTGTAGAGCTCATTAAGCTGAATCTAACACTGAAAGCTGTTTTAAAATCGGACGTACATTGCAGAGATATTGGGTTGAAAAATTGATTTTTCCGGAAATTTTGATTCGTTTAAATACTTTTAAGTTCAAAGAAAAATCATCTTGTACCAAAAATAATTCAAAAATTGTTAAGTGTTACTTGAACATAATCGGATTTTTTTGTTAAGTCGCTCTTGGAATTGTTAAGATTTTTGTTAATTCGTACTAAGAATCTTTCGGATTTTGTTAAGTTGTTTCGAGAAACATTCGATTTTTTTATCAGTGCACATAGCTCTGGACATAGAAAGCCCCAGGTTACTTATGGCTACAGATCATCAATTACATTGTATTATGCAATTGAGTAACACTTGGAAGGCTGCTTTTTCTGCAGTGGCAATTGTTTAACAATAAAAGTCCTATTCGAACTCAATCATCTTCACATTGAAGGTGCTAGAACGTAATGAGAAAGGGGCTAACTAAACTGTTGAACTAGCTAACCCTCTATAGTTCTGAACAGAATTAAATATATATCATAAATTTTAAGTCAAAGATCTTAAATAATAATTATTTGTTGTCATGTTTAGAAGTTATGAAACATGAAATGTAGTCGGTCGCCATAAAAATCATCAGAATACTACAAGTGTCGACAGTTTTTTAATTTCTTTGAAACACCTTGGAACATAATTCACTTGACTTACAGACTAGCGACATATTTGCCTCCCAAAAATATATGCACTTCTCAAAGTTACATTTAAGTGATATAGATATGTGTTCTTCAAGGAAATTTATTTATTGTTATATGCACATTGATAAAAAAACCTTTTTATTGAAGCTGTTAATATGAGTTTGCAATGCAACTTAATCAACTTAGATCTAAAACCCAACAAAATATTTTATTTTTACATCTGGCTTGTCAAAATGGAAGATCGTAAACTTGTTGCAACTCTAAAATAGTCAAGAACTGAAGAAATAATGTCTTTGTTGCTCCCTCTTTTTATTAATGTGAATGAGTCCATAAAGGTAATTTTGTTTCATTATTAAAAAATTGTTTTTTTCCCTCTAACTTTAAACTGTAGAAATTCGGTATCTTAACTTTTAAAAAGCTTTGATACCATACTACTTGGAAAACATTTAGTGATACAAATGGACACATGTCAATGAGGAGAGTGCAAATATACATACAAAAATTGGTCAATACATGTATATTTTAAAATAGTAATAACTAAAACATATACATGTATATGTATATTTGATACATGTATAATAGAAATATTAATAATTGTGAACCAAAAGTGGTTCTTCATGCCGGACTAAAGTGGCGAAAAGAATTTTGGTCCAGGGTGAACACTGCCCCCCCCCCCCCCGCCCTATTTTCTCGCAACCTAGCTGCAGGTCTGTAGCTCCCGGTCTAAAAAAAATCGGATGGACGACCTGGGAGCTGCAGTACCACCAATTGAAAAAAATGTATTTATGGCGCACAAAAACGTGCGCTATTTTGGACTGAATAACCTTATTTATACACAAATTCTGTGGAAAAAATTATTACCATTAAATTCTTAATGCAAATTACTACCGATATCGTCTCTTTACTTGTCTCAGATTTTTCCGAAACGCGCCACCAACCTCGGAGACTGAAGTATGTTAAATTCACATCGAGATCCAGAGTCGCCATTTTTACATGTAAACAAACTGCACCACTTCACTTTATGGGGCTGGCGATGGTCTTTAAATGCTATCAAAGGCAAGTCAAGAGGAGATGGCGTCATCGTTTATTTACAATTTGTGTTCGTTTCAACCGATTAATTTTAACACTGCACTTTACATAAACTATTCCATGTGTTAACAGTGGACCTGTTAGTATGCGTACAGGGAAATGTTTATGAAACATAACACTGTTTCCATGCATCAGCACAGTGGATTTTTTGCTGATTACACTATGATATAGGCCTAGTTTGTATCCTGTCATCAGTTGTACATGTACTTAAGGTGGAAGGCTACATCGTCACAACATGTCTGACATCCGTTCGAAACGCCATTTTGTTCCGGATTGATAACATTATGTCGTGGTACAAAATAGCTATACACCGTTAAATTGAACTCTTCTAACGACGGAGATGAAATAGGAATGAAATCACCAAAACGTTTAGAAAATATGTCAATTTTCTTCCTGTTTAAAGCTTTCAACTAACATTGATTATCAGCTGTTTTGTACGGAAAACGTGGAATTTAAATAATATACTGTTTCCCCGCTATTGACAATACATTTTTGTCATGTCATCTGCAACAGAAGATCATACATTTGTGACGGATTATCGATATAGGTAAGCAGATATAATATTTTCACTTAAACTATAAATGTATGATGAATATAAAAACGAAAGTACCGTAGTACGATCTCTTGAATTGATCCAAACCCAAATGTAAAACATTTGCAGTAAACGACTTGCTTTGAAACTTTGACATTAAACTAATGTATTTTAATTTAAATAGATATAGCTAGGTACATGTAGCAATAGCAGTGGAAGCCCGTATTTGCAAGCCAAATGAGGGAACGACAGAATTCTGAAAAGGAGCATGTTTTTCATTTCAACACATACATGTTTATCACTATGGACATCTAATGTATGTATTAATATGCGTATGGTTGTTGTTTATAATTGCTATTGTATATAAAAAAGTAAAAGGCAATTTAACTACTAATATTTTGTTTTCAATAGTTAAGTATAAATATAATGCGTTCATCAAAAATATAATTTTCTTCAAATATTATCATAAGCACTACTAATCTTATATCTACATATTTAGTATAGACTTGTTCCTTTTTTTAATTTTTCTTTGTGATTTTTATTAATTAAAAAATTGGTCCCAAGATATTTGAGACCATGTAAATTAAAGAAATTAATTTTTCAATTTCATTCAATTTCTTTTTTTCATCTTATTAACCAATGAATATTGTTTATATTTTCAGATTTTTGTGGGATTTTGTCCAGCAGTTTGCCTTAAAAGAATTTTTTTATATTTTAGTTTCATATTTATGTGGATTCCAATAAAAATCATACAAACTTCATTCATGATTATTTTGTCTTTTATTTCTAAACTAAATGACATTTCACTTTCATAAGAATTTTGAAACAGAAATGTTTAAAAATTTGATAAATAAGGGGTTATCTGAAAGAAATAAGCAGTCTGAACCAGATCAGCTCAAGATGGGTAACTTTTAGCGCTGCTGTACGTCTTGCATTCTCAGCCGCAGCCTGGCCGTCATTATGCAGTCCTCGTAACCTTGTGGTAGGTGTTTTCTTTAACCACGTGAAACCGTCGACGAGAAAGGGTGCGAAGTTTCCATATAACGACAAAGTGTATTGTAAGTTCTGGCGCCAAGCTTTCGTTCTTAATTAACGGCCATTGTTTGAGTGCACGTGTTGTAGCCAAGGCCTTTGATAATAGTGAATTTAACAAAAGGTTTGCGACGTACACAGTTCAATATTAACTGTAAAGTTTATATGCACTTTAGCTTTCACGCACGTGTTTACTCACATTTGCTTTCGGTTTAATCTTCCGGGTGTGGAATGATGCAGCGCTGCCACCATGCTAATATGGAAACACGAATGCCACAAAACTATGTCTAAACCTTTATATGTTCAACACAAACACACACGTGAGATGCACCAGGTACAATACACATACAGGATCAAGGCAAATCGTACATCAATTGACACTTAAACAAGTCGTGCAAAGACATTTCGATAACATCACATTTACATAACTAATAACATAATGGGGCTCTAAGATGCATCAAATGACCAATCTTCATCTTGAAGAGATTTTTTTTCCCTATATATTTACAATTTTGAATTTTCAATGTATGACGATACTTACAAAGTTACGTCTCAAATTGTTTCATCGTTATTCTTGAGAAGAAGATTTTTTAAATATATTTCCCTATATATTTTATGTTGAACTTTGAACCCCTTCTGGGACATGGTATTGCCTGGTGGTCATGGAATCCATAATTTAGAATCTTAGCTATACATAGAAGCTTTTATGTGAATATTCGCATTTCTAGTGTTGTTTTTCTTGAGAAGGGTTTTGAATCTTTTCCCTATATATGTATTTTTTTGTTAAGTGAATATTCGCATTTCTAGTGTTGTTTTTCTGGAGAAGAAGGGTTTTGAATCCTTTCCCTATATATGTTTTGTTAACATTTGAACCCCTCCTTGGGCCCCAGTATTTGCCCGGATACCACGGTTTGAACAATTTTAACTCAACAATATATTAGGATGGTTGCATAGTTATTTTACATTTTGTTGCATTGTAGTTCTTGAAGATTTTAAAAGATTTTTCCCTAAATATTTCGATGTTGAACTTTGAATCCCTCCTAAGGCACCAGTATTTGCCTGAGGATCACAATGTAAACAAAATCTTGCAATATTAGATGAGGTCTAACAAACTTTGTTTTAGGTCTGGCGCCCATTCGTTTAATGGGAGCATATTGTGCATCGAAATCAGCTCTGGTGACTATATCAGAAGTATGGCGATATGAACTTAAAATGTGGGGAATAAAAGTAGCAACAATCATACCAAGCGGCTACAAGACAGGTACGTGCATGCAATATTATACCATACATATTCTTATTCAAAGACATTAGCTGCTATATAACTAGTACATATAACATATATACATGTACCTGCACTTTCAAAATAGATATCACAGGTTCTAAATATATAAGACACATTCTTATTATGAATACCCCTGAGAGACAAAATTATTTTTGACACCTAGCAGAGAAAAATAACTTTACCCCATGAGGGTTCCCATGACAAATGAATTAAAAAAAGTCAATATTTGTTCTTTATTAGGAAAAACATTTTAATGATTTTTTAAAATCACTGTATTTCCTTTGTTTAGTCTTTAATATTCATATTCGATATTTAAGTTTGCTTCTATTTCCTAAATATTATTGAGGGTAACATGCTACAATGTAGATCATCTTATAAACGATATTGATATTAATACCATAATATCAGGCCTAGTAACTATATTGTATAGCAATTGTGTATAGGTCCTTGCCAGATGAAGTTAAAACTGGTATTACGTTAATGAGGTCGGGTCCATTATCAAAAATTAGCAAGTTTGATTTTATGTATATAAGCACTGCTTATCTAGATATATTTTTTTTATACTGAAAAATTATAAATGACATCATTGCTCACAGGTGTGTACTAGGCAAACAAAATATTAATGTTCCGAAGGCAGTAAAACAAGTTGTCCAAGCAAATTGGCAGTCATAGAAATACAACGGATTCGCTTAAACTGAAAGTCTATTTGTCATAATTATCAAATGAACTGAAAATTAGATTAAGCAGTTTTAGATAAGCCCCTGAAAGTAGACATAAGCCTAAAAATATCAATATTTAAAACTATTTGTTTCTAGTTCAAAACGAAATTATTTACCTTGAAACATCAGTGAAATTGTAATTATTATGTTTTATTTATAAAGCTAAAAAAAGTTTCTACACTCTGGCCGCCATTTTAAAAGGAATAAAGTGTTAAGAGGAAACATGAGCCCCCTTTTCTCTTTTTCACAATAAATAATAATCTCCATTCCATTATCTCTTTCTCTTTTCTAGAAAGTCTTTATAAATAACAAAATTAATAATTATTTCATTGATTTATTTGAATTCCGAGTTTTCTATTCCAATGTCAGAGATGTGATTGGCAGATAAAGAAAAGGTCTGCACTAATCTAAACAATAATCTTTTTTACTTTCATATCAGCTAAAATCAGCATCGCATTCAGAATATCCAAGCTGTCACTTAAAAATTAACCAAAGTCTTTTAGTCGGTAATAACAGGTTTAATTTACTACTACGGTGCCATGAGTCACATATATATATATATATATATATATATATATCTCACATGTTTAGCTCAATATGCGGTGGATATCACTCATGGGATAAATTTTTGATATTAATCTGTGTGTTCTTACGCCACATGACGTCATAATTAAACATTACGTAGCTTTAGGAAGATGATTGACGTAGAATGAAAAAGTAACAAAATAATTCAGTTGAAAAGTGTAGAGTTATAAATGTGAAGCATTTAATGCTGTTTAATTTTTTGTCATAAATTGATATAAATATGTTAGAAAATGAAATGCTTGTTTGTTAATCTTCAAGGAACTTTTTTCCATGCGTAAAGTTATTGACGTCTTGTAGTTAATGTGTTGTGCGGCTCACAATTATAATGTTTACAGAAAAGATTGAGGGCTAACAAAAGACGTGGTAAAACATGTGATAAAAAAAATATCTCATGATTTGTGATGGTATATGATTTTTATCCAACTCGTTGTATGTTTTCTATCCCCTCGCCAAGGCTCGGGGATAGAAAACACACAACTCGTTGGATAAAAATCTGGACCATCGCAAATCATGAGAGATCCTATATATATATATATATATAGAGAGAGAGAGAGAGAGAGAGAGAGAGAGAGAGAGAGAGAGAGAGATTAAAAAAGGAAAACACGAAAAACGTTCGATATAGCTTAATCATTTTAAAATCTTTAGAAGCTATATAATGGTAACATAGTAACGTGACGTAAACAAACTTGAACGTTGAACGGCAATGTCAATTATGACGTCATAAATAGATTTAGCGGAAAAAAGTTCTATGCAACATATTAAATAATATACAATGCTATACATAATTATTACAGACAGTTCAGTTTGGGTTTAAAAACAATTTTGAAAACAAACACACAGTTACTAAGTGTAGAAACCCACGATGCGGGACCTGTCATCATATTGCAGAGGGGTCTAAGTATAAGTTCAACGGAAAAGAATTCATCGTAAAGACGGACATGTCGTGTGATACTAAGAATGTTTTGTATGTAATAACATGTCCAGGCTGCAACGAGTACTATATTGGCGAAACGAGAAATCCACTTCGGGCCCGTGTGCGTGTTCATAAACAACATATAAACACCCCGGAATAATCTGCAAGATATGAATCCTCAAAGGTTGCGTTGGAAAAAAAGAAAAATAAGAACTAGAGCAAAGCTCGTTGCAAAGCAAGGAATGGGTCTTCCGTTATTGTCGAAAGTAAAGTTAAAAGAACCTGCTAGTAGCAGATTTTTGAAATTAATAACAACTGTAACTTGAACAAAAAAGAAAAAAATCCAATGCTTCTTGGTACGACACAAGTATGAATTACCAAAATCCTAATGATTTTAAGAACGACCTTACAAAAATATTTCAAACATGTTAAAGTACGACTTAACAACTGTTGAATTATTTTTGGTACGAGTTAATTCAACTTTTAAATAAAACTATTTTCTTAAGGTGGTATGGGGCACCTCTATGATGTGACGTACTATTTATCGAAAAAAAAAACCCCCTTAATCTAGTGTAATTTTATAATTAGTTTCTTTCCCAATATTGTTATCTAACAGCGTAACGCAGTGGGTTGGATGGTTCAATACGCATAGGTATGTTATGAGTTCGAATCCTGCGGGGGATTTTAAAATTTTTACCTTTCCAAAATTTTTAAAACGAATTTTTTGGTAAATATTGTAGAATTTTAAAATCCTAAACCGGTGAAAGTATTTTAGTTATAACGTAGTTTAATCCACATTAATATCGACAGATGTCCCATATCACCTTAACCAAGATCTTGGATTCAAAATTTCCGGAAAAGTCGATCTTTAAACCCCGATATCTCTGCACTGCATCGTCCGTTTTTTAAAACGGATTTCTGTTAACTCTAAAAAATGCATATAATATTTAAGTCTGATCCAAAAAATGAAATTTTCAAAAACTTATATCACTTCCGATTTCGACCGAAGGTTACGGATTGCAGTTTTTTTTTAAAATGCCCTTAGTAAATCGATAATTTCTCTAATTTCAATTTCTCTATAAAAACCGTTTTATAGAGAAGTTCTGGACAAAATAACTTTTTAAAAAATTTAAAATTAACGCAACTAGAAAACGAAAGTGACGTCAATTTTCAGCTATTAATATCCACATAATCCCTGAGAGTTTTATGAAAATAGGATGAATAATTTTTGAAATATTAGTCTAAATAGGAGTCAGAAGGAAAAAGAAAATGAACTAGATATGATCTCGTTAAGAGTAACGATTAGATCTTCCGTCCGATTTTTTTAAAACGATTCGACGAAATATTGATAAAATTTCAGACTACCCCACCCCCTTCACTTTCATATAGTGAATAGGAATGTAAATATTTTTACAATGCTCAACAAAGTGTTTTTCTTTATAACATACGGCACATTAAAGCTTTTAGTCCCATAGAAATACCTAATTACGTCAAAAATGGGTGTAAGAATGACTTCTTCAAATATTTAGATATTATTACGATCAACAAATCTGCTTCCATGATGTATTACAAAATCTTGATCGTTTTTAAGTTATTTGTAATTGAGTTTACGAGTCTCTTGGCCCCTAATTAAAAGTGCTAGACTCCTTTTGATATCATACAAAGGTTTCAAGAATACTAACATTTTTTGTTCATACACCCATCAAAATTATTGTTTATTTTTGAGATACAAGTGATTGAATATTTTAGGGGCCAGCCCTGTTGATCCTTAATAGGGACGGGCATTGATGTTTCGATCATAGGAATCGATTAAAATCATCAATGCAAAGATTTTCTTTTCTACAAAACTTAACAAAATTTGTCTCATTTACAAGAAATATTGCTACAAAGTTTGAAGACTTTGGCTCCTAAAAATCCCTAATTACGTCAAAAATGGGTAAGGCAATAATTTTTTTCAAACGGATATTGTTACGATTAACAAATTTATTTCAAATTTATTTCTATAATGCCAAATCTTGACCTTTTTTAAGTTATTTGTGATTGGGATAATCAATCTCTTGGCCCCTAATTTAAGGGACCAATCCCTTTTTCTTGTATCATACAAAAGGTCTAAAAGGTAATTTTTTTCTTACAAATATTAAAAAAGTGTTGTTCATTTTTGAGATACAAGAGATTGAATATTTTAGTGACCAGTAGATCGTTAATTGGGACACGCATCGATGTTCCGATCAGTGGAATCGATTAGAATCATCAATACATAAATGTTCTCTTCAACAATGCTTTACACAGTATGTATCCATCCATGGATATATTGCGTCAAGGTTTGAAGATTTTGGCCCCTTAAAATCCATATTTACGCAAGAAATGGGTGTGACATTATTTTTTTTCCAACAGATATTGTAAGAATCAACAACTTTGCTTGCATAATGCGTTACAATATCGTGATCGTTTTTAAGTTATTTGTAAAAGACTTTACGACTCCTTTGGCCCCTAATTAGAGAGGCCAGACCCTTTTTCTTGATTCCTATGAAAGAACTTTTATTTCTCAACCATTTTTGTAATATATGTCTTGAAAAAATATCAATTTAGAAAAAGATACAGTTAAAAATGTATGAAAATTTTGATTAAAAATACGTTCCCAATTTTCGAACCATAGCGAGCTCCAATGAATGGGGCCACTGGCGTAAAACAACTACATTACAGTTCACCCATTTTTTTAAGGCCGTGATTCAGGATACCGCGGGAGTAGGACTGCCGATATCGTTTGTTATCCCCGTTGTATGGCTACACTTACAGAGTTACATTTTATTCTGTCAAAATGCTCCATTCTTTATTAAATTCTCATCTATATAATTAAAAGTTTTATCCATTGTTCCCTGCATCAAAACAGTTCTCGCCATTACGTTATCAGCCACCTGTGACTTGTCGCGTGGTCAATGTTTGTTTAACAATTTCCGGTGGAGCATGCACTTGTCTCGTGTCGGACTTTTCAGGTTAATCGGATGTTTGAAAATTTATCAATTACGATAATATGATTGAAAAAAGTATTTCCATTGTATGTACTCCGTAATGGAATTATTGTTTTCTAAAAAAAAAAAATGAAAATTGGTACCATAATCACGATCGATGAGGTCTAATATATTTAAGAAGAATTGAAAATTTTGCAAGAATAGACGATCAAGACCTACTGTATTAAATACTAAAATTGATTTGCAACAATTTTCTCTAAACCGGATGTTGCCTAATCCGGCCAAATTTTCAGAACCACTCTCGGCCGGATTAGACAAGTTTTACAGTACAATGTACAAAATTCATTTACAAAATAAACGACATAAAAGGGTTTTGCGTTATTTCGCCTCGTGTTTAAATTCGCCCCTTACGTCGAAGCGAGTAATATGATTGTATTACGACTTTGACATCTGTCCTTTTTTCTGATCTATGTTAACAAATAAAATATACAGCTTGACTATTTAACAAAACAAAAATAAAGCAGTGTACATTTGTTCACTAATAGTTCTGAAGTTTACGTTGTTTACAATCGATGCATGACATGCAATAAACCCAATCATTCGGGGGACGAAACCAAACATTCCCATGATGTATTTTTGAAGGTTTTTTGTATGCCCCAAAAATTATTTTTATTTACTTTGAATATTTTCAACGTTGAAAGGAGATCAATTCTGTGTAAATAGGCGAAAGTCTATAACTTTCTAAGATAATTTATTTGGTTTGCATGGAAAATTATTTGATAATGTAATGGCCAAAAAATCGGAACATGGAGCTTTAAGAAATTTCTACACTTGGTACGACCTTGAAAGGTTATTTCAAATCAGGCCCCAAACAATGTAGAGAAATGGGAATATTCGGCGAATCTCAATGTTGAAATATTCTTATGATATAATAATGTATTTATGACAAATGTAGATTTATTATTATACCCCCCGCAAACGAAGGTTGGGGGGTATATAGGAATCACCTTGTCTGTCTGTCCGTCTGTCTGTCCGTCTGTCCGTCTGTCCGTCCGTCCATCTGTCTGTGCAAAATTCGTGTCCGGTCCATTTCTTTCTTATGGAGAAACATTGGAAGTTTCTACTCACACAAAGATTGCTAATGACCTGAGGGTGTGTCATGACCTTGACCCAAGGTCATTTGGTCAAGGTCAGTGGCAGGAAAAGTGAAAAATTCGTGTCTGGTCCATATCTTTCTTATGGAGAAACAAGAAATTCTTCCTTCGCACAAAGATTGTTTATGACCTGAGGGTGTGTCATAACCTTGACAAAAGGTCATTTGGGCAAAGTCAAGGTCAGTGGCAGGAAAAGTGCAAAATTCGTGTCCGGTCCATTTCTTTCTTGTGGAATAACATTGGAAGTTCTTACTTCACACAAAGATTGCTAATGACCCGAGGGTGTGTCATGACCTTGACCCAAGGTCATTTGGTCAAGGTCATTGGCAGGGAAAGTAAAAAATTCGTGTCTGGTCCATATCTTTCTTATGGAAAAACATTGGAAGTTCTTACTTTACACAAAGATTGCTTTTGACCAGAGGGTGTGTCATGACCTTGACTCAAGGTCATTTGGGCAAGGTCAAGGTCAGTGACAGGAAAAGTGCAAAATTCGTGTCCGGTCCATATCTTTCTGATGGAGAAACATTGGAACTTCTTACTTCACACAAAGATTGCTAATGACCTGATGGTGTGTCATGACCTTGACACAAGGTCATTCAGGCAAGGTCAAGGTCATTGTTTAAAAAAAATGCTTTATTCCTGTCTGTGTCATGTCTTGTATTAATGGAAATGATTAGAAGGTAAAATTTGACTCAAAGCTTGCATGTGGCAGGTCATATAAAATTGACTGTTAGATTATTATCCCCACCTGCCTATCTGGAAGTGGCCCGCCCTTATGTATTTTATCTTTTTTTTGTGGAAAAAAATTTCGGAAAAAAATCGGGCTCGGGATACCAAAAATTCAAAACATTTAATGGCTGCTTGACATGTGGATTATCGTTTGATTTCAGTCATGTTTGTTATTATTAGGATGCAAATGTCTTCATGCATTAACAGTTAAGTTGAAATAAGATGGAATTTAAATAATAGAAATTGGTTTGTGTACTCATATAAGCATTAACAATTTTCAAAAATAGACAGTTGTTATTGATAGAACATGGACGGTTAACATGGTTAATGAGATAGCATTCATCATTTTCTATAATAGAAAAATACTTGATTTTTTTTCTTAGCGGGGGGTATCAATCGTGAGCTTGCTCACAGTACCTCTAGTTTTTTATCTCTTGCAAGATAAATTCGCACTTGTGTTTTCTATCCATCTCTTTTAAACCCTTTATAGCCAAATCTGTCAAAATTTGTGGTCTTTTCAAACTCTTGTTGTAAACCACGCTGGAATGTTCACAATCGATGCGCTGTTGAACGAAAGACTCGGCTTGCAATACTTACTGCATGGGCCGTTTATATTATTAATTTAAGTGATAAATTGAGAAATATTTATATTTCACAAAGCATAATTTTGGGAAAATTTATACTTTAAACATTGTAAAAAAAAAATTCATTTAATTTACAGAAAAATTGTCATTTCATGCTTATAGAATTTGCACAAAATGAGTTGTATGTTATTCAACCAGTGTTTGAAATTTGAGACCGTTCTTGATATATTTGGGAGAGAAATTTTAGGGGCCATCCTGTCATCTTCTTATCGGGGGCCGTTTAACAAAATCTGGGCCATTTCCGAGAAAATGCGGGCATGAAAAGCGTAAATGAAAGAATACAGGAAACGGAAGCTCTTAACAATGGGGGGGGGGGGGGTGAGTGCTTGTAAATTTATATCTATTTAATTCACCGTGTAAAATTACTAATCATAGGCATTGGATAATATCTATTGCCTAATTGGCAAATTTGATTTGCATTCTGACTCCATGACCTCTACAGTTTTGCTTAGTTAAACGTTAAAAAAGTTTCTAAAATACTGGTATATAAGCATGTACTCCAATCAGGTACTATACAGAACATTCATTACGCGATCGCCGTGCCTTCTTTTGGGGAAGAACAGTACTGATAAGACAAGTCCTGATCAGACAGCAAATACATAATTCAGCATACAGACGTTTTATTAAAATATATAGGTATCAACTATTCGAGTGTACGTGCAACGCATATGCAGGAGTCCATCTCTGCAATCTACTAAGTAGTATTTTTAACCATGTGTCATCTACTAGCTCTTCTACTTCTGAATATAAACAAAATTTTACTCACCAAATGTAAATCAACTGTTTTTTAAAACTCACATATTCTTTCATAATCAATAACAATAAAATGTAATTTAATTAAATTAAAGAATAAAATCAGCAGTGAGCATGCTTTTTCTTGAATCGGACTAGCATTCAGAAGAGGTTAAACCGATAGTGTGACAGTTATTCTTTTACAGCCTGAATGTAAATATTAAAACTTATTTAAAAATTCATTGGTATATTAAAGAAATAATCACTGACTTCTTCAATTTCCTTCCGTGCTAGCTGGCATCGGTTAGTTTTATCGTGCCTGCACCTACCACAAGCATTTAACATTGTAACACTTCAACTGCCTTATCTCGAACGCTTTTTAAATATTTTTTTTCAACTCACTTTACTTACTACACCCTGCTTAATTCGTGATCTCTCTCTCTCTCTCTCTCTCTCTCTCTCTCTCATAACTCTTAAAAAGACTTCTAATATTTTGTTAGCCAAATGAATTATCACAGATTACAGATACATAAGATGTGTGTTTCGGAATAATCATGTTGTGAATATCGCCTAGAAGTGGGTAGTGTAATGAATTAAATTCTCAGCAGCAAAATGACAGAAATAAGCACTGGTGAATGTATTGATCTTTCAACTCGTATGACTTTAAAACGTTGTATTATATTCATTGATGGCTGGGGTTTTTTTAATTTTACACATTATGATTTAAATCAATGCTAAATCAAAGGTTTGATGCATCTTAAACCAATATAATTGAAAGTAAAAACAATCTAACAAAGAATCAATGAACATTCAAATGTGTGATAACGTAGAAACACGAAAAGCCTGTGTCTTAGACTACAGCGAATCGGTTGTCCACTACCGCGGGCAAAGGATCGGATACGTAATTGTTCACATACACAGCTCGGAATCCAGCTAGATTTTAAATGCGACTCAAATGCATTGCATAGAAGCACTTCTTTTATCCATAATGTGTTTCACTAGAAGAAAATGAGAATGTTTATACACTTTCCGTATGTAAGCTGGTACACTGTCTACGGTAGATTACAGCTATACGCACAAAGACCTCGTTTATATTCCAAATGAAACAGATACAGTCCCTTTTTCTTGATGTCAAACGAAAGATCTGGTAAATATAAATCTTTTTTATTCTACATGTCTTAACAAAAAATTGAAAAATTACGACGCTTTTTTAATCTCATTTTTCGAGCCCTACCGAGCTTCGGCGATTCTTGTGCTAGGCAAATATGAATACCTTTGTACAAATTAGCAATCTTTTGTCTATTATCCTTGAAATGTTGGTGTCCATATCATTAATAGTTTGGACAAACCGACCCTCTTAAAATCGTTAAAACGTCAATATCTCAAAAACGGAAATGACGTCATCGACCCAAAAAAATTTCCGATAAGGTTCAGAACGTAATTAGTAAGATCTGAAAATTTCATGCAAATCGGTTGAGCCGTTTTTGAGAAATCGCCTGCACAAAAATAGAAAGAAAAGAAAGAAAAAGAAGAAAAAGAACAAAGGATTAACAATATGGTCTTCCGTTTCCAACGGAAACTTAATAATAAGAAAAAAATCAGTGCGAAAACAATAAGGTTTTCCGTTGGAAACGGATACCTTAACTAGATATGATCTCGTTACGAGTAGGTCTTCCGTCCAATTTTTTTTATACAATACGATGAAATATCAATATAATTTCAGAATGACCCCCCTCATTCTAGATAAACAATAGGATTGCCAATATCTTTTACAATGCTCAACAAAGTGTTTTTAGCATACGGCACATTAAAGATCAAAGCTTTTAGTTCCTTAAAATATTTGTAATAAACTTTAGAGTCTCTTGGCCCCTAAATAAAGGGGCCAGCCCCTTTTTCTTCATATTATACAAAACGTAATAAGAATAGTTACATTTTTGGTTCTTAAATCTATCTAAAATTTAAGATAGAAGTTCTTGAATATTTTACGGACCAGTCCTGTAGATCCTTAATGGTGACATACATTGGTGTTTCGATCAGGGGATTCGATCAGAATTATCAATGCAAACATCATCTTTCCTACAATGTTATAAAAATATGTCTACTTCTCTAGATATATTGCATTACAGTTTGAGGACTTCGGCCCCTTAAAAGTCTTGATTACATAATAAATGGGTGTGACAATGAGTTTTCAAACATATATTGTTATGATTAACAACTTTGCTTCTATAATGCATTACAAAATCTTGATCGTTTTTAACATATTTTTAATTGAGTTTACGAGTCTCTTGGCCTCTAATTGAAGAGACCAGCCCCCTTTTTCAATATCATGGGAAAGGTCTTAAGAATATTAACCTTTTTCCGAGGTTTTCAACCGTTCGGTATACAGTCGTCGGTTTTCAGTTTCAGTAGGAAAACTAAATCCCCCATGATTATTTTTTGTGGAGGATGTAAATTCGTTGGTGAGGGCTACCCACGAATACCACGAAAATTGAGTCACCACGAATTCTAATGATTTTACAGTAGACTATCTATCCTGAAAATTTCATATTCATATCTATGATAGTTTCAGAGATCAGCTCCGCACAAAATAGGTCGTAAAAATATACAAAATGAGCGATAAATCGGAACCGGAAGTGACGACGTAAAAAAATTTTAAATATGTGGTAAGTTCTGATCACGTTTAATCACTTTTTGAGAAATCCTGTGCATGAAATTTGTGGAAAAAAATAATAACTGGATACGATCTCGTTACGAGTAACGAGTAGGTCTTCCGTCCGATTTTTTCAATATGGTACGATGAAATATCGAAACATTTTCAGAATTACCCCCACCCCTTACTTTCAGATAATGAATAGAAATCCCTAATTACGTCATAATTTGGTGTGGCAATGATTTTTTCTAACAAATATTGTTACAATCAACAACTTTGTTCCTTATGATATTGATTGTTTTAAAGTTATCTGCAATAGACTTTCCGAGTCTCCTAGCCCCTAAATAAAGAAGCCAGTCCGTTTTTCTTGATTTCATAAGAAAGGTCCAAGGAATGCTAACATTTTTTTTTTTTTTTTGCAGGTATATAAAATTGTTGTTCATTTTTGAGATACAAATGACTGAATATTTTAGGGGCCAGCCAAGTAGATCCTTTAATGGGACAGACATTGGTGTTTTGATTAGTGGAATCGATTGGAATTATCAATGCTGACAATTTCTCTTCTACAATGCTTAACAAAATATGTCTCCTTCTCTAGATATTTTGCCTCAAATCTTAAGGACGTTGGCCCTAAAATCCCTAATTACGTAATAAATGGGGGTGGCAATGATGCTTAAAAGATATTGTTACGATCAACAACTACGCTTTTACAATGCATTACAAAATCTGGATCCTTTTTAAGTTAATTTCCTGCTTTGTGACAGTCTTTTTTTTTATCAGCAGCTATCTAAATTCAGACGCTCGTAGCATCGCCGGCATCAAAGTCATGCCGCCGAAGCACCCCTGTAATACGACCGCATTAGAGCTCGCCGGGTCGCTTTGCCGGCATCAAAGAAATGCCGCCATCTCAATGACTGTGTGCACACAACAGTTAGCGACTGCGGGTAGGAAATAACCGTTCTCCTAACAATATGCCCATGTTTCAATTATTATACATGGCTTTAAACTGAGGGTTGTTTAATGTTTCTGTACATACGTGGATACAGGCATGCATGTATACATGCGTTTATTGACAAATGTTTTTCTTACAGATTATAGATGTTTGAATTGTACATTTACCTCTCTCTCTCTCTCTCTCTCTCTCTCTCTCTCTCTCTCTCTCTC
>WFKH01011581.1:30274897-30289265 GCA_016163765.1 Magallana hongkongensis | reverse complement strand
TGCATCGTTGGAACCTGATTCACTGTTGTTGCGGCGGAATGTCTTTGATGCCGGCGAAGTGACCGAGGATCGAAATACGTCACAATACGGATTTTACAATATTGGTTTGACTTTTACATAGCATTTTAGATATCCGGTATTGGTTTTGCTCTATGTTAAAGAGTGTTAAGAAATGGTAGAAAAGAACAACTATCTCTATAGTCTTTTTTAAGGTGTATTCAAACGGAAGACCTCTTGTTGCTCGCAACGAGCGTCTAGTTTCTTAACTCATTTCCAGTTATACATACATATATAAACCAAACTCAAACAAATGCAGTGTTTTCGGATTACTATTATTACGATATTACATTCCTCCTCTTTTCAGAAAAAAACTGTTACACAATTTAAAAAAAAAATACAAAATTTTACTTTACAATCAATTTTTTTTAAATAATATAGAGTCACTAGTGTCTCTGGATTTTTTTTTTTATATTTATGTAACATTCACTGTCATCAAACTGTTTAATACAAAAATGAAAAATATGATTACCCACTGCATATACAAAATAATGCACTTTAACCTTTATAGTCTGGTCCTGATTTATAGAAAAGGCTCTAGAAATACGTTTTAACGGCAAATAGTTATTATTTGGTCCAGCATGGTTTTTTATCATAATTAAAGTATGCCGAGTCTGAAAAAATATGCTGGCCTTTATGAAAATCGCGTTAACTAGGTCAAAATGGCGATTCAAAATGGCGGACACTCAATCTTCAAATTTTTCTCTTAAAGTCTCTTCAATGGGAAAAAAATAATTACAAACACTAATGAATTGGTCTAGCATTGTATTTCATTATATCCTATGTGTGCCGAGTCTTAGAAAATATGATGGCTTTCTACAAATGAGGTTAATTAGATCAAAATGGCGATTTAAAATGGCGGATGATAAAATTTTGTAAATTCTTCCTATATTTTTAAAATGGACAAAAAGCGCGAGACAAATAATGAATATTCGGTCCAGGAAAGTTTTTTAATCATAACTTAGGTGTGGTTATTCAGGAATAATAATTTATGCTGTCTTCAAGAAAATGGCGTAAATTATCTTTAAAAAAAATGGCGATTCATGACGGTGGACATCCAGTTTTTATAATTTTTTTCTTTAGTTTCTTAAATGGAGAAAAAGCGAATAAACAAACAATCATAATTATGTTCATCCAATTTTTAAATCATAAATAAGGCCTGCTAAGTCAGAAGATTTATTCTGGTCTCTACTAAAACGGTGCTTTTTATGTCAAAATGGCGGACAGCCAGATTTCATATTTTTTCCTTAAAGTTTCTTAAATGGGGAAAAAGCATGAAACCAACAATTATAATTTGGTCCAGCAAAGTTTATCAAGATAATTAAGGCATGCTAAGTCTGAAGAAATATGCTGGCTATGACGAAAATTGTGTTAAATAAGTCAATATGGCGTTTAAAAGTGACCGACAGCCAGATTTCATCACTTTCTATTTAACTTTTTTTATAAGGAAAAAACATTAAAAAAAACAAGTATAGTCCGGTCCAACAAAGTTTTTTTTCATAATTAGGGTATACTGAGTTTGAAAATATATGCTGACTTTTCGAAATTGGCGTTATTTAGGTCAAAATGGCGTTTCAAAATGGCCAACAGACAGATTTCATAATTCTCTTTTAAAGCCGTTTAGAGGGGTAAAATGTGTAAGTATTACTTTATATTATTTTATAAGAACTGTTCTAGTGTATGTTTTTCTCTTCCTTTTATGCCTTTATAGCAAATAAATCTAACTAATACATCATCATATGCACTGGAAAAGCTCGTGATTCAAAATGAGCCCGAAATCAACATATAGTTCAGCTTTATATATAGTAATAAGTATGTGCAATATGTTTTGGGCAACCCTAAGAATTTTACTCTTTTTAACATTATTAGGGACAATTTATACTTTGTATAAGGAATCAAACTGCCTATGTTTTCGTTAAGGATCAAACAACCTCTTGCAAAATTGTCAACATGTGTTTGGCCCAAATGTGCTAAGGAAAGTATTAATAGAAGTACGTAAAAAGCAATGCGTGTCATTATTCAGATGAAAAGTTGAGATTTTTTTATGCTAGACCATGCCAGTGTCAATTTGCAACATATCCTCACAACTAAGCTTGCTGATGGATGTTCGAACCTCTTTAAAGACGATAAACATCCTGTTGTAGAGAAAATGTTTCCCTTTTCTAGAACTTCGAATTAGCACTTGGTTCATTTCATTCGCTGATATGGAGTGACAAAACTTCTTATTTCTACATCATATCGAGAAAATCGACATATTAAGTGTACAGAAACAAGTAAGAGAAGAGGAAATAACTGACCAAAAAATTGAAAGATTTCGAGAAGTTCTTCAGTTATATGTATAACGAAGACACATTGCCCAATGACACGGTTCAATTTCCTTTATTCTTAAAATCAAAGAGCCCTAGAATATGACCCAAGTTAGGATATGCCTTACGTTGCTTATGTAACAAACACACACCAAGGTAATGATAGGGAGACAGGCATATATAAGAATGCCTGTATTGCCATGCCCAGCCGAGATGAGATAAAAAATTAAAGTGATGGTTGTTTGCTGCTGGAAATAATGACCTACGATCTTATACTTTAAGCTTTCTTAGATTTGATAGCTTGCAACTGCCCCACAGATTATAGAACGTTTATGTGTGAATATAAACGTGCCAACTCGCAATGAATAGACATTTGCAAATTTCAAATCACAAACTCATCATTCAAAAAAAGATTGTGTAAATAACGTATATGGATGGTCAACAAATTAACAATCAGATCTAACTAAAATTCTCAGACATGATTTGTTTAGCTGTAACTATTTATATAGTAAAGAAAAAATCCATATGTTTTACCTTTTAAATTTGGGCATTTTTTTAATATTTTTATATAGAGCTCTTCTTCTAAAGGTGATCAATACAGTCTAAAAATTGCCACGATCATCGAGTCCTCTTAATAAAAAGCTGGTGGATTTTTTTTCTATTGGTTAAAGTGTTCAAATTTGATTGTTAGTTACATTATAAGTATTGAAATTATGATACTTAAACATTTATAGGGAATGATGAAATCTGGCTGTCCGCCATTTTTACCGATTTACCGCCATCTTCCAAAGATCAGCATATTTTGTTGGACTCAGCACACATTAGATATTATGCTGAACCAAATATAATTGTTTGTTTCCTCTATTTTTAAGACTTTAAAAGAGAATTATAAATGTTGGCTGTCGAACGACCATTTTGACTGCCATTTTGACCCAATTAGCGCCATTTTTGTCATAGCCAGCATATTTTTCAGACTAAGCACGCCTTAATTATGCAAAAAAAAAACTTTGCTGAGCGGAATTATTATTGTTTCTCTCATGCGGTTTCCCTAATTGAAAATCCCCAGGAAAAAAATTATGAAATCTGGGTATCCGTCATTTTGAATCGCCATTTTGACCTAATTAACGCCTTTTGGGGAAGACCAGCATATTTTTGCATACTTAGCACACTTTAGGTATGATAAAATTCTATGCTGAATCAATTCATTATTGTTTGTCAATAATGAAAAGACTTTAAGAGAAAATTATGAAGTTTGGTTGTCCGCCATTTTGAATCGCCATTTTGACCTACTTAACGCCATTTTCATGAAGGCCAGCATATTTTTTCGGACTCAGCACACTTTATTTATGATAAAAAACCATGCTGAACCAAATAATAAATATTTGCCGTTAAAAGTTTTTTTTCGACTAAATCGGACCAGACTATTATAATAAAATGACATTTAAGTAACACTCATGTCAAAAAAAAAAAAAAAGGAAAAACAATTTCACACAGATAATTTCCACTTCTGACTAATCACCTCACCCTATAATGAATATGTCATAACATAATTCTCCAATCTGCTAGGAAGTTTCCGAATACTAAAAGGACGCATATTCACTGACACATCGGGCACACTTCCACTTTTTTCAGATTCAGGTGATTCAACATTCACATCATTCGGTTCACACGCATTATCATCAGAAATCGGTCACGGTACTTTTTCACATGAGTAACCTTACGCTTGTAACTTGCATCATTTTTCTGTACGGTAACACTGTTTCCTTTCTTGGACACAACTTTGTACGGTTCCGCTTCAAAGTTCGACGAAAGTTTGTTTTCACATCGCTGTTTAAGAAGAACTTTGTCACCTTCTGCGATATCACTTTCCTTTGTCTGGAATTTCTCATCTGCATGGTATTTCGCGAATCCTTTCTTCTCTGCATCTCAGTCACGGATTTCCTGGTCCATGTCATCTGGATCGTAGAATGAAGTGTCTAGGGTTGGTAGTCTTGTCCGGATTTTCCGTTTGAATAGCATTTCAGACGTACTAACTCCTGTAGTAGAATGAGGCGTTGTTCTGTACATGGTCAAATAATCGGACAATTCATTTCGCTAGTTCCTCTTCTCCACTTGAGCAATTTTTGATCGTTTAAGGATTGACCGGTTCTGTCTCTCTAATTCACCATTAGCTTGAGGCCACAATGGAGTAACTCCCGATGTTCTAGTCTTGTTGTTCCATGAAATCTTTAAGTTCTGCACTGATGAATTGAGGTCCATTATCGGTTACGATCTGTATCTGTAATCCATGTGTTTGGAACATCTTGTGAAGACTTTTTACAATTTTGTCTGTTGTGGTCTTCCTCATGATCTTAACTTCGACATATCTACTATAATAATCCACCACTACAAATAGACTATCTTCTGAGGGTAGAGGTCCCAGTAAATCAGCACCAAGTAACTACCAAGGTCCTTTTGGAAATTCAGTGCTTTTAATTGGCTCTGAGTTTGATGTCTGACTAACCACTTGACAAGCATGACATCTCTTACACGTCTCTTTAGTGTCACGATCCATCCCGGGCCACCATACTTTTGTACGTAAATGTCTTTCATAACTACAATTCCCGGTATCCCTCACGGGCAATTTTCAAAGTAGTGTTACGCAGAGTTTCAGGCATTATGATTCTTGTTCCTCGAAGTACAAGTTTTCCAATAATGGTAAGATCGTTTTTCACAATAAGATATGGTTTGTTTTCACCTTTGGTCCATTTCTCTGTTCGAATACTATTACAAACACTCTTTAGAACTTGAACTTTTGCGGAATCACTTTCTATCTGTTAGATAGACATCGCTTTCGGAACAGAATGTAGGGATATGAGTTTCACAAAATCCTCAGTATCTGTCTGTACGAATCTTCTCTCATTCATATGTGTCAATCGTGATAACGGATCAGCTATGTTGTCCTTTCCTTCGATGTAGACAATCTTAAATCGATATGGTTGTAGACGTAACACCCATCTACTGATCCTCGCACTTGGTTTGGACTTCGCTGAATAAATGTATTCCAAAGGTTTATGAATTGTGAGAAGTTCAAAGTAGATTCCATAGAGGTTCATATGAAAACGTTCACACGCCTATATTATGCCAAGAGCTTCCTATTCTACTTGAAAATAGCGTTTCTCTACATCTGTAAGACTACGGCTTGCAAATGAAATAATTCGTTTATTGCTATTCTGAATTTGTAGCAAGACGGCTGCATGACCAACAGGACTGGCGTCTGTAACAAGTTGTGTTTTTTGCTTCAGTGTCGAAGTAAGCTAGAATTTCTGCATTTGTGAATTTCTCTTTCAACTTCCTGAACGATTCTTTTTGTTTCTGTCCCCAGAAAAAGAATCACATTCTATCTTGTTAGTTTTCTCAGTGGTTCAGATAAAGTTAACAGTTTTTTCTTATTTGTAACAGTTTCTTTGTGCGTTTGCGTGAATCACAAATCACTTTTGCTTTCTTAAGTCTTTCCCACCATTCAAGTCTACTAATCAGGTTGCATGTTGCTCCTGAATCTATTATCATGTCTGTCGGTACTCCTCCTATCTTCACAGGAATACTACATGCTTGTTTCTCGGCATTCACTATAAATGCATAATCTCCATCATTAGAATCATCAGAGTCCACTAAATTCACTTTGTTCTTGTTCGAACGTTTCTTCAAGTTCACATGTTTTGGTTTAGTTTTGCAGAAATTTGCAAAGTGGCTATTTCTATGACACTTGTAACACTCCACTTCTCTTCCTGGACAATTCTCGTCTTTGGAAATATGGTCGTTTCCACAACACCTATAACACCTCCTCTCATATGTACGTCAATTCTGCTTTGCATTACAAGATTTAACCACATAATTCACACCAGAGTCTGCTTCAGCGTTAGCACTACTTCCGAATTCAATAAACTTTGCCTGTTTTTCACTTGATTCAAATGCTCGTACAGTTTTCCTCAGCTGCATCAACGTCAGATATTTTCCTTTTTCCAGAAGTTTTCGTCTTAGGTGATGTGAGATACACTTTTCTATGACCTGATCCCGAATTTGTTCACTCTGCTGACCGAATTTACAAAACTCCACTCGCTGGCGTATACGTGTGATAAACTGATCAACAGTCTCATCTGCTTTTTGTATCACGTTTCGAAACAAATGTCTCTCATACAATACATTTTCTTGTGGCACAAAATAATTGTTAAACTGTTTTTTCACAACACTGTACTCCGTCTCTACATCACCAGGTCGCTTTGGTTCAAAAGTGCAATACACATTTTGAAGTTCTAGACCCCAACAATGTAAAGGTAGAGCTTTTCTCTGTTCATTATCCGTCACATCCTTGCCTGTACAGTATATTTTTAAGGAATGAAGTCTTTTTTGCCACAGCCTACTTACTGTTGTTGAGTCTCCGGGTACATTGAAGCTCTGCACCGCTGGTAAATTACTCAGTAACGCTGCCATTTTTCTCTCCCGTGCACTATACGGTTTTACACATTTGGAACTTTCTCCAGTTTATCCTCGTCGCCAATTGTGATATCTTTGTATAAGATTTAACTGTTCTGATTAAACAACACAATCGACATGATTACAATGCATGGACTTCTTGTTTATTAACTCACTTCCGGTAATACATACATATATAAACCAAACTCAAACAAATACAATATTTTCGGATTACTATTATTACAATATTATGTGCTTAACAAAATATGTATCCTTCTCTTGATATATTGCGTCAAAGTTTAAGGACTTTGGCCACTAAAAATTCCTAATTACGTCATACATGGGTGTGGCAATTATTTTTTCAAACAGATATTGTTACGATCAACAACTTTGCTTCTATTATCCATTACAAATTTTTTTATCGTTTTTAAGTTATGTGTAAAAGATTTTACGAGTCTATTTGTCCCTTATTAAAAGGGCCAGCCCTTTTTTTGATATCTTGGGAAAGAACTTTGTATGAAAATCTTGATGAAAAATTCGCATCCAATTTTCGTGCCATAGCGAGCTCTAATGAATGGCCCACTGGCGTAAAACAACTACATTAGGCAGAACTTCAAACTATGGTCTACCTATTCTAAAAATTTCATATTCATATCTCTGATAGTTTTTTAGATCAACTATGCACAAAATGGGTTATAAAAATTTACAAAATCAGCAATCGATCGGTACCGAAAGTGACGACATAATTTTTTTTTTAAAAAATAAAATAAATAAACTTCACGTCCTAATATCTTGAAAAAATGATCGAGATTGAATGAATAGTTTTCGAGAAATCGCGGGCAAAAATACCGATATAACTAGACACGATCTCGTTGCGAGCAACGAGTGGGTCTTCCGTTTGATTATGAATTAATGATAGGGTTGAATTAAAATGTTGAGATTTGGTACGAGTAACTATATTAACTCCCTTTTAAACTAATTTTTGTACCTACACTGCAAAATTAAGATTTCCGGAAAAGGCAATGCGTTGTCCGATTTTAAAACGGTATTTAGTTTTGTATTCAGTACAAAAATGTCTACAAAACGTATATGTTTTAAAATTCCAAAAATCGAAATTTTGGAATCACTTCCGGTGGCGACCGGAAGTGACGGACGACCTGCTCATATTAAAATTTGATAAGTTTAAAACATATTCTAATGGAAAAAAAATTGTAAATTATTTAATTTGAAAAATTTTTAAAACACAATTTTCCAAAAATGCTGTTTGAGCGGACCGAAAGTGACGGACGATTGTGGTTTTACCTGATCGGCCCTAGGAATTCAAAAATCTATCATTCCTGAAACTTTCAATTTTCTATCTTTAATCGTTTTTAAGAAAAAGAGAGGACAATATCACTTTTTACAAAAAGAAAAACGAATATAACGGCCGACCGGAAGTGACGTCATCAACAAAAATATACATGATAAAAGACCTTGATACTTTGTATTATTCGTAAAAATTTCATAAAAATCCATTGTAGCATATTTGAGATATTTGAGTTTTAAGAAAAATGTTAAGAAAAAAAAGAATAATAATAATAATAGTGAAAAATAGAGAAAAAGAAACCTAACAAAAACAATAGGGTCTTCCGTTGGAAACGGAAGACCCTAATTACAGACCCCCCCCCCCCTCCTAAACTTTCAGAAAATATATAGGATCACCAATATCTTTTACAATGTTCAACAAAGTGTTTTTCATATTTAACATACGGCACATTAAGGATTAAACATTTTATTGCACAAAATATATCTTATTACGTAATTAACGGGCGTAGCAATGATTTTGCCAGAGAGTTAATTTTGTTGTTCATGTTAGAGATACACATGATTGAATATTTTAGGGGCCAGCAGATATGATCCTTAATGGAGACAGACAATGGTGTTTTGATCAGTGGAATCAATTAGAATCATCAATACAAACATTTTCTCTTCAACAATGCCAAATAAAATATTTCTCCTTCTCTTAATATATTGCGTGAAAGTTTAAGGATTTTGAACCCTTAAAATCACCGATTACTTTATAAACAGGTGTGGCATGGATTTTTTTAGATAGTTATTGTTACGATCAACAACTTTGTCTATATAATGCATTATAAAATAGTGATCGTTCTTAAGTTATTTGTAATAGACTTTTCGAGTCTTTTGGCCCCTAATTACGGTACAGTCCCTTTTTCTTGATTTCATACGAAAGGTCTTCAGAACACTAACATGTTTTGTTCTTACACCCATCTAAAATTGTTGTTTATTTTTGAGATACAAATGATTGAATATTTTAGGGGCCAGTCCTTTAGATCCTTAATGGGTACATACATTGGTATTTCGGTATTTCGATTAGATTAGTCGATTAGAATCATCAACACAAACATCTTTCTTCTACAATGCTTAACAAAATGTCTCCTTCTCTAGATATATTGGGTTTAATTCTGAAGACTTTGACCCCTCAAAATCCTTGATTACGTCATACATGGGTTTCGGAATTTTTTTTTTTCAAACAAATATTGTTACGATCAACAACTTTGCTTCTATAATGCATTACAAATTCTTGATCGTTTATATGTTATTTCTAATAAATTTTCGAGTCTATTGGCTCCTAATTAAAGGGGTCAGCCTCTTTTTTTTTTTTTTCATTTAAAAGAGTTTTAATTTTTTACCACTTTTGTTAAATATGTTTTGAACAATATATCAATTGATGAAAAGATACAGATCATAAAATTTTGATTCAAAATCTGTACCCAATTTTCGTGCTTGTGCGAGCTCTGAGAAATGGCGCCACTGGCGTAAAACAACTAAATAGTGCACATTTTCAAAGTAAAGTTTACCTATCCTAAACATTTCCTAGTCATATATGATAGTTTCTGAGATCAGCTCTGCACAACATAGGTAGTAAAAAACTAAAAAATCGGCCGTAAATCGGGACCGGAAGTGACGACAACAAAAGTTTAAAAACATATAACCGTCAGATCACGTCTCATCATGTATGAAAAAATGGTTAAAATTTGTCCAATTGTTTCTGAGAAATCGCATACAAAAAATTAAGGGGAAAAATAATAAACAGTCCGAAAACAATAAGGAAACGGAAGACCTTAACTAGACACGATGTCGTTACAAGTAAGAGTAAGAATAGGTTTTCCGTACGATTTGTTGAAATGATACGATGTAATACGGATAAAAATACAAACAGCCCCCTTCCCCCACTTTCAGATAATGTATAGGATCATTTCTTTTACAATGTTCAACAAAGTTGTATTTTTTCAATTTCATTTTTTTTTAACACACGGCTCATTAAAGATAAAAAAATTAAAGTCCCCTAAATATCCCTATTTACGTAGTAAATGGACGTTTCAATCAGTTTTTGAAACATATATTGCTATGATCAATAACTTTGCTTCTATAATGCATTGCAAAATCTTGATCATTTTTAAGCCCCTTTCACAATTGGCGCACGAGCAGAAGCGACAAAATATTCGTGCGACCATAAAAATTAGATATGGTTCGTAAACTGTTGACAAAATAATCGCATGCTAAGAAGTACTCGTACGGAACACGCACGATTCAGAGCGACCGTTGTGCGATGTAAACGCATTGAATTCGCATGAAAGACCAAATGATCGGACGATTGAACGTGCGTCAATGCAATAGGGCGAGCGGCGCTCGGCCGATCATGCGTTTCATCGTATGAATGCTCATACGAGTCAGAGGGGGTATATATATTGCCTGATTCCGACGCTCTTCAGTAAAAAAAATTGAATGCAAGAGAGGATACCGCCCAAGAAGATTACAAAAACAACAGCCAAAATCAATGTCAATTGTGGCCTGAAATAGATATGCTTATACAGTGTATACTGTATAAAGGAACTATTCGCCCCCGTTTTATTTTCGCTCATTTCGCTCTTTTTGTCAGTAAGCGGATTAATACTTGGCAAATTCCAAAGTCTCATATTATCTCTGTTTTACCACAACATTGTTGGAGCGAATTCAAGACGAGGCAAACCGTAAGTAAAAGCAAAAATATCATGGGGCGAATATAACCCTGTATCCAGTATATACTAGTGGCAAAGCATGGAAACTGAAAGCGATAAATCTTGCAATGATAGTAAAACGTTGCAAGATTACATGAGACACGTTGAGCAACACCCTCATGGTCGCACAACACAGGCATAAACAGCTGCAATTTATCTTACGATCTTTAAAAATCGTGCATCGCTCTTGCGAGTAAACAAAACGTTGTAAAACGTTCGTACTAATTTTCGTGCGTTACATTGCAATAATTTCGATCGCATTCGGTCGCGTCTGAATAGTGTGCATGTCTACTATTTTGAGGAGACTTGATGCGACCACAAAAAGCATGCAACGACTGCGAGAGCTCGTGAAACGTATGCGATAGCTAGTGCGAAGCCAAAAAATTCCGATCGCAAAGTGTTGAAAAGTGCTCGTGCGCCAATTGTGAAAGGGGCTTTAAGTTATTTGTAAGAGAAATTTCGAGTCTCTTGGTCCTTAAATAAATGGGCCAGCTTCTTTTTCCTAATATCATACAAAAGGGCTTAGGATAAGTTACATTTTTTTTTCTTAAATCTATCTAAAATTGTTGTTCATTTTTAAGATACAAGGGATTTGATATTTTAGGGGCCATCCCTGTAGATCCTTGATGGGGACAGATATTTGGTCTTTCAATTAGTTGAATCGATTAGAATTATCAGTACAAACATTTTGTTTTCTACAATGCTTCACAAAATATGTCTCCTTCTCTAGATATATTGCGTCAAACTTCGAGGACTCTGGCCCCTGAAAATCACTAATTACGTTATAAATGGGTGTGGCAATTGTAAGCCTTCCACCTTTGTTATCTCCTGGAGATGTACCTCAAACTCAGTAATTACGAAGTCCAATTGTTAATTAATTAACGTTTATTAATGATTGTGATCGTATAGTAGATTGTACAACCATTAAGAGCAGCTCAAATCAAAGAATATTATTAACATCATTTTACATGAGTATATATAACATTTTACTTATGACTGACAGTTCTGACCAGTCCGGCCCATCTACAATGATCATGAGTGAACAATTAGTGTAAAAATTACAGAGTTAAATTTTATTTCTAAATAAAGTAACAAAACTGTCAAAACCGTCAGAAAGAATATTGTGATGCGGGTTTTGAGTCTCAGAATCCGAGTCTCTGAGTCCCCCACCTGGGTATGATGCATCGCTTACTCATAATACATTCATTCATACATGGCTTTAAGGTTACAAAGGTTAAATAGAATAAGCAGTACATGACTCAATATAGAGTACCAGAGCTATCGATGCAGATACAGAATCGCCAAATATGACAACTTATTTATAAACTCCCAATTTGGATATTTGTGCCCGCATTCTACACCTGGTTTCATAACATCCTTTAGGAATACTGCGCAGTGCTACAAGAGTAAAAATTCTATAAGGCATAACACAATCTTGATAGCTTTTATGTTATTTGTAATAGCCTTTACGATTCTCTTGGCCCATAATTAGAGGGGTCTGCCCTTTTTTCTTAATATCATACGAAAGGGCTTGAGAATACTAACATTTTTATCCCTATACCTATCTAAAATTGTTGTTCATTTTTGAGATACATGTGATTGAAAATATCAGACATTGGAGCTTTGATTATTGAAATCAATTAAAATCATCAATACAAATAGTTTCTCTTCTACAACGCTTCACAAAATATGTCTCGTTCTCTAGATATATTGCGTCAAGGTTTGAAGACTTTGGCCTTTAAAAATCCCTAATTACGTCATAAATGGATGTAGCAATGATTTTTTCAAACAGATATTGTTACAATCAACAACTTTGCTTCTATAATGCATTACAAAATCTATATTCTTTAAAGTTAATTGTAATAGACTATACGAGTCTCTTGGCCCCTAATTATAGAAACCAGCCCGTTTTCCTTGGTTTTGTTGGAAAAAACTTTTGATAATTTACTACTTTGTTAGATAAGTTTGAACAAAAAATCAACTGATAAAAAGATACAAATCAAAACGTATGAAAATTTTGATTCAAAATTCGTATCCAATTTTTTTGTCTCGGCGAGCTCCGAGAAATGGCGCCACTGGCGTAAAACAACAAAACATTGCACAACTTCAGACTATAGTCTACCTATCTTGAAAATTTCATATTCATATCTCTAATATTTTCTGAGATCAGCTCTGCACAAAAAAGGTCGTAAAAAATTGCAAAGCGGCCGTAAATCGGGACCGGTGATGACAACAAAAAATTTCGATGAGTGAATAAGACGTGTAAAATGTCTATATTAGGACAAATAGGATACTGAAAAAAATATCAAAATCGTTCAAAACAATGTATATTTAACATAACATCCATAAATATGTTCAGTACCTGGAATATGTTAATTTAAACTGGTGTGTGCGTATCAAAACCTCCAAAAAGCGTCTATATTATTCATATTTTTCGTCATTTTTCGTCTGTGCTTCATATTTTTGTCATAATCTAATTAAGGTCCAATGAAAAACAAACCGATTTCAATCAACAAAAACGTGGAGTGATGACCCACTTTTCATTAAAAATATCATTTAGCATCCAAACAATAAAAAAATAATATAAGTACAAATATTCGTGGTCAAAGTCAATTATAGCATTTACAGTACAGGCAACAGGGATCCCGTATTTCCCGCGCTCCGTCACTGTATAAACACATCAAGGTAATCGGCCAGGTGAGACAGGTATACCGCGTTCCCATCACGGTAAACTCATCATCTACCTGTCCCCGCCACGGTAAAATTATCCATGGAAAAGTATCGTATACAAGCGGGAGTTATCTCCCTGAATGACAAAATAAATTGCATCTTTATTTATATTTAATGACAATATTTAACAAGATTTTAATGGAAATACTTGGAGCCTTTTTAAATATTTTTTTTTAATTTCATAGCTATTAATTATTAAAGTATTTGATTTAAAAGCTCTGCAGCAATTTCAAATAAAATATTTGCGAGTCATTATTCCATAATCATATTTTAAAAAGGCCATTAAAAAATAAATTATCTTTCATGATTTTAATTGCCAAAATAAAAAATGCGTGAGCAGGTTGCTTGTGTTTCTTAGCAATTAGTTGGTCTGCCTACATTTGTATTTTTTTGTTGTTGAATTTCATGCGTGTCAAATAATGATGAGCAGGATTCAATGACACATCAGTGATTAAAATTAGGGCTTCCCATAATTAGCACCCTTGTATTTTTTGCATGTTTGGTTCTTTTTCTACAAGGTCTTCTACGTTTAATGAACTGTTTCAAGTGAATTTACTTTATCTTTTTAACTTTATCATGGAAGGAGCATGTGGTGCAGCTCGCGGGCTGATTTGATTGATAGGTGCAGCACGTGGACTCAAGTCTGAAATTGCATGTTGGATTCAATCACAATGTACCAAATTCTTTTATGAATACTAAATTTATGGACATTTAATATTAGTATATTTCAAATGATTATACGTAAAATTACGCCTAAACTCATTC
>WFKH01011581.1:30251839-30274887 GCA_016163765.1 Magallana hongkongensis | reverse complement strand
CTCTCTCTCTCTCTCTCTCTCTCTCTCTCTCTCTCTCTCTCTCTCTCCTCTTCTATAAGATAGAAAATGAACGGTGTTGTACGGTTAGACGAAGCAGCACGCAATTCAAAGTTTTTCTATTGTCTTAAAAAGGTGTGAAAACCCCAAGGGTTTGTTATTCACTATACACATGAAATGATCGCGACTTAAATTTAATATACACATGAAAGGAAATGTGTTCATACACTTGAAAATAGTTTGCATTTGATTTTTTTTAGAAAAGTAATTCGAGATGTATGCATTTAATAACATGCACAGTGTCTCATATTGTTTTTTGATGCGAAATGATTACCTCCCTCCATTTCTTGTAAAGAATAAGGAGCACGACCATCGCATACTGACAAAACACGGTATGATTCAAAAATGCTTTAAAGCAACAGCAACTTTATAATTTATATGTATGATTATTTTAATGTTTAAAAGAAAAAAAATGATTTGTTAAGTTGATTCCCAACACCTGTTTATTTCCAAATTTACGACTTACACATGTACAGTTTGACAGTTTACGGCGCTATGTGCGTGTTTATAAAATGAGAAGATGAAATTGATCCGCATTCACAGGTACATTTAATGAAAATATTTAATCTTAAGATTGTTCTAAAAAGGTTAACAACTAATAAAAATAATAACTGAAATAAGCACGTCAAAAAGTCATATAAAGAGGCATGTGTTCTTTATTACACAGCACTGGATTTACCAGCGTAATGATCGAATTATGTGGTAATTCTAATGTATTTTCCAATTTTATGAAATTCTCTTCTATAAATCTATTCTATTAATTTTAAAGTAATATAAACCAAAATTGATTTACAATGTAGCTGTTATGCTTAAATCTTAAGTCCCATATTTCACGTGGATTTACGGGACCCGCATGGCCTGTAATGCACAGTACAAGTACAGTAATAACAACAAACAGCAGGAATAACGGTAAATCACACAGTCGCGGTGTCATCACGGTCGCTATCAATACCGCGATCAAAAACCGCGATGGTGTATCGCGGGAATGATAAAAATACCGGGGCGTAACGCGGGCCAATACGGGATCCGCGTTTCATGTACTGTAAATAACGGATTTAGTTGTGACTGAAATGGCAAAGTGGTTAGAGCACCACACCTTTGGTAACATTATATAACTAGGTTTTTTAGGTTAAGGGGTTCGATACCATCAAAACTTGAGACTAATTTTTTTTTTCTTATCGTTTGTTAAAATATTCAATCTAATTAAGGTCTTTCGTTTCAACGGAAGACCTTATTGTTATTGCTTTGTTTCTTTTCCTCTATTATTATTTTTTTTCTGTCACGTTTTCTCAAAGACACTTCAGCCAATTTTCTTGAAACTTTCAAAACTTTCTCCGGACAAAATTTGTAACAAAATTATTGATCATTTTTTTGATCGTCACTTCTGGTCCCGAGATCTTAAAGATTTTATGTTTTTGTTTATGGCTTATTTTTCTAAAAAAAATTCTGAAAGATTAAACTTTCAAGTTTTCATTGATGGTAGAGAGTCTCCAACCGCAGTGTCTCTCGCATATTCGAACGTCCGCCGACACTTCCGGTCGTCACCGGAAGGAAATGAAAAACCTTAATTTTTCAATTTTTTTTCCACGAATTTCTTTATGTTTTTATTAGACAGAGACGCTCTCAAAACTTCCGAATATGAAATTTGTTTTAAAATCGATTCACGCATTCTCGAGATTTTAGGCTCCAAAGTCCTGAAGCGAGAGTCCGCGTAGCTCAGTCGTTAGAGTGGTGGACTTGTGCCCAGGCGACCCGGGTTCAGTCCCCGAGTGCCGAATATTTGTTCGTCCTTAATTGTGTTATGATTTATGATTTTATATTTGAAATGATAGATTTTACTTATTTTCAATTTAATTTTATCAAAAATCACAATAATAGCGACTTTTTAAAGTATAATTTAAGTATAATTATATGTCTATTGAAATTTTTATAGAAGGTTAAATGGATTTGATGACGTGTTTAGAAATGATAGATAAAGAACAACTATCCCTATAGTCTACTTAATGGTGCACTCAAACGGTAGACCTTTCGTTGCTCGCAACGAGGGTCTAGTTATAGTTAGAAATTGTGCTTTTGCAAACTTGTATTATAAAATTATCAAATAGATTTAAGTGGCAAAAATAAAATTTGAAATTGTATTTCATGATTAAACCAATGGGCATTTGCGCATCTTATTCACCTATCTTCTTAATTGAGCTGTTACAGAGGAGAAACCTTGACTGTTTTAATACAGTAACTATATTTCTTATGGCTAAACTTTCAAATTCAATATGGGCAAATTCCTGGTAAAGATGGAATCGAAATAGCATGGTAATATGCACGTCCTTGTTAAACTTTTTAAGATTCACATAATTCTGTGCAGCGTTGTAAAATGAGTTTAGCTGAGAAACTGTCCAGTACTATTGATATATTTAATAATGTTCTAAATTCTAAGTTAAAATGGAGAAAATTTCCAGAAAAAATAATAGATTTAATAATAATTGCATATTTCAATGCACAACAACACCGTTTCCTTCTTATGTAAAAAGTTTCATGAAATAATCTGCATCAGTTTTAGAGGAGTTGGGCTGACAAACTGTTCAGTACTATATTTATAATAGCTAAACTAAGTTAAATTCTAAATTTCCAAATCAGAATTTCCTAGTTCTATGCACATCTACATATTTTGTCCTAAGTTTTCTACAAAGTTTCACAAAATTATAAGCAGGGGTTTAAGAGGAGTTGCCCCGTCAAAAAAAAAGAAACAAACCCCCCCCCCCCCAAAAAAAAAAAACAACCAAAAAAACAGAGGTTTGACGGGTTGACTAACTAATGGACAGGTCCAAAATATTTTACCCCCGCAACTTGTTGAAAAGGATAAAACAATAGGTATTTGAATAAATGTTGAGAGTTAATGAGCAATACAATGCATTTGAAAGCAGTTTTAAAAAGTGAATATAAATGTGGACGATTTTATATTGATTGAAACTAATATTGCATCATAATATTTAATTTATCTATATATAGACATGTAACAGGGTCTTCCGTCATAGAAACAGACTATAAACAAGAGCACCGCAAAGCGGAGCATCCCCTCGCGAAATTAAATATTGTGCGGGAAATGAATTATTTATTTAGGAATATACATGTAGATGTTGAAGAGACCAAATATCTTTCTTCTTAAAAACACTTTGAATTAGGATATTTCGTTTATTCCTATCAAGGGGTTTATCAAAAAGGGGGGGGGGGGTACAATTACGTGGTTGTACAATTCCTCTCATTAATATATAGCTAAAACACACCACAAATGTTTTAAACTTTAGTAATATAGTGTTATTCTCTTTATTAAGTGACAAACATTACGCATTTAGACAGTTAGTGTAGGCAAATTTAAGTTTCATATTGAATATGAAACGTAGCCAAAGATCTAGCGATTTACCGTAGACTGCTCTATGAGAAAATTCGAGTTTACATAAACGGAATTTCCACCCCATTTTTTAAAAGAGAGTAATGTATTACAGCGATTAAAATGAAATGAATTCCCAAATAAAAATGTTGACGATATTCATCAATTCATAAAAGTCTCTTCTGAATTATAAACCTATTATTCTCTTTTAGTAATTCGGGAAATATAGCCCGAGATTCGGCTCAGACGGCTGCTTGTTTTTATTAAATTGGGATGAACTTAATCTCCTGCTTGCATCAATTTTTCACTTTGGACATCCTTCCAACTCCACATTTCTTCAAAACGTTTGTTTCCTACCTTTACAAGGCCTAAATCCATTAAAATATCAAGTTGTTGATTTGAATTTTTTACTTTTACGAATCGGAAATGTCTATTGTCAAGTCGTACATAAAAAAGTTCTATCTCAATTTTAACGATATTTAAATAAATTAAATAAAAAAAATTTAACAGAATTCCTTGAAAATGAATAGGGTTTGCCCTTTAATCATCCTTATAAAGTGTACGAAGTTTGATAAACATACATGCGAGGGTTTTCTTTTAATCTTGCTCACAAGGTTGAAATGGACACACATACATACATACTGTACATACATACACACGCACAGCAGCGATGCTATATCCCCTAACAAGTTGCGCGAGGGGATAATAACCCAAGTCCACTGATGAAGGTTTATAAAAGTCATTTATTTAGGATGATTTACGTATAGTGAAATAAAGTAAAGGTGACCAGAACTAATCCATAGATTCCGTAAGGAATTTCTAAGGAATACTGCTATAATGATGATGTTTCGCAGGAAATTATACATCTATGACGTTCTGTGGTAGGAAATTCAAAGGAAAATTAGTAAAAAGGTATTTATACTGACATTCACACATGCGTAATTAGCCACCGCACCCCACACATACCGGTTCTACCACTCTAATACACCCCCAAGGAACAACAATATCTGACCACAAGAATACAACTCTAACCCGACAATCACGTGACACCAACACACTCCACTCAACCAGAACAAATCAATACACGCATGAATGAAAATGATGAATGAATGAATGAAATCTTACTACTATACTACAATAAAATAAAAGTATGTGATTGTAACCCTGTGACAGACATTTTCCGCTTTTAAAACAGCTGACTAAATTACATTTTCAGGAATAATGTCATACGACATGATAGCCACAGGAAACAGATGGTGGAACAAGGCTTCACCTATCGTCAAAAAAGACTATGGACAAGAATGTTTTTATATCAAATTCAAACAAAAAAGTAAGAATTACTGTGTAACAAGTTATTTTGAGCGTTTTTTCCCTGTATCTTCCAATGTACAAAATTGAGACCCTTCCCCCAACTGTGTTTATGATTTAAACGAACAAGCTTTCTGATAATGCTTCCACACAAGTCATACAAGTTTCAACTTTTCTGCTCGATTAGTTCTTTTATTGAGTTGTATAAATTTTATCTATTTATTCCTATGAAAAAAAAGTGATCTCCGTGGAATGCACATAATGATCATAATTCGTAAAAATGTCAATCTACAATTCCTCAAAAAGCTTTAATTTTAATGGGCTAATGATGTTTTAGAAGAAAACTTTGAAGTTTTTCTCGTTTAATTCTTAAAAATTAAATTATCTGTGTGGTCTCCCCTCTACACCCAGGGATCATGATTTGAACAAATTTCCAAACTAATGATACACATTGTCAAATAAGATTGAAATGAAATAAAAACAAATTTCTACTAGTAAATATGTTTTGACAGCGTTTTCATACTACCGGTCATTGCATTAGAACAAAAATAATCGATAATCAACAATCCTTGCTTTTATAAGTGTTTAACATGAAACAAAACAGATTTACTCATCGATTTACATTCATTCCTCTACTTTTTTTCATAAATTGTCATCGATTGCCAGCATCAAATCAACTTACTTTCTACGTTAGTGAATTGTTGGTATTAACTGCATAACGAAAAATTGATCTCTTATTTTGAATACATAATCATTGGTTATATTATTAGCAGGCGTGGATATTTATATACACTTTCTTTACAAGGAAAAAATAAGAAAACTCTCTTTTTTGGCTTCAATTGTGAAACATGTATTTATTGAACAAAAACCATTTTTAAAGAAAATCTTTTGAAAGTGCCAAAATAGCTCCAAATATATATTGTGTACGTACTAAGTCATCAGTTCCAAGGAGAGATAATGTAAATTCAGAAATCACAGTGTGGTTATTTTGGATCATCACACTTTATAAAATCGACAGTATCAAAAGAGGAATAATGATAAGCAATATAATAGCTTTTAATATTTCTTCCTAGATCGGGATTTTTTCCTCAGTGCAGAGTTCTCAGACATATGCCACAAAATTGAAGATGCCCTACTGTCAAGCAAGCCAAAAAGTCGTTATTATAGTGGATTTCTTGCAAAGTCCATTCCATTTATTTACATTTATTTGCCAGTTTGGTTGAGTGATTACTTATTAAGTGTTCTTGCCAATTGGTTTGAATTTAACCCAAGGATGCAGAATTATTAATATTAAGTATTAAATCTTTATTTCAAAACTGGTGAATTTTAAAGAGATAAGCTTGCTTATAGCAATGTTTTAGGTAGCTTTATCGTTGCTTTAAGAATTGCAAAAAAGCAGAGTGACCTTGTCTTATATTTACTTTTATGTATCATATGTATAATTATTGTATTATGTGTGTGTATATGTTTGCATTTTTATCTCTGTTTCTGTGTGTGTAATTTCTACAATTATGAAATACACACAAATGATATGTCAGAAATTCGACATCTTTTTCTATCCTATATTTTAGTTTACCATACATATTTGTTTTATATTTACTTTTATATATCATATGTATAAATATTGTTTTATGTGTGTGTATGTGTTTGCCTTTTTATCTCTGTTTATGTGTGTGTGATTTCCAGTGATTATTAAATGATAATAAATTAATAAAATGAAAGCATACTCGTTCATAAATTCGACCTGCGACGCAATGTCAAAAATGAAAAATCAACATAAAGAAATTATTCTATTATTTGCCCAATAAATAATTTGGTTATAACAATTTTTTTGAAAAGATTATATAGCGCGTTTTGTGACAAGTTGAAGTGTGAACTCGTAGTAAAATGACGACGTCAGCGATCGAGGCGGCGCACCGATAACTAGTAAATTTTGTAAAGACCTAAAACAAATCCTTAGCCGATTTTAAAGTAAACAAAATTACTTAAAATCGCCTAGAAATGCATTTTGTGAATTACTAGTCTTGGAACATCGAAAAAAATTGGACGAGTATGATGACATCAAGTGAAAAAGAAAGCCCTACCGATAGAAATGGACGACAAAATGCTAAACGACTTATTTCGGGAAGACAGACGTAAGACAACAAGTATAATACGTACAGGGCATGTTTGGAGTCGACAGATCGTTTGTTCTTCAGAAGAAATTTAGAAAAAAAAACTAGAAATGCATAGAGAATGTGCACTCAGGGCTAATGTTCAAACAAAATGTAGTTTTTCAAGACATTTTTGGAAATAAAACGTGAATGTTATCGTGAACGATGTGAAGGGTTTAACAACGACGTAAAGGCTGGCCATTTTGCAGGTCGTACATTGCGCCGCCTGGCAAAACTCGCTGATATAGATTATTTTGTTTCTCAAAAAACATATTTAGCACGCATTTGAATTTCGGGGCACTGCTTGACAAAAAGGTCAATGATCAAAATACAGTTGTCTGACGAAATTACAGTGAACAGAATTTAAGTATTGCCATCAGTTTACGCAATTTTAAGACAACTCTCGTAAAAGCAACCTCAGTTAGTGTCTTAAAAATTATTTGACCAAAAAAGCTAAAACTTTTGTGGAAGCATCCTTATGTAGGTAAATTCAAGTTTATTAAAATCATAATCCTCAGAGGTAGGTTAGGATCTCTAATGGAAGGCCAGTTTATGCAAAGGCATAATTTTATATAGAGAAATATCTTTCAGAATCTTTTTTTTCAAAACCCAGAAAAGCTGAAACTTATGTGGAAGCATCCTCGGGTAATGTAGATTCAAGTTTATTCAAACTGTGATCCATTGTTGTAGGATTTGGTCACAATAGGGTGGGGTGGTAAATTTTCTTTAGTTTTAATTGCTGAAACAACGATCACTGACACAACTACGATGGCATAATTTTTAACATGAGAATACGTAGAGAAAAAAAACTGTTTGAAATAACAATACTTATAATGAAGATGAAAGTTCATTTGCAAAAGTTTTTCAATTAAAGTAGCAATTTTGATTTTTACATATAATTTGAATACAATTTATGCTTTTTATGAAATACAGTAACAATCGTCTCATTTTTCCAAAAAATGTTTAAGCTTACCTAAAGTGAGCTTTTCTGATCACCTTTTATCCTGCGTCCGTCTGTCCGTCTGTAAACTTTCTACATTTTCGACTTCTTCTCCAGAGCCACTGGGCCAATGTCAACCAAACTTTGCTTAAAGTATCCTCGGGTGAACAGGGTTTCAAGTATGTTAAAAAAGGGTCAATTCTTCTTTCAAAAGATCATTTGATATTATTAAAAACTTTTTGGCATAAAAAAATTTTCTCATTTGGCCAGAAAAGCTGAAACTTGTGTAAAAGCATTATCAGGTAGTATAGATCAAATCATGATCTACCTGGGTAATGTTGATCCACAATGGGGTTAAACTTTTTAAAAAATGTATATATAGAAAACATCTTAAAAATCTTTTTCATCAAACCATTTGGCCTGAAAGACTGAAACTTGTGTAGAAGCATCCTCTGGGTATTGTAGTCTCCGTTTTGTTCAAATTGTGATCCATTGGGTTAGGGTGGGCCACAATTGAAAATTATTTCCATGGGAATATGAAAAAATCTTTAATAATCGTCTCAAAAGTCTACCTACTGAGGATGACCACCAAAAAAATAAAGGACAACGTGATTTAGTGAAATCGAAGAAAATGCTATCAAATCGTTGATGAATAACAAATTTTTCGTAATGAAAGAGGCGGACAAAGGAGGAGCAGTAGTAGTTATGGACGCAGAGTGTTACAAAAATAAAAAACTGGAGATGCTTAACAACAGCGAGTCTTATTGCGAAATATCGAAAGCAACACAAAATCAGTTTTATATATTTTATCATAAACGTTACTAGATAAAAATTAAACAAATTTCAAAATTATCAGTGATTTTAAGGTTCAGGTTTGTTTACAGTTCTTCGGCGAGCATAATAATACACATTACAGTTGATGTTTGATATATGACGCAACAATGGACTTGGAAATCGTTGAATTCCAATAAAATCAAGAATACCATTTCAGCATCACAAATTCCTGAAAACAAACATTTGACTGACATTAAATATTGAATGTTGAATTACTTTACGAAAAGACGCATGTTTGAAACAAAAGGTATATGTGCAAAAATATAAACAAATACACGTAATAAATAAGCATCATGGAGCATGCACGCTATTTCACGCTATTTGCTTTGAAATGAAAACAAACTGTATAAAAAACTTTTTTTCTTAATATCTTACTGAGTAACTAATGTAAAAATTCCTGCACAATTTTCTATCAAGAGATCTCAACAGTATAGGCTTGTGAAAACATCAAAATAACTAGCCATGTTCAAATCTAACGATGGCATAAGACTTAAAAGAAGGACAGTAAAATAATTTCATTAGCATGTTTGCAGATTGAAATAATATATTAGTAAGTGTGCTGTTTTGTAATCGTTAATTCAAATTATTTGATTACTGGGGTTTTTTTTAATCATTTAGAATATTTGAAACACATCCATTGGTAATGCAATTAAAGGTATAATTGGCAAGTAAAAATGGGAGTCCTTAAGAAGGATCACAGTTATTTCTTATCTTCTATGACAAACGATGTCATACTTGGAAGTATCATTTATCATTAAGATATTTTAAAAGAATGCACATGCGAGGTAATATAACTACATTTCATGCGATACAATCATTTCTTTGTCAACAAAACCAAGAACAAAACTCGTTCTTTAATAAGATTACCCCTTTACTTGCAAATCTTATAAAAACAGTTTTCAACACTTGGTTAATATGGACAGTAAGTCTTATGAAGCATTGTATTCAATTTTATTACGTTGAACCCATGAACAACACAACCTCTTTCTCCTGCCAAAAATTACGAATAACGAATAAAAGTGATATCATAAAAATAGCATGTCCCTGTATCAAATCATAAACACTCTTTTTACTGGTACTGGACAATCTTTTAAATGTTTGCATTATTAATCAAAAGATTTTATGTGAGAGAGAGAAAGAGAGAGAGAGAGAGTGTTTACATCAATCCTTTTAACTAAATCCTGTTAACTGAATTTTATGAGAGAGAGAGAGAGAGAGAGGAAGGAGTGTATGTACATCAATCCATCTTGTTAACTAAATGCGTACCTAAATATTCCTAGCTTCAGGATTTAAGACTTTAATGTCAAAAGGAATACTTGTATATAACAAAAGAATTGACCTATAAGGCCGGTATTGGTTTCTGTCTTTACAAAAAGCATATCGATTTCCGTTCCACTTCTTTATTTTAGGCTATTCTTAGGTTCTAGTTCTCATAATGTATAGTGCTTAAAAAAAAGTTTCACAGTCATTGTCCGAGCAGTATGAGTTCTGCACCTTTTTTTTAAATTTTGTTTTCAGTTTACATTCTATAATACGATACATATTCTTTATATGCGTTCATTTACAACCAAGGACATATAAGCAACTATCGAAAGTCTCGCGTGACGCGATTTCAAAGGTCGCACATCCTTTGCCTCTTTGTGACAAATAATGCACGTCGTCTTAGTTTTCTCAACAGAAATAACAGGAAGAGTGATGTTAGTAGCTGTAGAAGGATTTTTACGAGGCGTTCGAACACTATCATCATTCATTGTACATTCAACTGAACTCTTTTCCGTATTAACAGCTGCATCCTTTGTAAAGGGGATGTACCTGATGCCGGCATGGCAAGGGAACGGAAAACTCTAACTGACCCATCCCCATTTATTTTTAATCTATAAACCTTTCTCCTGCATTTTTGGCTTAAAATGTCACCAATGAAGACGTTCTTTGCAAAGAACGAACTGCATCTACTTTGCAGTACTTCTTCCACAATTGTACCATTTCCTATAGATGTTCTGGAAAGGCAAACGCAACAGTTTTCGCTCGGCATGTCTTTTTTTTTACGTGGCGCCTGTCTCTAGTAACACCGAGTGAATGATTCTTCTCCTCAAACAAACAGCCCTGCGAATGTGTTCGGAATGTTTTCTTTATCGTTGCTAAGTATGCAATAAAGCCAGAGGTGCTCGAATGAAAGTTCACGAGACTTCCCCGAGATTTGTTCAGTTCCTGTAAAATTTCGAGCGGAATTATAAGTGTTCGGATAATATTCTCAAAATACGTAAGTACTGGTCGTTTTTCATATCATGTCCTACTTTGATTTATGTTAAAACACGAAAATCTATTAAGAGGTATGTCTTATTTCATCATCTAGCAGTTATTTAAATTAAACGATGATATTTAGAACAGAGCTATCGTTCGTGTTCAACCACTCTACACGTGGTTGAAAATATAAACATTGGGTTGCTTAATAAAATCATAGCCATGTTTGATGCTTGTGATGTGCAATACTATGCTTTTTAAAAAATGATGGGTGTCTGTTTTGTATAATATCTTAGTATATCGAGCCATTTTCAAGGAACATTCTGCATAAAATAGTATAGTCTGTTTCACTATTGATGCTATTACTAGGCCAGGCGCGGATCAAAAATTAAAGGGAGTGCTACTAAACATACTAATTGTTGCAACAGCAGCGAAAAAACTATTTTTTTCTATTGTCACATTTATTTCTAGAACTCATTTTATCCACCAATTAATGAAGATAAAGTTTAAAATCAATAAACGTCTAGATTTTACATATGATTACAAGTACCTAGATTCTACTAAATAGACTATAAACACGAGGCACGATTTTTACTGCGAAACTGAAAGGGTCAAATAAAACCACGTGGTCTAAAATTTAAATGACAATAACATTCACAGGGGTCACAAAGCGTGCTTACACTAGGGTATATTTCCGGTTGATTGCTTTTACATGTAGTGAAGTATATATATGTACTTTTTCCTTCGATATCTTTAATTCAAAGAGCAAATGTGCATTTAAGGAAGAAGATCGAACTTTAATATACAAAATGCACAATTCTGCATAAAAAAATAAAACGGTGTTTATAAATGCCGTTAATTTTTTTTTTAAAGTATGCCCACAGATGGAATCGAACTAGGGCACAAAAAACATACCATTTTACTGAGAAAATCTTGTTTAAGCTAATTTGGAAAAATAATAATAAAATTAAAAGAGCAATATGACAGGTTCAAACTGCAAATTCGAAAAATTTAGAAATATGTACGATAGAAAATAACAAAAAAACTTTGATTTTCAAAAGTGATTTTTTTCCGGGAAATCCATCTCCCCTATAGGTCATTTTTTTTTCGTTAGTTGCCATAGATCCTTATAAAAATTCATAAGATCATGATAAATCATAATATTACACATAAAACTTGTAACTATCAGCGTAATATAAAGGCTTGTTGGAAGCATTTCATTTTTCGATGTTTTAACTGCTTCACGATCGTGGCACTATAATCATATAAAGGAACGTAGCATCGGGGAGGGGGTACTTCTTATCGCAACAGACGTTTTTCGTAAATGAACACATAGAAAATTGAAATTTGAAGAAGGGGCCCCACTCTTTAGAGAAAACGTAATAAATTTAAAGGAAATTAACAAAAATTAAGAATAAAAAAGAAGTTTTACTTACTTTGCAATACACCCCATTACACACACACACACGGATTAGGATTCTAAATAGGTATTTTTCGTTCGTCAAGATTTCAGATAAGTCACCCCCCCCCATCTTACTTTCAAAAACGATGAATGAGCAAAAACTAATAAGATAATCATTTGATAAAATTAATAACCCATAGGGGAATTAAACAATAAATAAAACAAATCAAAAATAAAAACAAAACACAAACACAAGAGAGAGAGAGAGAGAGTGTCACAACTGACCTCTTGTGATGGGTTCTTTTAACCTTTACCCCTTATTAAATCATATGGATGACTCTTGTTTTCCAATAAACAACAACAATATGAAAAACATAAACAATAAATTTATCTACATATGTACAAAGAAATTATTAATCATAGTTCTCAATGGGCCTCCATAATGTCGTGCATCGTCCACGTCTTTCTACCACGCCCCACCACTTTCCACCACGTTCCACCACGATCCACCACGCTCCACCACGATCCACCAAAATCCACCAAAATCCACCCCGTCCCCTCAGGTTAACAATAACTTAAGAATTATAAAATTGGTCACCTACAATTAACACACAATTTTCTAATAAATCATTACAAACATAAGTTTTATGCAAACCCACTAATTGCTTTAAAAACAAGTAAATTAACGACATTATAGTACACGACATTATAGTACACAAAGTAATACGTTCTTGTTCTTGTAGGTGAATATGATCAAACACGTTCCAGACAATTTATGTAATAAATAGCAATACAATTCATCAGCCGACAAAAATATCGTAAAGTTAAACTTACTGAGTTGTGGCAATAAAAATACAGAAAATGTAGACAATCAAGTCTCGCAACGCCAGCGCCAACAAAATCCACACAGGCTACATGTTCCCGAGATCACACAGCAGGGGAGACACAAGAGACACACCCAAGTTCACACAGCAAGGGCTTAACATATACGAAAATACTGCTCGGCGTCCAGACCTCTTCTCCCAAAAGTCAGCCCACACCCCATATATATAGTCCTCAAACTAACCAAACAAGTTTTACTACTCAAAATACTAAATATAGCGACATCCGGCAACACCCCTCATAAGCTTCTACGTAAACCTACCAAACAGGTTCGAAGAGAATCCCAATCTAAATATAGTAACATCGAGAACGGAACAACCCAGTGACCAATAAAGCGTAAATAAATGAACGATAACTTAGATCTATAAACGACAACTCTTACGTTAAATATATTAGACAAATATAGAACAAATTATAATAAAAAAATCATTGGCATAATGTCTATTGTGACAGAGAGAGAGAGAGAGAGAGAGAGAGAGAGAGAGAGAGATCTCCGGGCCTGACCTAGTAATGGCATCAATAGTGAAACAGACTATATTATTTTATGCAGAATGTTCCTTGAAAATAGCACGACATACTAAGTTTTTACGCAAAACAGACACACATTTTTTTTTAAACAGCATAGTAATGCACACCAAAAGCATCAAACATGGCTATGATTTTATTAAGAAACCCAATGTTTATATTTTCAACCACATGTAGAGTGGTTGAACACGAACGATAACTCTGTTCTGAATATCATTGTTTAGTTTAAATAACCGCTAGATGATGAAATAAGACTTACTAATATATCTTAATAGATTTTTATGTTTTAACATGTATCAAAGTAAGATATGATATGAAAAACGATCAGTACTTACGTATTTTGAGAATATTATTCGAACACTCATACTTCCGCTCGAAATTTCAAAGGAACTGAACAAATCTTGGGGAAGTCTCGTGAACTTTCATTCTAGCACCTTTGGATTTATTACATACTAAGCAACGATAAAGAAAACATTCCGAACACCTTTGCAGGGGTGTAAGTGACAATGAAAGAAGAGATGAACGTTTACATGAATTAAAAAAAGCCTGATTAAACTACGTTATCCACTAGAAACAATAGAGGATGGTATCAAAAAAGCGTTAGAACTGAACAAGAAAAAACTTATCAATCCTCTTTGAAGCCACACTCTGAATTAAAGATATTACCACTCGTTACAACTTATAATCCTAATAATAGAAAAATACAATCTAATTAAAATTAGAACTTCCATCCGCACCCCGGTTTTCGATATGTCGCGTGGAAGATCTAACAACATCCCGTGAGAGGTCATGTTCTAGTGAACTCTGTATTAACCAATCCAATCTCGGTAGACTTTCTTGTGTCCGGTAGAGACTGGTTCTCTGTCTTTGCTTTCGGAAGATTTCTCATTCCATGTAATTTTACTACATACCCGATGTGTTCCGAATAACAAAAATGGCTGCACCAACACCTCGAAAAACGTGTGTTTTGTCAGACGTTTGCATTCTATGCGGATTTTCCTTCATTCAAATTTAAAAAACTGACGTTTGGGAGAAAATTCACAAGTTTTATGATATTAAGAGCTTGTTTCAGAGAAAAACATGCAAAATCTTAAAAAATCGTCCAGGAGGGTACATAGAATTTTTCATTTTACTATGTATATTTAAGATCTATGGTGTTGCAGGATCTAAAAAATACATTTAGAAATTTCGTCATGTTTCTATTTTTAGTAACAACCATATTCTATTTTTAGCCAAATAATTGCAGAATAATGATAGTGATATAAAATATAAAATATGCAGGGCTCTATTTAATCAAGACAAAAAGATTGTTGCACTATAACTTGATTATATCATTAGCATATATGTTAAGTTAATTAATATTTATTTTTTACATTGATTGTATTTTTTAAAAATCTATAATGAAGCTATATATCTGACCTAATTTATGACATCTGGATTTATCAATGGATTTTGGTGCAATGATACAGCTTAAGTGGAGAGAATATTTTGATTTAGTCATATATAATAAAAAGATAAACTTATGCTTGATAAAATATAAAAAATTCACTGATGGCATTTTATAAGAAAGATATTAAATAAATACTTGAATTAGTGATCTTGTAAGGTAAATTAAGCTCTCTTTTGTACTAATGTTTTCTTTATATTTAAGTAATATGGAATAAATTGATGACAAATAATTAGTATTAATGTTAACATATTATTTTAAACAACATTAAACATACTGAGAAAGTAAACAGATATCAAAAATACACTGAAAAATGATGATTTAATCTATTAGTCTGGTAAGTTTTAAAGAGTCGTCTTCCGTAATAGAACTCTCTAGTGAAGAAGGGAGAAAACGACATTGCAATGGAAAGGCAGCAGAATTCATCAAATGTATGATGTGATTTCAGAAGATTTTCATACATTTTGTGTAGTTAATACACATTATTTCATACTGTATAAGTACACATGGAATATATATGCATCATGCTCTCGGCATGTGCATTTGTCACAGTGCTCGGAACGTGTTCCTGTTTTTTAAACAGGCCGAAGTTATACGTCGTCATGTATCGTATCGTGTCTGTAGCAGTGGTCAGTAGCATTTCCATTGACAGTAGCACGCTTAAACTGAATTTGTCAAAAAACAGAGAGATATTTTTTGTTTAAAATGTGGAAAAATGAAGTCATGTGTTGTCACCCGAAATAATGCGAAAAGTAAAGCCAAACCAGACTGAGGGACTAACCTACCCCAACAATCAGTTGACAATTTGTTAGTGTTTTGGCTACGACAATACCAGAGTTGGATCCGGTAAGTCATTTGTTTATTCACTCAGACCACTGCATAATGATTGATTTAAAATGAACTCAGTGACTCTGTATATTATTAAATACCTGAAAACCTCATGAGATTGCTTTTAAGTCTGTTAGACCAGTATATCAAGTAGAATGTCACCATTAATTAACTTAAAGATTTTATAATATTTTCTTGTAGCAAACATTTGCAATAGCTATAGTAATACAAAATATCAGACTCAGATTTTGCTAGACCCTGCTTGATTTTATGTAGAACATTTGGTCTGACCATGCTGTCTTTCTTTGGCGACAAATTGTAAAGACATGCACACTGTAACTTGTAATATTATACATTGAAATATCTCATGTGAAACTGACACTGTACAAAACAGTTCTGGACAAATATAAAATTACATGTAATTACAGTACATGCAAATTTGTTACAAAACTGTGCATTTTAAGATACTTGATGAAACTTTTATCATTAAAAATTGTATTTTGAAATCATGTTATGATGATATGTATAGTGAAACTTTATGTAAAAACAAATGTAAACACTGGGCTGTGGCGATTAAAGGGGCATGGTCACGATTTTGGTCAAAAAGTATTCTTCTGATTTTAATGTTTACAATGCTTTAGTAAGGCATTTTTAAATGGCAACCAAAATATTAGTGTCATTCGTTGAGTTATAAGCGAGTTACAGAGTTTACAATTCTTTGCCATGTAAACAAAGCTTTTGTTTACATTTTGAATGTTGAAGTGAAAATTCAAGTTTCAGACCTATAATAAATGTGTTAAATTTTAGAAACTGTTTCTTTATGCTTAAATGAAAAAGAAGATGGACAAATCAGCTTAAAAAAGATTTTTTTACTGGCATATTGAACCTATGTAAACAAAAACAGGGCACGCGAGCCTTGTTTACATAACAAAGAGTTGTGAGCCCTGTATCTTGCTTTTAACTCTGCGACTGACTCTCAAATTTCATTTGATAATTAAAAATGCATTCCTAAAGCATTGTAAATAATAAAAACAGAAAAATAGAATTTGACTGAAATCGTGACCATGCCCCTTTAAGAATATGTTATCAAGTATTAGACAAATGAACTTAAGGGTGAATCAATTTTTTAAAAAGTCAGAACAAAGAATAAAATGATCTAATGAGTACATAAAATTACCTTTCAAACATGTGTCACATTCATGTTTAAATATTAAAGAGGATTTCTTATTGTTAAACTTTATACAAGTTTCCATCTCTCCACCTGTTTAGTTTTAAACTAAGGCGGAGACAAATGTTTCATATTTGGTAATACAATGTACATGTACTATCGAGAAAGAGCCTGTTGTGGGTCAAGGTTAGTGAGAAAGGTAAGAAATTCATATTTTACTTATATGTCAACCCCACCCTCTACTGAAATTGCTTATCAAACTTAATATTTTGATTAATCTTTCAGGATATATGGAATTTCGCAATTCAGCAGGAACAAAGAAATGGAACAGTTTCACTAATCAACATCGGAAACAGTCCCGAACAAACAGAATAAGAGACAGATGATAGTTCTGAATATATATGTAATACAGAAAGGCGAGAGAATAATACCCAACAGTTTTACTCCTATCGAGATTCATTATGCCAAAAATTATTTGCATGATGCTACAATCTTGAATGAATACAGCAGCAAATCTTATGCTGCAAAATGTGAACATTTTAGAGAGTCCCATAACTCCCTGATACAAAAGTCACCTCAGGAACTGTTGATGGGAGAAACTAGCAAGAGCCAACAGAAGAAAAGGATATAATTGTCATGGTCATTGTTAAGCTATATTAATCTCCTTGAGATGAAGAGCTTTGTATAAAGATATAGGAAAATGTTCAAATTTTAAAGCTAATATATTGGATTTTATCTGTAGTCAATAATAGTTTATGACCAAAAATATCATATTTATAACTCTTAAGCAAATTTGGTGGTTAATTTGTAAACCATCAAGCCTTCTTAAGTCTAAATCAAAAATAGAGTTTTAAATAATTGTAGTGGATTTTATATTGGTTAACTGAATCATAAATTTTCTGAACCTTTTTATGTTTTACACTTAAGCCCTACAGAGGTCAAAAAATTGTTTTTCCGGGGTGGGGAGGGGGGGGTGTCGGGGGTGATCAGTTTAAACACTTAAACAAATTAAAAATTGTCTCTTTATTAAAAAGTATTGCAAAGTTATATCATTAATGATTGCATTGAAGTTCTTGTGAGGAAGATTTATTTTTCCTACAAAGGTGTATGTATATAATTATATTTATACCTTTGTAAAATATCTGCCCTCTCTTCCCAGTGTGGCCCAACTCTACAGTACCTAGCAATGATTTCACACAATGGCCAAATGGTTTTTCAAAAGATTTTTTTAAATGCCAACAAATTTTCAATAATTGATTTTTTTCTCCCCGTGTAACTGTAAAATTTTACAGAAAGATGGATGCTGGACAAAAGATGATAAGAAAAGCACACTTGAGCTTTCAGCTCAGGTGAGCTAAAAAGCAATTGTTGTCAAATGGATATTTTGCAGATAATTGTATTAATAAGAATGAAAAATGTGCAGAAATAGTTCCTGCTTCAGAATCAAATGAATATTTTGATCAAATGACTTGTCTCATAATGGTAAATAATGTGTTTACTTCAGAATCTGTAAACATTCAGTAAGAGTGCATGTTTGGAAAATTTAGTATTCATCAAATGAAAATTTGAATTTTGTCTGATGTTTTGTAATTGAAATTGAAATGAGGAAAAATTGCAAAAAATATTAAACATTTTAGGTTTATGTCAAACTACACAAAATCTTTATTATTCTTTATGCTCATCACTTATTAAAAATTCTTAGGAAAGACAAGTTTGACCTTTTTGCACTTTTCTCCTATTTCAAATGAATGGAATTTCAAAGAATGTTAGTATTATAATATTATAATGATTGCTGATGATTCTTCTTCTTTTTGTCCAAACTTGTTATTGTATGGTTATTTGTTTAATGAAAAGAATATGTACATGCACTATGCACATGCAAGACCAATATTCTATTCAGTACCCCTCCCCCCCCCCCCCCCCCCCCCAATGTTGATGGATTCTTTAAAAACTTTGCTATTAATTGCATTGGTATTAATTCATATCTTATTTTTACATTCAAAAAACAACTTTGAACAACCTCAGAGGTATATTTGATTTTTTAAATTCTTTTGTATATTAGTTTTGTCGTCTACACTTGCAGTATTGTTTCACATTTTCATCATAAAAATGTGACTGGTTTTGATGTTGATAAGATACTGAATAAGATATTTGCCATCAGGCAAATTTTCATATGTTGTACACATTTGATTGGTAAATAATAACCAACAAAACTTTTGAGATTAAAATCTCCACTTTGAATTCTATTGTTCATTTAAATCTGTATAAAATTGATTCTTTTTCCAGAATTGGGCACAAAGTCTAAAGGAATGTCGGTTGTAATGACTATACGTTTTAAAAGTACTAACCTTTAACTTTTTAAAAACAATAAAGTATTTGAATTTATTTCAGTAATGCATTTTTATTTTTCCTCCCCAAAATCACGAAAACAGTGTAATCAGAGTTCTCATTTTGAGCCCTTAGTGCTATTTTTAGTAACAGGCCTATGCAACCTATACCTTTATCACGAGAGCAAAAATAATTTGTAAGAATTCTATACATATATACTAGATATTGCTCACAAAATCTAAAGTCAATCAGAGAACCTAGCTACTGGACCATTTTGCATGTTTTTTCTCTGAGACAAGCTCTTAAGTTAAAATTAAATAAGGAAAGAGTCGAAAATTTAAAAAAGATTACCAGACTGCCAGACATTGATGTGGCGACGAATGCTGGCGTTTGCAAAAAATGTTACAGATCAGTAGAGTCTATTTTAAAGACGGAAGAAAAAAACAAGCTTACCAAGCAGAGATTCTGCGAAATTGCAGAAACCACTATGAAGTCACACATGCTACAACTGCCTTCACCTAGTAGAAAATCCATAAGTAAACGAATGCTGAGAAGCCCGTCCATGCCATCTTCAAAAAAGCAGACATTGGACGTGAACGTATAATATCGAAAGCTCGTGCTAAAAGCGCCATTTAAGGACATGACGAATACAACAGACTGGCAGAAAACTGAGGTAAGTATGTTGTCATACTGTTACGGGATGTAGGAAATAATTCGAAATTCCTCTATATCAATTAACAGTAAGTAGGTAGACATTCACTTTAAGATATGAAGATAGTGAACATTTTACCGTTTTAATCTGACATTGGCGTCGGAAGCAAATTGAAAGTAGAGCTAGTCTTATCAGAAATGTTGACAAGCAAAAAAACTAAACAAAAAATAACCAGGAATATAGTTGTCCAAAGTGCCCCCCCCCCCCCCCCCCGGTTCCGACGCCTATGTCTGAAAGATATTAAATGTATTGTCCATATATTAAACTAAATACAGATATATCAACTGTGTTTTAATCAATAGGATTCGTTTATTTAGCTACTCTATTAGAAGTTGTATATGTATGATTAACGATTTCATGATTTACTACATTATATTCCCAGCTGTCTATACCAGTCACCTGTCCACCGGAATATAGTGCATCAACCAATATCCCTATTGCACCAAAGGAGAAACAAGGTATGTTGGATATGTCTAAAAAAAAATTTGAAGTTATGAGTATATGAAAGAATAAAATATGACCATATTTCACAAAAAGTACTATAATTTTAAACTGAGTGATATGTTGTCGTCGTAAGTACATGTAAACATTGGCTTGCCATGAAATACAAATAAATCATAAATTTAATTTGAATATACTGGCCGACAACCAATTCTCACTAAGTACCAATTCTTGCCACCTCTTTTATTTTTGACGCAACAATTTACTGGCAGGAAATGGTACTTGGAGAGAATTGGTCGTTGGTCAGTAGCGATCTAAAATAAAATATTTGTTTTAAATACTTTTTATCTTGTATTATCACTTTACTCTGTATTTTTCTTCTTAATAGGTGTTACATCTAGTTTGAAAATACAAGGGTCTAAGCGATCTTTAGATTTTGGAATTTCAAATAAAGATCTTAGTGACATTCATTCCACACTATTAGATGGGTCAATTGAGGTTAATTCAAAAACATTTAGTATTTGTTAAGTGTTGAAAATGTTTTAATGCTAATTATGTATTTACTGCCCAAAATCATGATAGAAAATATTTGTATTGTACTGATAAATCTTGTGATGTAATTGTAACAGAATCAGTTCCTAAATCCTCTAAGAGGGCCTTATTCTCAAGCACACTAAAGTCGGACCAGTGTTGTCTAGATGGGAAGGTTGAGGTGCAATGTTACAAATTTTATATTTATTTTTTCAATTTTCGTTTATTTCGATTAGTCTAGGATTACACCTGTTTTATTTGAATGTTATGTAGAAATATAGGTAACTTGTTAATTAACTAAGTTGAACATTCCTTTAACAGTATGTTTTGTGTACCCGTATATACCATAAAATAAATACTTATGGGTTTCAATGTCAATACATGAACACACCCAGACAGATAATCACTACTCTTTTAAATATCTATGTAGTTGGTCGGTCATTTTCCACCTACTTCAATTTAATGTACCGGTATTCAATTCATTCAGACAATTTTTTTTTTAACAAAAGACTTCTAAAGTTGTTTTTAAAAGTTTTCCAATGACAGAAATCTTTGGAACACTTTAAATCTTAAACTTTCACTAGTAATCTCATTAAGATTTGTTGAGACTTAAAGATTTTGACGGATCCGTCAAAATTTTTCAGTCTTGGCAAATCTCGCTGAGATTATATTATTAGAGGAGACTATTGTAAAAAAAATTCTGATTTACACATGTTTTATTTTCTATCTGACTTTTGTCGCACTGATTCAAATATTGGAAAAAAATTTAAAATTCTTATTGCCAACAAACTATTTGTTGGTTTAAATATCAAACTTTATATTAAGCAGTCATGACTCAAATGTAAACATTTGTTCCTTATAGACCTGAATTAATGTTCGTTTTATTGAACTCTTAAATCATTTCTTTGTTTTTGTTTCTGATTTTGTTGTACAGGTTAAAATCAACATAATGACCAACCGATATCTACCAGTATCAAACTTCCAACAAGTAACCTTGCCAGTGCAAGTAACTGAATATTGTAATGTACTTGTGTCTAAATCAGCTTTTTAAGTATATAAAATGACAAATGAATTGACATAAGATAAAATTAATAATGAATGAGCTTTAAGAAAAATGTTAAATTATTTTGTTTAATGATAAACACTTACAACTGAGATACTCCAATTAAAACTTGATGCTAATATTAATTATCAGTTTAAATTTAAACAGTATTGACAAGTGTTGACCTTGTTAACTGTAGATTTTGATATTTGCTTTTATAGGTGTCCGTGTATTATGCCAGTGGAAAGAAGAGTGTTGAAATCACAAATGATGCACACAAAACAATATGTAAAGCATTCATCAGAGGAAAAGATGTGGAAAAAATCATAGTTGATAGTATTGGCAAAGCAAATAAGTCAGCAGTAATTCATGGTGGAGCGCAAATTCTGAAGGAGGAGTCTCAAAGAACATGCAAGAGAGGAAATTCCCTGTTACAGAGAAAAGACTATCATAACTTCTTTGGCTTCCATTGGAAAGATATGTATGATGACTTGAGCAGAACCTGTCCTTCACTTCTTGAAATACTATAACCTGTTGTATGTGACATCCCGCCTGCACCTCCCAGTAAACCCTTTGTTCATATCATGTTAGCTGCTGCAGTGGCACTAAATGGTAGAAATCAAGAGATGTCATTGATGCATTACTTTACCGGGTTTATACTTACACATGGAGGTTGCACGCAACGGGTAAGTTATACATGTACATGTATATAATTTACTTAGTCTATTTTAAATTACAGTTATAGTTGTGGTTTTCTGCCAACCAGATCATTCTAAAATTAGTAATATATATATATATATATATATATATATATATATATATAT
>WFKH01011581.1:30235817-30251739 GCA_016163765.1 Magallana hongkongensis | reverse complement strand
TGACGTAAAATGAAAAAGTAAATAATTAATTCAGTTGAGGGGTGTTGAGATGTAAGTGTGAAACATTTAATGTTGTTTCATTTATTTGTCTTGAATTCATAAAAAAATGTTCGAAAATAAAATGTTTGTTTGTTAAACTTCAAGGAACTTCATTTTCATGCGTAAAGTTGTTGACGTCTTGTAGTTACTGTGTTATGCGGCTCAAAATTACATTTTTTACAGAAAAAAATTGAGATTAACAAAATACGTGGTAAAACATGTGATAAAAAGAATCTCTCATGATTTGCGATGGTATATGATTTTTATCCAACTCGTTGTGTGTTTTCTATCCCCTCGCCAAGGCTCGGGGATAGAAAACACACAACTCGTTGGATAAAAATCATATACCATCGCAAATCATGAGAGATCCTATATATATATAATCCAAAATGAGTAAAGTTGATCCACACAAGTAATAAATAATTAAAAAGAACAGAAAGCCGATTCAAAACTCTATCGGTTTCATTGATATCTTCAGGAGTTTTGAGCAATCACCATAGATACATAGGTACATACATTTCAAATGATCATTGTGACGTCATAAAACATCAAGTATATGTTGCGCTTTTTAGAGTTCATTATGACGTCATAGCATAAGCATTTTATAATAGTACCGGAAAAACACAAAAAATATATTCAAATATACTATAACTATAAATGAAAAACATAAAATATGTTCAATATTCATAATTATAATGCATTCAGTTGTGGTTTATATAATGAAATGAAATGTTTTTCTTTTGTTTCACGTTCTTTTTCGGTTGTTGTTTAATAAAATTTATAGATAGGACACACTGTAAAGTTCGGAAAAATGTTTTTGGCGCAGTTTCTGAGGTGTCCGCTAACAGCCGTGCACTGGTATTTTGTTTCACGAATTTGTTGTCGGTGGACGGTCATTCGATGTCTGAGGGTATCCCCGGTTTGGCCAATATAGTGCTCCCCACATCCAGAACATGTTATAACGTAGATTAAATTGGAACTTTCACAGGTAAAAGAAGAATGTATGTTGAAATTTCTGCCGTTTTTGAATTTGAACTGTTGGCCTTCTTGTAGATAAGGACAGGTTGCACATCTTGGCTTTTGGCATTTACGGACAGCTGGTGTTTCTTCGATATTTTCAAATTTGGCATGGGTTAAAATCTTTTTCAGAGACGGACTTTGTCGCTTACTTTTAATAATCTGAAATTTGTTTAAGACTTCATTCATTTTTTGATCAATTTCTGAAAGTGAAAGGTTGCTTTTAATAATTTGGAAGAACTCTTGATTTTTCGGGTTGTGTGTTGAGACGTAAGGGATAACAAATTTTTTCACTTTATCTTTTATTTGCAGTAGTTCATTTCTGTCATGGCATGTGGCTTTGTTGATTCCATGTTCAACTAGTGATTTGGGATAGTTCCTTTGTTGCAGGAGGAAGCGTAGTTCACTTAGTCTAGAATTTAGAAGATTTTTGTCCGATATTATAGTACAAAGGCGCCTGGCTAAATTATATGGTACGTTGTTTTTGATGTGTTTTGGATGGAAGAATCATAGACAAGGTATTGTTTTGTGTCCGTAGGTTTATAATATATATCAGTAATAATTTTGTCTCCTCTTTTTATGATCAAAACATCAAAAAATGGGAGTTTTCCTTCACTACAGTCCATTGTAAATTTCAAATGGTTGTTCAAATTGTTTAAAATATTGTAAAACTTACGTAATTCCTCCTTGGTTTTAGTCCAAACGATAAAACAGTCGTCCAAAAATCTTTTCCATGAATGTTGTATGAAAGTTTTAAATTCAACACTAAATTGTTCCTCCAGGGTTTTATATAATTTTTCCTCCAGAAATCCTAGTACAAGTGTAGCGTAGGTAGGGGCAACTTTAGTACCCATAGCTGTTCCAAGTTTTTGTTATATGTTATTCCATCAAAATTCATGAAATTGTGTTCCAGAATGAATTTTAAACTTTGTAAAATGAAAGGCTTGGAGAAACGGTCATGAAGTAGGTCTGGAAATTTATCGATCCAGTGTTCAATAGCTTCTAGTCCGAGTTCATGTGGGATGTTAGAATAAAGGTTGGTCACATCAAATGATACTATATTGGCATCTGGTTGAACGTTTTCAGGAATATAATTTAAAAAATCAACGGTATCTCTAATATAACTTTTAACTGTGAAAACGTAAGGTTTCAATAAAAGATCAAATAAATTGCTGATTCTATGCGTCTCACAAGATGGTCCCGCAACTATGGGTCGCAGTTATAAATCCTCAGGTTTAGAAACACATATATATGTAGCGAATGATTCTTTGCACAAGTTGTTGATAATCTGACTTTTATGAACTTTCGGTAATCCGTAAAAGTTGCTTGTCTTAACATCAAAAGATAACAAGTAATTGATTTCCTTTTTTGTCAGTTCTTGTCCATATTCTTCTATAATTTTACTTAGTTTGTCCATAACATCTTTAGATTGGTAACTGGTTTGTTTTTCATAGTAAAGTTCATTTTCTAATATGGAAAGACACAAGTGCTTATAATGATCCCTGTCCATTAAAATTACTGCATTGCCTTTGTCAGCTTCTTTTATGATTATGTTTTTGTCCTTCTTTAAATTTTCAATGGCCTCCCAGTCTGAACTTCCTGTATTATCAAATATTTTTTTCTATCAACACTGTCCTTAGGAAATTTTGAGATATGGTCAATGAATTTATCAATGTTCTGGTTTCTACCTCGAGGGGGGATAAAATTGCTAGGATTTGAAACGATGGATTCGTCACTGCATTCCTCGTCTAGGAAAAACTCTGCTAATCTTAATCTTCTACAAAATGCTTCAATGTCGTTTGTTAATTCCTCTGTATTATTTCTACGTGGGGTCGGGGTAAATTTGAGCCCCCTTTCAAGAACTTTAATTTGTTTTTCTGTAAGTATTTTATCTGACAAGTTTATAACTTTTACGTCTCCTTGATTATCAGTAGTTGAACTTTTTTTTGCTAAGTAATTTGGTGTTGCCTTGGGCCGAATTCTAAAAAAGAACTCTTGGCAATAGGAAATTTGCTCCGCTGACTTACATACCGATGAGGTCTTTCATGAAATGGAATTCGTGGTCTACTGTTGTAGGAATTACCGAATCCATTGAATGAGTGAATTGTGGGTCTGTTTTGATTTTTTGAATTGCGATTTTGACCGTTATTAGAGTTGATTCTATTGAGGTAATTTCCAGAGCTGTTTCTCGTTGAATTACAGAAGTTTTCCAATATTTTTAACAATTTGAACAACCATTTGAAATTTACAATGGACTGTAGTGAAGAAAAACTCCCATTTTTTTGATGTTTTGATCCTAAAAAGAGGGGACAAAATTATTACTGATATATATTATAAACCTACGGACACAAAACAATACCTTGTCTATGATTCTTGCCATCCAAAACACACCAAGAACAACATACCATAAAATTTAGCCAGGCGCCTTTGTACTATAATATCGGACAAAAATCTTCTAAATTCTAGACTAAGTGAACTACGCTACCTCCTGCAACAAAGGAACTATCCCAAATCACTAGTTGAACATGGAATCAACAAAGCCACATGCCATGACAGAAATGAACTACTGCAAATAAAATATAAAGTGGAAAAATTTGTTATCCCTTACGTCTCAACACACAACCCGAAAAATTAAGAGTTCTTCCAAATTATTAAAAGCAACTTTTCACTTTTAGAACGTGATCAAAAAATGAATGAAGTCTTAAACAAATTCCAGATTATTAAAAGTAAGCGACAAAGTCCGTATCTATGGTGATTGCTCAAAACTCCTGAAGATATCAATGAAACCGGTAGAGTTTTGAATCGGCTTTCTGTTATTTATATACTGTATATATTATATATATCTAGGATATACAGAGTATGCATCAGGTTTGTGCTGAACTAGCAAAACATTTTTAATTTGCAGGAACCATGGTGTGCAAATTTTAATCTATATTTCTTTTAAATCTTCATTACATGATATTGAGAGGTTGTCTAAGATTGGATTTAGTGTCCATCCACAAACCGTTCACAAGAAACTTATCAGCTGGCAAGACAATTTAGACATGGATTTGATTTCTATTAGAGACTCATGGGGAGAAGGTGGTCAGACGAATTTCCATATCATAGGCGATAACTGGGATAAGAATATACTACCATCTTACTGAACTTCAGATAAAAAAACCTTCTCGCTTCATCTCTTTAATATGTATGCCATTGTGGATCGGGTTGTTCCAGCATCTTCAACAGACTCCCTGACAGAGAATAGACCGGCACTTGACAATCTGAAATTCATTCCATCAACTCAAGAACAGGAGCTTCTGTTAAAGGAAATGACCTTTCTCTGTGCACGTTCTGTCATTGGAAACCTACCACAGATTGGAAATTTGTTCCACAAAATATATCCTGACCATCTTGAGCACAAACACAGTCGATTTGCTGGTTTGAAGACCACTCAGGTGATTTAGATTGAATTATAAGAAGGAGCAAATTAATATGTGCCAGCATTGTTTGTATGACCATCCCATGATATGTACCTACCGAAAGCTTATGAGCATAATTTTGTCTCGGAAACTAGCTTAAACTAATAATTGGCTATATTATAGATTGTTACATAGAAATTACTTATGTTAATTAAGTACCTCATTATAATCCAATATCATTCTTATAACTATATATACATTGTATGCATTTTATTTTTCAGTATCCACTTGAATTGAATAATACTGAATAAAACTGCTGATGTCGTCCAGTTGCTGAAGAAGCTAACAAACATGTATGTGCCAATGAAAGATGATGACATTGTTGAGCCAGTATTTTTTGGAGGTTTGTCCCTTGTATTTTTTTTTTAATAGTTAACACATCTACAAGTAGAAATATTTACACAATGATACATCTTCAATACTATGAGTATAAGCTTGTTAGAACCCATCCCACCCTGTATTCAAGCCTGAAAACTGATATCAGATCTTGTTATGGGAGTACATCTATAGTTTATATCCTACTTAATACCTTATATATCTTACCTGTGAGCAATTAACATAAATTTAACCCATCTATTTATGGATCTCAGGTACACTGATTTATGAATCTCAGATGAGTGAAAATCTTTCAGATGGTCCACAGTTGGCCACTGATTTTTAAGTTGTATGCATATTGCATAATATCTTATTCATTTTCAGGAGACCGACTCACCGACGAACGAGTGCAGGGAGCTCAACAAGCAATGAGCAATGCAGGTTCTGCTAAAGAGAGGCTAGAGGAGTTTATTTCCAAGACAGAGGATTTCCACCGTCTCATGAATTTCTTAGAGGTACAATTTTTGCCATGGTTGAAGGCAATTTTTTTCAAATTTGAAGAAATAATTGTGTATGATTATTAAAGATGTACAAATGTATTAATTCTTATACAACGATAAGGAACATTAGCTTGATCATTCTAAATTTTGATATTATTATACCATTGTTTCCAAAATTAATCACCAAGCATTCAATATTTAAATTGATATATTTAAATTCTAGGCAATACACAAGATGACATTCAGTACGGAAAGTGCAAGTGATCCTGGAACTGTTTATTATTATAGAAATGTCCTTAACATGAGAAATGCCATAAAAGTAAAGAATTCATATCGACCACACAAAATGTTATACTATAATGTTTTGGATGGTATAATCATGGCACTTTTCTATAATCATTTTGGGCTAAATGATTTTAAAAGCGATATTCCTGTACCAGAACATTTTCAGAATTTTACAGAGGAGCAGAAATTGCATTGGTTGAATGACTTATGTGAAGAAATTGTACAGAAGTGGTTTTTTGACAATGGCACAGATATTTGTCAATCCCTTAGAGAAGTACTATCAGATCCCAATCACCCTGAAAATTACTGGACTGAAAACATTTGTGAAGGTGGTCGGATTAAGTGTCACTTTTGTAAAAAGGATTATGTAGTAAATCTCGTTTAGTACGAACACGGATATAGCGAATTCTCGGATATAGCGAAGTTCTTTTGAGTCCCCGGTAAAATTATTAACAAATCTTTGCAAAATTTTACGGTTATAACGAATTCGGATATAACGTATTTACGGATATAGCGAACTGATTTTGAGTCCCATTGAGGTGAATGATAACGACATTTAACACTTTTTAAACGAATTTCTTTACAGTTTAAAAAGTTTGCACTACCCTTGACCATAAGAGTTTGAATGAATTTATTTTCATACATTTTTTCAATTTACAATCCGATTATGAAAGGTATCAAAGTAATATATTTTTATTTTCAACCTCTATTAGCAAAAATTATAGTCTTGAAAAGAAAACATGTATATAGTGAATTCGCTATAGTTATTATTACGAATTCGTTATACGGATATAACGAATTACGGATATAACGAAGTAAATCCACTGGTCCCAAGGACTTCGCTATAACCGAGTTTTACTGTATAGGTTCATTAAAGTCGCATGAATCTAAAGTTCATAATTTTGTTGTTAAGAAGGATAAAAAGCCAAAGAAAAAAATGACTCGGATGAATTACAAGACTACATTTCTCTGCTGTTTAAGTTAACCTTGCTGCACAAAAACCTTAACACTGCAGTAGATATGGGAGATGGTGAGCGTTCAGTACGTTCTACTAAGTATGAACTACCTATTTATAACAGAACAAGAAAAGTCAAGTATGTGATTGGTTCCGTTCATTTATCAGCTTTGACATCTGGAGTTCTTGAAGAGGAGCAATGTGAGCATTTGGTTGGTAATCGATTTGTCAATGTACAAGGAGGGCGAAACAATAACATAGCTTTGGATGAATATCTCGAGATATTAAACCGGGAAAGCAAATTAGCCTGTTCAGGACATCAGACTAAAACAAGAGGCCCATGGGCCACATCGCTCACCTGAGCAACAATAGGCATTATAAAATCAGTTTAATGGAGACATAATACAAAATATCTGGACAATGTAGTATAATACATGTAGATATTTTTATGTTTATAATCTAGTCCCTTTTCTAACAGGATGATTTTATATTCATATCATATGTTGAGCATCCTAGTTCTCAACAAGATCCTAGACAATTGTTTATACATGGGATATAAACCTACATCAAACTCTGAACCCCTTGTGAGGCCCAAGAATCGTCCAGAAGCAAAAGTATTAACAATTCTAAAGAATCATGAATTGGCAAAATGTTTGCATATAAGTAAAATCATTTATTATAACATTTCAGTTTTTGTGAATTAAAATGTTTTCCTTTGTAAAATTGGATCCCGAATGCGGCCCCATCCTACTCCTCAAGATTTATACATTTTAACGAATTTAAATCTACACTACCTAAGGTTGCTTTTACTAAAGTTACAGATTTTCTAGGCAAATGGTTTTGTAGAAGATTTTTAAAGATATTTCTCCATATATTCCTTTGTCAAAAATTTGTCTCCTTCCCGTTGTAACCCCATCCTACCCCCAAAATCATGATTTGAACAAACTTGAATCTTCCCAGTCCTTACCTGAGGATGCTTCCACACAAGTTTCACCTTTCCTGGCTGATTAGTTTTAGAGATTTTAAAGATTTACTCTATATATTCCTATGTAAAAATTTGACCCCCCATTGTGGCCCCACCCTACCCACAAGGGTCATGATTTTCACAACTTTGATTCAACACTAGCTGAGGATGCTTTCACATAAGTTTCAGCTTTCCTGGCTGATTGGTTTCTGAGAAGAAGATTTTAAAAGATTTACTCTATATATTCCTAAGTAAAAATTTTGACCCCCCATTGTGGTTCCACCCTACCCCCAGGGGTCATTATTTTCACAACTTTAATTCTACACTAGTTGAGGATGCCTTTACGTAAGTTTCAGATTTCCTGGCCTAATGGTTCTTGAGAAGAAGATTTTTGAAAATTTCTCAAAATTTTTCAATAATTCCCAATTATCTCCCCTTGAAAAAGGGCATGGTCCTTAATTTTCACAACTTTGAATCCCCTTTACGTAAGGATGCTTTGTGCTAAGTTTGGTTGAAATTGGCCCAGTGGTTCTGGAGAAGATGTTGAAAATGTGAAAAGTTTACGGACAGACAGACAGACGGACAGACGGACGACAGACAAAATGTGATCAGAAAAGCTCACTTGAACTTTTAGCTCAGGTGAGCTAAAAAGTATTTTAGAGCATTCAAAGGAATATCCGCATTTAGTTGGATTTGTGCAACATTTGGAGTCAATCAGCGATATGAACCCAAGGAAAGGATTTCATCACTTTCCAAATTACCATGATGATGTTAAAAAAGTTGCCTTCGATTTGGTGAAACATAATGTACTATGTAACATTCCAAAACGTCAATTAAAATGCAGATGCCTTGTAAATGACAAAAACCCATTTGAAAACTGTTACTCTGGACTTCCAGAAATGATTCATCGTCACAAGCCAAGCTTACCATACCGACGAGTCCGAAGTCATCATATTTAGCTTAACATAATGATTGTACATTGTATTATTGTAATACAGGAATTATCATCCATGTCATGTTAATATCGAACAATCATCTAAAGTTAATAATGCCACAGTGAAAAATTTTTTGTAAATGTTTTTCAAGGTTGATTCTTGCCATTAATTCACCCTCACTAAGGCTGTCCAAAGATAATTTTGTGTTAAACATCACCAGCAAACATGAAGAAATTGCCATTTTGAAAAATAAATCCAACTTTAATCTTTCATGTACAGTAGGTAATGTATTTTGAAGATGACACTAAATATAGAATTAACTTTGGACAGCCTAATTACTGTTTAAAAAGTTTGCTATTTTAGCAAACACAAAAATCAATATAAGTAATTGTTCTCGCATATAAATAAAAGCAGTAAAAGGTTCAAATTTTATTCAATTAAGACAATTCTAAAGTACTCCTCTGTATCACTGTCAGATATATCACTGTCATTCTGATAGACGCTTACCGATGAATGGTAATAAATTTCTTCCAGTGGAAGCATACTACAGTTCTGACACTTGCATTTGGTTTTACATAAGTCACAACATGTGTGTTTCCTGCTTTCATTCTCTTTAAGCAATGCAATAGCTTCTGGCTTTAAAAAACACTGCATCAATGAAATACAGTCAGTTGATTTCAAAATATCTTTCACATCTGATGAGAGTTTTCTAAGATGATAACAGTTATATAAAATAATAGCAACTGAAGGTCCTCCATCCCTTCAACTCGTCCGATGTCTTGAAGGAGGTCAACAATTTGCACAGGTGGTCCAAATAATACGACACTGTGACAATTTTTCACATCCAATCCCATGACCAAAGCGCTAGTGGCAATAACAATTTTGATTTCCCCTGTAATGTTTGTTAGACCTCCCAGGATTATCTGTTTTTTTGTCTGTGGGGTTTTAGAATGAAACATTTCCAGTAAAGTTGAAGTGATAGGTAATTCCTTTGTAACATATGAATAAATTTCGGAGACATCCTTTATCGAGGTGCAATATATAATCGTTCTTGGAAATTTTTCTTTGAGTTCACTCAGCCCCTCGATAAGCCAATGCATTGCCGTTTCTACCGTGTTTGATACTTTGGCTACTGATATTATAATATTTGTTTTATTTGGAGAAATAACTATCTCTTTGAAATTGACGGCTAAATGCAGTACCTTCATCACCCTCTTTCTAATCTTTATAGTGTATGTTGCACTGAATGCCAACACTGATGATCTTGGGTAAAGGGAGCGTAATTCTCCAATATCATTAAACCATTTCTGAAATGTTTCCTTGCCTTGACTTTCACCATCGTCCCCCCTGTAAAAAGGATTTCAACAAAATTATTAGAATAATACTTTGAAACCAGGTATATTTACCAATATATAGTGCATTATGAAGATTAATCAAATACCAGTAATCAATGGTGCCAATGCTAAGTTATATGGAGGGACATTTCCCATTAAGTAAATCAATTTTTTCTTCATTGATTAGGACTAACTAAAGAAATTTAATATTACAATTATATACATAAACACGGGTATAAAATCTGTATGCTCTGCTTATGAGATGTGAACATTTTAATCATTGAAAATTTTGGTGTTTGCACATGCATTATTCCTGAATCCATATAGTTTTTGACAATGACATGTTCCAGACAAATGAGTGACAAAAAAAGTATATTTTTTTCTGTTTTTTTTATCAGTATCTTTAGAGAACATAGTTCAGTATGGAACTTGATAAATAATACCTTATTTTTAATTAAACATACCATGTAGCAATGGTGTGGAATTCGTCTATGACAAGCACAGACACTGGCAATTTTTGGATGCTTGCCCTCCATTCCGGGTCGCCTACCAAGGTTTCTGGCGATGCATATATGATGTCCACTATGCCCTCCTTTATTTCAAAGTCACTCTGTGGACATGAACATAGCGGGAAAAAAACAAGCCACAGAATTTGATAAGTAAAAATGAGTAAATAAAACGAATTACAGTCAACTGTAACTAAACTGACTTGTAAACAAATAGTCCGAGTGAAAAATGACTTCTGTTATAATATTATGCCTGCTTTCAAAGAGTGAGAAGAATTGTTATACTTGACAATATAATTAATCGGTTTTTTTTAAAGATAAGATTGCATAAAAACAGAAATTTTCTATCAAATGTTGGTATAGGGACCTCTTTGGCAAACTTATAGGAGATGACATTAAATTACCTAAAATTCTACATTCAGTTATCTCACAATTTCTTAATTATTTGCAATCATATCAAAACCTAACCTTAACAGCTTATCTTTTATATGTTTACAATCCAAGTATCATTGTTTTATACCAACGGTATTATTACCGATAGCAAGCGATTTCTGCAACATTATCGCTGAAAAAAAATAATACAAAGGTAAATACCTGCGTAAGCTGATTTCACACCTGGAATTTTTGACATTTTTTCTACTTCATCTTGCATTAAGGCCACAAGTGGACAGCACACGAGAACGATTTCTTTAGCACTCTTTAATCGTCGGTTCACCAAACTTTACATCTGATAAGGCAGGGACTTTCCATAGCCCGTGGGAAGAACTGCCATGCAGTCCGTTTTATTTATCTGACACTGGAGTATTGTTTTTTGTTCATCCTTTAACGCATCGACTTCAAAAACTGGTAATAAATCGGAATCGGAAACTAACGCTTCTATCGTGGACGCCGCCATCTTGTAAACTTAAACGAATCAAGCAAGAAAGACGCTTTCTGATTGGCTGCTTGAAAGGGTTGATCCATATTTTGATTGGCTTGTTAAAAATAAGATAATGTATTCATATTAAACTCTGACGTGACCCTCAATGGGATGTTGTTAGATCTTCCACGCGACATTTCGAAAACCGGGGAGCGGATGGAAGTTCTAATTTTAATTAGATTGAGAAAAATAATTCCTGGACAAAATTCTACAAACTGATTAAGAAATGTTCGAAGTTCTGAAAAAAATAGTTCATCAACAGTAACTTAAATGCCCAAACATCTCCAAATGATACCTTGCAAGTCTTCTTTTCAATAAAATCAGTTTTATTCGGTCAACAAGTGTAACGATCCCAGTTAGAACTTGCCGATACATAGAAGTCGGGAGTTCTTTCAAGTTCGGGAACAAGGATTTTATTATTAATGCGGACATGTACTGTTGCTTTAAAAATGTTATACAACAGGATATTTTATGCATGTTAACCTGAAGATGGATGTTTAAATCCAGAAAGCGCTTGTGAAATAGAAACCTTGGAACTTCTTCTTTTATGATTATTATTATTATTATATATATATATATATATATATATATATATATATATATATATATATAGACCCCAAAGCCTACTCTACTACCAGGGTGCAGTCAGGGCAGTAGTATGTTGCCAACTCCCTGACCTCCTCATCTCCCCTACCAACACAGATGGGGTGGAACCAATCTTTACACTAGTCACATTGTACCATAAGACCAACGGGAGTTCTGGTTTTACAAATGCAATATTCGTATCGTTTGCGTTTGCCACCCGTCTCTTGCGCCCCTGGCTCTCCAGCGCCTGAAGCTATTGCGATGTTTCTAAGGCAACCCGAGTCCGGCTCCGAGTCCTTATGAACGGCGCATTAATCTGATTACCGGTCTTCGGTACCACAGACCCTTCGCCACGTTCGTCATTTTTCTCTGGTTGCACCTGTTTCGGTTCCTCCCCTGCGGGTTCTACGGTAACGCGCGTATAGTCCTGATAGTCGCGTACCCATTTGGGCAGTTCGCGTGCCTGACAGATTTTAAGCTTGCTGTGGTGCAGAATTAGCACATCTCGGCTAGTTCGCACCTCATAGATGGTGTCCGACTACACGGCTATCACTACCCCTTGGCCCAACCATACGGACTCTACTTTCTTTCCCGGATTACGGCGCCAGTAAACTGAGTCCCCTACCTTATACTGCCACTCGCGAATGTTGAGATCATAGTCTCTCTTCATCGACTTTTGAGCTGCACGCAATTTTGCTTTGGTCAACTCGTGGGACTCCCTGAGCGATTTTTCTAAATTCGCCACATATGTGTCCACCTCCCCCCCCCCCCCCCCCCCATTTTGATCTGATTCCCCCGGGGGAGGCCTAAACCGCAAAGTTGCAGAGCTATTCACTTCGCGTCCTAGCATTAGGCGATTTGGCGTATATCTGGTGTGCCTATTTACCGGACCGCATTGCACCCGCTAAAATACCCAGATGTTTGTCCCAAGATTTGACCTGATTGTCTACGTAACAGCGGACTGCGTCGATCAGGATGCGGTTATACTGCTCAACCTGACCGTTGCCGGAGGGTCTGTACGGGGTCGTATGCGACTTATGAACCTGCAAAAGACTACAAATCTTTTGGAACAACTCGCTTTCAAAATTTCGCCCCTGATCCGTAAAAATTTTGAAAGGGTACCCAAACCGGACAAAAAATTCCATGATTGAAGTCCGAGCTGTTACTTCAGCCGTTTGTGAGGGGAGTGGCACACACTCAACCCACTTCGTGAAACTGCCCACCATCATCAAGATGTACTAATTCCCCGCCTCAGTGCGGGAAAAGGGTCCCAGAAAATCAAAGTGTACCTTTTCCATGGGACTGCCCGCCTGGTAACTCTTAAGGCCAGAGCGTGACGGCAGGGGCGAAGTCTAAGGCGTCAGTGTCCAGGATAAAGTGCTCCTCCTGGGTCGGAATGGCCAATATTGGGGGGTTAGTAAGACGTGATATTAGGTCTCGAAAGGCTTGTTCTTGTTCACGGTCCCACTGGAAGGCATCCTGCTCGTTATGGCATACAGCGGGGCTGCAACTTCTGAAAAGTGAGGGATAAAGTTACGGTGATAGTTCGCGAAGCCTAAGAATCTATCCACTGCCTTCGTATTTACGGGACTTGGCCAGTCAGTCTCCAACTGCTTCAATATATTGATCACCTATTGATCACCCATCTCAACCCCCTCTGAGCTCACTGAGCGGCCCAGAAACTCAACTTTTTGCATACTCGCATTTTCTAGGCTTGAACTGACGCCATACTGACGGAATCTCTCGAATACTTGCCGCAAGTTGTCCAGATGTGCTCGCGTTAACTCTCCGAAAATGAGAACGTCGTCCAGGAAGGCCGGAGCTATCTTACAATTTAACCGGTGAAGAACAAGATTGATAGCCCGGGCAAACGTAGCCGGAGCATTGCAGAGGCCAAACCCCATTCTCGTGAACTCGAAAAGCCCATAATTCGTTATGAAAGCCGTCTTTTTCCGAATCTCGGGGTTGACCTTAATCTGCCATTACGCCGCGTATGCATCTAGTTTTGAAAACCAGAGGTTAATGCTAGCGTGTCGAGGCACTCCTCGATGAGTGGAAGCGGGTAGGTGTCCTTAACCGTCACCTTGTTAAGCGCCCGATAATCAACGCACCACCGCACAGAACCGTCCTTCTTCCTTATCAACACGGGGGCGGCAGCCCAATCTGACGTGGATGGTTGTATTACCCCTGTGGCCAGCATGCGGTCTAAAGGGCCCTCTTCCTCTCCTTGGAAGACCGCTGGAGTCCTGCACATGCGTTGCCTAATAGGCCGTGCTCCTCCAGTTTTGATGTGATGCTCGATAGCTGTGAACTCGTCCAAGTCTAAGTCACTGACGGCGAAAACATCTGAGTATTGTGTTATAAGCCGCACCGCCACATCGCGCACATCAGGCGGAGCATTGATCCGGATGTCCTCGAGTAACCCCTTGTGCGGGTACTTCGGAAGAACCCTCCGTTCCGATCTGTCTTACCGACGCCTTCGGAATCCCTGCTTCGGTCACAGGCGCCGCGGTTGCCAAAGGCTGACCCTGTTGAAAAATGTGTGCCCTCTGCGTGAGGTTAATGAGGCACAACTTGCCCCTCGTTCCAGACTTGTTTAATGACCTTGACGGAATTACCCCTACCGGAAATTCATCTAAGGGCTCAAGAATAAAGTCAGAGATCGGTTGTCTCGCAATCAATCACCCCCACTGACAATGGAGGTAGACGCATGCGACGTACCGAGAAAGCTTGCACGGAGGGAGAGTTTGCTTTTAACATGGGCTGTATCGTCAGACTTGCCCCGTCGCGGAACTCCCCTGTGCTGCAGTGCAATTGTACTCCATGCTCCTGCATAAAATCAATGCCCAGAAGCATTTCATCTCGAAGTGGGGCAACATACACTAGATATCTTAACTGGGTCCCCGCTATTTATAGAAAAGCATTCCCTAGAGAACCCACCGCCATGGTTGCCCCAACCCCAGCGAGGTTTACATCAATACTAGTGAAGATTTCAGGACGCGGAGACATCTAATCATAAACCCGCTGTGCTATAATTGTGATCTCAGCAGTATCGACCACTGCGCTCACGAGGACACCATTGACCTTGATCGGTATGCGCCACGCACTTTCCCCCTCACCAACCCCCCCCCCCCCCCCCCCCGATCTAACCGATGGCACAACTCGAGTGGCCGCTCCTCCTGTGGAAGTATCTGAGAAATGCACCTGTCTGCCATCAGCCTGTTTACTATTACGTGGGCCCTGACGATGTGATGATTCAGATCGCGGCGGATTTGGGCCTTCCCTCGGAAAATGCCCCTGCTGATTGCATGCATAGCACAACCCGGACCCCCACTGACGGCTGCGAGGACTAGATGGAGAGCCTTCCTGAGTCCTTACGGGTATCATGTTCCCTCTGTTACTGGCCAAGCTAGAGTGTGCGACGGACTCTTGTCTTTGTGAAACATCACGCCTCACTGATCCGTAGGAATCACTACGCGGTGCAGGTGAAGGAGATCTCGACTGTTCTCCACTGGACGACTGACCGTCTCGTGACACGGAATGTACTCCTCTGCGCCGTGGCGCAAGAGCTTGTCGGCTTAATTGGTACGTCTTGACCCTTCGCACAGCTTCGTCCACAGTGATCGGAGGATTATCGATGAGTTTCGTCCGGCTCGCGGATCCTGGCAGCCCATCGCGAACCGCAGGACTGCCTGCTCTTGGAGCACTTGTCCCAGAACTCTCGCCCCTAGAGCACGCTGCGCGACTTCCATACCCCGGTCCCCCCCCCCCCCCCCCCCCCCCCCCATCCTCGCCCCCCCGAGCCATGGCGTTTAACTCTACTTGAGATGCTGCTTGAAGCGTGCCCTTCCCGAACCGCTGTTCAAAGCAAGAAGCTAGTTCCGCAAAGCTCATTTCTCCCCCCCCCCCCCCAACCCCCGAGAGGAGAGGATAAAAAAAATTTTTAATGCAGGGCCTTCGACCGATACATTAAGGGCCAACAAACTATCGTCATCTGTCCACTCGTAGTACCTTGCCTAAGTTCTGAATTTGGCGTAAAACAACCCCCACTCTAAACTACCATTGCACCATTGCAAGACTTTTGGCCTCAGCTGGGATGTTCCGTCC
>WFKH01011581.1:30189595-30217305 GCA_016163765.1 Magallana hongkongensis | reverse complement strand
GGGGGGGGGGGGGGGGGGGGGGGGGGGGGGGGGGGGGGGGGGGGGTCCTGTCCTCAAGCACCTGTGGTACGATCGCATCAGGCTGTGAATGAATGAACGGATTTCATATCAGAAATTGACCTTACTCGGTTGATAAACTTGACACTCTGTCATTTAGGTATTACAAATTAACATTATTCTTCTTGCTAGACATACATATTTGGAAGAGCTAAATTATAGTTTAATTAACAGTGAAATCAATACAATAAAAGAAACTAAGATCGAGGCATGGTTTTCAAACGGGGAAGGTGATAATTCACGTTCAAGAAAATTAAAAACTTAAAAACAAACACATATATATATATAATATTCAAATATTAAGCAAAGTAAGCGAATTCCAGTATAATAGCGAGCTATTAGATTTGATAAATAATGTGTCTGTAATATTTTTAACCAGTACTTATTGTTATGACTATCAAGGGAGAAGTACGTATTCTATATTCATTGTAATTGTCAGAGTTACCTCCCTTTAAATCTTTAAATGATTTATGTACAAAATATGAATTATAATATTGATGCTGGTAATGTAATCCTTTTCAAAGAAAGTCGATAAAGCGATGGTGCTATGACAAGATGACGATAGCGATAGAAAACTAACGATGCACGGTCGCGTCATCGCTATCGCTTTATCGCTATCGTATCATCGCACTATCACTTCATTGTGCCATCGCACCATCGTCATCACATTGTCGCGCCACCGTATCATTGTCATCGCGCTATCGCACCAGTGAGTGATCGCTTTATTGTCATCGGACTATCGCTTCATCGTCATCGCATTATCGCACTATCGACGCAAACGTCGATGGTGCGATGGTCTGATGGTGAACTACATGGCACTATCCGGATTCTATACTTCATCCACCTGACCATATGCGTTACAGACTGTTGAACTCCTTGTGGTAATTTTATTACCAAATAATTCTTTGATATCCGAATACTTCTCACTCTCGCTGTCCCCGAGAGACAACATGTCCGCATTTTCGAGATTTTCTTACGCCATATCGTCAAACAAAACTTACCTTCTTTATATCAAAACAATCAAACCTGTATCGACAATCAATCAAATTAAAGCTGTATTACAGCTAAAATAGAAATAACTTGAACAAAGTTCCAAGAAAAATATATATACTTCAACACCACATGTGTATTACAGGTGGACCCGTGTTACGGGTAGACTCTACGTGTTGCTCGCTCAAAGAAAAAGAATGGTTCGATACGTGGAGCAAGGGTTTATATACGATGAATACCCCGGTAATACATACGTCATATGGATATTTTTACTCTTTAAAATGAGGTTGCTATATGATACCCTTTGCAGAGCCGAAAGGCGATATGTAATGAAATTATCTTTTCGGATCGTATAGTTACAGATATAAATTAACATACTAGACATCGACCACTCTCCAACGATTGTTAAAGTACAGAAAATTTTATACATTTTCACTGTGGCCACATTGGTCCTACCTATAATAACCTAAATCCCTGACTTACTTAGGGGTCATGAATTTCACAATTTAGTAGAAGGCTTCATAGACATAAGCATACATTCAGGTTATCTCCCCTTCCTGCAGAAGTAGAGAAGATTTTCTAAAATTAAATACATTTTTACCATATGTCTATATTGGTCCCGCACAACAGCCTGAACCCTTGACCCAGAAGCCATGAATTTTTATAATTTTGGAAGAGGGTTCCATGAACATCATAATCATGCATTCAGTTTAATTATCTACCACTGCTGCAGAATTTGAGATGATTTTATAAGATTCTATACAATTTTAATATATGGCCATATTGGCCCCGCCTTATGGTCTGAACCCCTGAACCAGGGGACATGAATTTCACAATTTTAGTAAAAGGCTTCAAGGACATTATAAACATACATATAGTCTCTTTCCATGTGTGGGTGTAAAGAAAATGATTTTGAAAATATGGCCCTTTTAGCATAGTGGCCCTTGCCCGTGAGGCCCAGGGGGTGGTAAGGTCATTAATTTATCAATTTAGATTCATCTTATCCTAGAGATGCTTCAAACTCAAAAGGTAATACTTGGCCTTGTATATTAAAAAAAAATTATTAACATTTATTTTTAAACAATTACAAATATACTTCCTACATAGTTATTCACATAACTGTATAGGACTTTTATAATATAAGTATACATGGACATTTTCATACAGAGTATTTGACGAAGTATAATTCTTTTAAGTAAAAAAAAAATATTTAAAAACAAATTGACAAAAAGATAATGAAAAGGGTTTCAGAATTGTTCAAAATATACATGTACATATCTCACTTTCAGTACAATAGTATATTGCCTATGCTAACATGTAGGGCCACAATTCACTAACTACAAGTCTCTAATGCCCTCATGTTAGCAAACAGGGACCACACCAGGTATATGGACCTGTTGGCACTCTATTCATATGACAAAACAGATATATAGAAAATATATGAAGATATATAAAATAAGTTATGTATCAATTTACCTATTATATGAATTATAATTTTGAAATTATTCCAAAATTCCTTTGTCACAATGATTTGTAAACCTCAGAGAAAAAAGTTAGTATATATTTCATATGATTACATATTTCTTGCGGTTTTTCCTCTTTGTTTTCAATTCTACAATACATTTTGCACTTATATATTTTACAGACAATCAAAGAAATCACACTGTTGAGAAAAAATGTTTTCTCATTCTTTTCAAAATAAAAGCCTATTACAACTGATTTTAAATTTAAATTTAAACCTTTTTGAACAGTGTCCCATATTTGACTTACATTTTTACATCGTAGAATGAAATGTTCATTGTTTTCCTTTACATCTTTGCAAAAGACACATATCACTTTCAACAATTTTCCATCTGTTCATCATTTCTCTGTTACAAAGCAGATTGTTTAGTAGTCTGTAATTAAATTCAGATATATTTTTGTCTTTAATGGCTAATATTTTTAGTTCATAAATAGATTTCCATGATTCCTTGGAAACTTCAAAAACATTTTTATAGTAAAATTCATGCAATGGTGGTACAAATTGTTTTTGACAAAAAATGTCATCAATTAGCTTTGAATCATTATCACAGATGTATACATGGTTTTTAAAACACAGTTCAAAAGACGTTTTTTCAAAAACAATGTTTTCATATTGAATATATAAAAAAAACCCATTTTTTAAAAAACATTTTGAAAAGATCGTTTTTATAATCATACATTCACATATCCAGATTCTTTGACAGACAAGTTGGTCACTAAACCATTCTGCGGGTTTCAAACCACTTTCATTTACAATATCGTTAAAGTACTTAATACCACTTTTTAACCACTCTTTAAAAAATATTGGTTTGTTTTTAACATTAAAATTTTATTACACCATAGCGGTTCCTTTAATAATGCGTTTAGACTCATGTCTGTTTTAATTTTTTACATTCGTTAAAAAAGACAAATATTTTTTTGTAAAACAAGGGAAAATGTTCTATCATTTGATAATCATTTAAAAGTGTTACATTAGTTTTACAGAGATACTCAAAAAAAAAGAATTTTTCTTTACAAAGACTGTCTACAAATATAGATAATGAAGTTTTTTCTGGAAAAGTGATTTATCCAGGACACTTTCATTGATTTAAGTTTCATCAGTATATCAACAATACCTATGCCTCCATCTTGAATTCTGCCTATCTGAGTAAAATACTCAGATAGGCAGAATTCAAAATGGCCTTGTAGATTTCAAGAAGTTAAAAATGTAAAATTGTTAAGGGACTACGCATGCAGCACAATGACGGACAAAGACCAATGGCAACGATCCTTTGAGTGACTCAGATGACCTAAAATGTTAGTTAAACTCTAATAAAAAAGAATATTGAAAAGATTGTAACTTTTGAATTTTTTTTATTCAAGGTTCAATAGTTTCGACGAACCATGGACAAGAACCAATACAAAACCATGAACAGATATTTATTGCATTGGTCATTGAGTGATTCATGTGACCAAATAAGGATTGTTTAGCAATAGATGGCACTGCATTTAAACAGAGACTAAAATTATATTATTCAGTGCAAAAATATTTTGATCTTAATTTCCTACATGCTTATCTTGATATCATTTCTTCCAAATCAAATTTTGTTCGATGAGCTTTCCAAACAATTGTACTTCAACTGGTGGAGTTGTATTCATCAATACCACGTTCATATTCATCAACATCAGCCAGATCCTCATCTAATGAACTTGATAACTGTTGTAAAAGCAAATCTAAAGCCTGCAATAAATTTTATACAATATAAAATTAGCAACATTGTTTAACTGTAACCAATAAAACTAGAACTGTCCCGATGGGTTTTATACCCCGCAAGGCTAATTTCAAATGGGGCAAATGTGAATTTCCTTATAAAAGTATTAACTAAAATAATTGAACACAATGAAGTTCTAGAATTGCAAATTAAATCTCCAAACAACTTTTCTTAATTAAACAAGAAAAAGGTCGTCTTTTTATACCAATGAACCATATTCATACTCCAATGAACCCCCAAATTACCACAGTAAACCCCAATGATACCCAAATGAACTATGATTTACTCAAATGAACCCCTATGGTACTCCACTGAATACCTATAATGACATAATGTAAATAATGAACCCCGTTGACGCCACAATAAACCTGAGTGGTACGCAAATAACTCACTGAACTCCAATGATAACTTGATGATACCAAAATGAACCACATTCATACTCCAATGAAATTTGATGATACCAAGTAAACACTAATGATACTCAAATGAACTTATAAGATGACCTTTTTTTTAAAGTGAACCCCATGAATACTTGAATTTAATATGATATGTTGTATTATATGATATATCATATGATAAATTTCTAAAACACATCACTCTATTGAAATATCAACTATTCATAGGAATAGGAATCATATCATATTTATTTACATTCACATCCATCAAACAAGTTTGAGTGAGGTGAAACCAAGTTTTCTTAGCATCCTTGATAATGGAGATCAGGCTCTGTATCTGAAGCTCGTCTTATGTTTCATATCCATAGTTACATGAACCATAAAAGTCATAGTTGGTTATTTGATCAGAACAAGTATTTTTTTCCTCCATTCAAACCTGCTTTGAACAACGTTCACCTTGCATACCCTAGCATCCTGATAATAAAGATCAAGTTCTGTACCTGAATCTACACATTACACATTAATAGTTATATTTACTGTGCAAGTATAAATGGGGTATGACCAGTATATACTTCAATATGTAACCAGCTTCAATACTTTCTTTAAAATTTCGTTAACCTGTCTAAACACCTGCCTCCAATAACCTTAACCTTCTTAAGCATTTAAAACTTAAGGCTCAGATTCAGCATTCAACCCCAAGTTTCATATAATAAACTTTGTTATCATTGGGTTATTTTGGATATAATAGGTCTTTAAAAAACATTTTGGTATTATTGGGGGGGGGGGGGGGGGGGGGTCATCAGTGTATCACTGGGGCTCATTTAGGTATCATATTTGCTAAAATGTTGTACCATTAGGGTATATAAATGTTAATTTGGGTATGGTAGGATTTTATTTGGTAAATATTTGGGATAATAAGTGCCTTAGATATAGCATAGTATAAATGGGATTCTTTTCTGTATCATTTGGAAAATTAAAATTCATTGGGAAGTGTACATTGCATGGGGCTCATTTTTAGGTCTTTGGGGTAGTTAAGTTTCATTGATGAATCAATAAGTTTGGTTGAATATCATTGGGGTTCAGTGGGTAATTATTGGGTATAACAGATTCTTAAATTACATTGTAGTGTAATTGAGAGATTTCATTTAAGGTGGAATGTCCCTCTGATAAGAGAGATAACTTCCGTAGAAAATAACCTCCCTTTGTATCTGTTAACTCACAATTATTAAGGCATGTAGCAAAAAGGGGTGCGGTGCTCGGCCCCAACTATGTTTAAATTCACATAAAGAAAAATGAATTTTGAACAGAACGAGCTGAATCCCATCTTTTGGCAGGGCGCAAATTAAGGATAGAAATCTTTTACAATCTATTTTATATCTAAATTGTATGTACTAGTACAGTACATGAACAATACGTTTTTGATGTTTTAGGCCAGAGAATCTTAGGATGGAAAATTTACATTTCCTTCTTTATAGCTGGTTCACTGAATCGTGAGGTAAATGTACTGTTATTGGGAAAAAAATGACTTTAAAAAAACTTTAAACTTTTTCTCCTTAAACAATTTAGAAACTATGGCAATTTACCATGTACTGTATTTGAGGTATCCGATCCATAATAGCCTATGTTCAATGAATCGGGATGCATGACAGATATGTATAGGGCTTAATACTCAGTATACTTGGACATACTTTTCATGTTTAAGTATCAGTATGTAAGAGTGGAATGTGTCCTAATAATTGACCTTTTCCTGTTATCGAAGAGTTGCCCCCCTTTGCTTTTAATCTATAAAATTCAATTCTAAAAATATCTATACAGTATAAGATTTGTTTTAAATAGTTTTCCTATTCCTAATGATTAAATGCATCTTTCCACCAGGGCATTTATTGATATTCTTAGTATTTACTTTTTTATTTCAAAAAATGTGCTTGTCTCCATAGACCTTAATGCAATATTCATTAATTAATTACTGCTTAGTTAATGATATTTTTGAAAATTTCTCTTGGTTAATCTTTTTCTACTCTAAAATGCTTTGAATTAATATAAGAGTATTTAATACATGATTGATATTTAAGGTTAGAATAATTAGGTCCTAATATGGGTCGGATACCTTAAAATCTTTAATACTTTATGATAAAGAAAGATAACTCTTGCCGATTGAAGCAATTTTTGTTACAAACCTATACAACAAAGTACATGTATTATTCTGAACTAAAAAGCAATGCTTCAATATGTTTTCTAATATGAATTGACAATGTATATAACTATATAAAATATGGTTAAATTAATAGCAGAGGGACCTTCCACCTTAAGTAGCATTTTGGTACATATAAATACATAAATTCATTGAAAGTATCATTTTTGCACTTATTTAGTACATTGGGGTACATCAAAGATCATTGGGGTATCATTTGGGTTCATTGGGGGTATCATTGGGGTTCAATGGGGTACATTGGGGTATCAGGTTTTTAGAGAAATTTTAAAAGATTTTCCTATGTAAAAATTTATCCCACAATCATGGTCTCACCCTACCCACCAGGGATCATGATTTGAACAAACTTGAATCTACACTATATGATGATTCCACACATGTTTCAGTTTTTCTTGCCAAATGATTTTTGATAAGAAGATTTTTTAAAGATTTTTCTCCATTTATAGCTATGTAAAAATGCAAACTTTCATTGCGGTCCCACCCTATCCTGGAGATTATAATTTAATGTATAAACTTGAATCTACTCTACTTGAGGGAGCTTCCACACAAGTTTCAGTTTTTCTGGCAAAATTATTTTTAAGTGGAAGATTTCAGAAGATTTTTATCTATTTATTGCTATGTAAAAATTCACCCCCCCACCCCCCCCCCCCCCATTTTGCCCGCCCCTACCGCTGAAGATCACGATTTGAACAAACGTAAATATACACTATTTGAAAAAGCTTTCTCTTTTTCTAGCCAAACAATATTTGAGAATATTTTAAAATATTATTCTGTATTTGTTCGAATGTAAAAATTCAACCCCCCAATTGTGGTCCAACCCAACCCCGGGAGATTATGATTTGAACAAATTTTAATCTATACCACCTGAGTATGCTTCCACACAAGTTTCAGCTTTTCTTGCCAAATGGTATTTGAATAAAAGATTTTCAAATCATGCCAACAATTTTTCAATGAACCGTAATTATCTCTCCTTGAAAGACGGCGTGGCCCTTGGTTTTAATAAATTTGAATCCCCTTCACCTAAGGATGCTTAGTGCGAAGTTTGGTTGAAATTGCTTCGGTGATTCTGGAGAAGAAGTTAAAACTGATGGACGGACAGATGAACAGACAGACAGATGCCAGACAAAAAGTGATAGGAAAAGCTCACTTGAGCTTTCAGCTCAGGTGTGCTAAAAAGGAGAATTTAATATTACAAACAATTTAGAAATTTGGCTCAGGTGAGTTAAAAAAGAGATATGATAAAAAGTGAAAAGTAGGTTACTGTGACACACTTTTGGATGATATAATGAGGTTGAAAGTGCAACAAGTTTGACGATCATATGCCTAATAATAACATACTTATAGATTTGATTATAAACAAGAGGCCCATGGGTCACATTGCTCACCTGAGCAACAATAGACATAATAAAATAAGTTGAATGGAGTCATTAATACAAAATATCTGGACAATGTGGTATAATGCATGTCGATCCTGTATAAATAAAAATCTATTCTTTCCCCCTGGATATTCTTATGTTTATAATTAAGTCCCTTTTCTAACAGGATGATTTTAAAGTCATATCACATGTTGAGCATTGCAGTTCTCAAAAAGATTCTAAACAATTGTTTATATATGGGATATAAACCTACATCAAACTCTGAACTCCTTGTGAGGTTGATAAATCGTCCAAGGGCCAAAGTCTAAACAATCTTAAAAAATCAGCAATATGTCAAAATGCTTGCATATAAGTTAAACCATATATTATAACATTTCAGTTTTTGTGAATAATTAAAATGTTTTCCTTTGTAAAATTGGATCCCCAAAGTGGCCCCACCCTACTCAAGATTTTGATTTTAACGAATTTGAATCTACACTATCTGAGGTTGCTTTCACTAAAGTAACAGCTTTTCTAGGCAAATGGTTTTTTAGAGGAAGATTTTTAAAGATTTTTCTCTATATATTCCTATGTAAAAATGTGTCCCCCCCCCACCTTGTGACTCCACCCTTACCCTGGGGATCATGATTTGAACAAACTTGAATCTACCCTACCCGAGGAAGCTTCCACACAAGTTTCAGCTTTTCTGGCCAATCAGTTTTTGAGAAGAAGATTTTTAAAGATTTTTCTCTATATATTCCTATGTAAAAATTTGACCCCCCATCGTGGCCCCACCCTACCCCCGGGGATCATGATTTGAACAAATTTTAATCAACCCAACCTGAGGATGCTTCCACACAAGTTTCAGCTTTCCTGGCTGATTAGTTTCTGAGAAGAAGATTTTTGAAGATTTTTTTTTTAAATTTCCCTTGTTAAAATTTTACCCCCCCCCCCCATTGTGACTCCACCCTAATCCTGGGGATCATGATTTGAACAAACTTGAATCTCCTTTACCTGAAGATGCTTCTCCACAAGTTTCAGCTTTTCTGGCTGATTTGTTTTTGAGATGAAGATTTTTAAATATTTTCTCTATATATTCCTATGTAAAAATAAAATTTGACCCCCCATCGTGGCCCCATCCTACCCCCGGGGATCATGATTTGAACAAATTTTAATCAACCAAACCTGAGGATGCTTCCACACAAGTTTCAGCTTTTCTGGCTGATTAGTTTCTGAGTAGAATATTTTTTATTATTTTTTCTTTACTTTCCAATGAAAAACCCCCCCCCCCAATTGTGACCCCACCCTAATCCTGGGAATCATGATTTGAACAAACTTGAATCTACTTTACCTAAAGATGCTTCTCCACAAGTTTCAGCTTTTCTGGCTGATTAGTTTCTGAGAAGAAGATTTTTAAAGATTTACTCTATATATTCCTATGTAAAAATTTGACATCCCATTGTGGCCCCACCCTACCCCCAGGGGTCATGATTTGAACAAATTTGAATCCACCTTACCTGAGGATGCTTCCACACAGGTTTCAGCTTTCCTGGCTGATTAGTTTCTGAGAAGAAGATTTTTAAAGATTTCCCCCATATATATTTCTATGTAAAAATTCGACCCCCCAATGTGGCCCCACCCTACCCCCGGGGATCATGGTTTGAACAAACTTAAATCTACCTTACCTGAGGATGCTTTCACACAAGTTTTAGCTTTTCTGGGCAATCAGTTTTTGAGAAGAAGATTTTTGAAAAATACCAACAAATTTTCAATAATTTTAAATTATCTCCCCTTTAAAGAGGGCGTGGCCCATCATTTGAACAAACTTGAATCCCCTTCACCCAATGATACTTTGTGCCAAGTTTGGTTGAAATTGGCCCAGTGGTTCTGGAGAAGAAGATGAACATGTGAAAAGTTTACAACGACAACAACGCCAACGCCAACGCCAACTACAACAGGCAACGGACAAATTTTGATCAGAAAAGCTCACTTGAGCCTTCGGCTCAGGTGAGCTAAAAAAAATTATTAAAAATACCAAAAGAAGGACATTGTGACTTGATATGAGGATATAAAGATATGATGATGCTTATGAAGTAACATCAGAAATTGTATCATTGTGTTCCTTAAAAGAAGATATTAAAACATTTTCCCTATATATTTCTATGGTGAGGGTCGCTGTTTGAACAATAGTAAATCTACATTATCTGTGGATGCTTGCATAGTTATGTCACATAATGTAATGTTCAGATCAGGTAAACAACATCCATTTCAAGCCAAATGGACTTATGCATCTTTTAAACAAGAGGCCCATGGACCACATCGCTCACCTAAACAACAGTTCCTTGTATCATTTTATTTTAGTTTTTTAAATATTTTACCAATACATTTCCATGTTAAACTTTGAACCCCTCTCGAGGCCCTAGTATTGGTCCGGGGGTCACGATTTTAACAATTTAGAATCTACATTATTTGAGGTTGTCTGCATAGTAATATCACAAATTAGAGCATTGTAGTTCTTGAGAAGAAGATTTTAAACATTTTCCTTATATATTTCTATGCTAAACTTTGAACTCCTCTTGGGGCCCCAGTATTGGTTCGGGGGTCATGATTTTAACAATTTAGAATCTTCACTATATATACAAGCTTGAGTGTAAATATTTACATTTCTTGTGCAATGGTTCTTAAGAGGATTTTTAAACATTTTCTCTGTATATTTCTATGTTAAACTTTGAACCCCTCTAGGGGCCTCAGTTTTGGTCCGGGTGTCATGATTTTAACAATTTATAATCTACATTATTTGAAGATGCCTGCATAGTAATATTACTAACTGGAGCATTGTAGCTCTTGAGATGAAGATTTTTAAACATTTTCCAGATATATTTCTTTGTTAAACTTTGAACTCCTCTTGGCGCTCCAGTACTGGTTCGGGGTCATGATTTAAACAATTTAGAATCTTCACTATATATACAAGATTTTATGTAAATATTGGCATTTCTTGTGCAGTGGTTCTTAAGAAGAAGATTTTTAAAACATTTCCTTGTATATTACTATGTTAAACTTTGAAGCCCTCTAGGTGCCTCAGTATTGATCCAGTGGTCATGATTTTTACAATTTATAATCTACATTATTTGAGGATGCTTGGATAGTAATATCATAAATTGTAGCATTGTAGTTTTTGAAAAGAAGATTTTCAAACAGTTTCCCTTCATATTTCTATGTTAAATTTTAAACCCTCTAGGGGCCCCAGTATTGGTCTGGGTGCCATGATTTTAACAATTTAGAATCTACATTATTTGAGAATTCCTGCACAGTAATATCACAAATTAGAGCATTGTAGTTCTTAAAAAGAGTTTTAAACATTTTCCTTATATATTACTATGTTAAACTTTGAACTTCTCTTGGGGTCCAAGTATTGGTTCGGGGGTCATAATTGTAACAATTCAGATTGTTTACTATATATACAAGCTTTTGTGTAAATGTTGGCATTTCTGTTGCAGCGGTTCTTAAGAAGAAGATTTTTTAAGACACACATCCTATTTTCACTGTTTTGCAATTATCTCCCTTTTAAAAAGGGTTTTGTCCTTTGTTTAAGCAATTTAAAATCCCGTTCCCATAAGGATGCTTTGTACCATGTTTGGTTAAATTTTGCCAAGTGGTTCTAGAAAAGAAGTCAAAAATGTAAAGTTTACAGACAGACGGACGGACAGATGGACAGACGGACGAATGGACGACGGACAACAGGTAATCAGAAAAGCTCACTTGAACCTTCGGTTCAGGCGAGTTAAAAATTGCATATGAGCATTTTTCTTTATATAAATTGATTTTGATAAAAAAATTTTGATTTCGGTCATGTATTTTAAGGGCTTTGGATCATTTGGTGGAGGAACAGAGATTCTACGTAAACAGTGTTCATCTATTGTAAACAAGAGGCCCATGGGCCACATATCGCTCACCTGAACAATAGTTCTTGAATCATTCTATTTTGAAAAAGTTAATTATGAACTGAACTATCAAAAAATAGTGTAAAACTCTCTTATTTCAAGATTTTACCACACATTAAACAATACATAAAAAGAAGCCTACTTTTTTGAGACATCATATCATAAGTTCGTAGATGCCTCAACTGACTAATCTTAATATCCTAGACATCAACGCATTAAAGATAACAAAATTCTAAAATGAAATATAAAAAATTATAAAAAGTGATACATGTAGAAGGTCATTGTGACCCTCATATGGGGATATGAAGATATGAGGATGCTTACATCATAAATTAACTAAGGGTAGCATTGTATTTCTTTAAAAAATAATTTTTTAAACATTTTCCTTATATCTTTCTATGATTTTTTTAGCATTTTTGCAAAAATTTTAATTTTAAAAAGAAATCTGATCGGGATCACCTTTTTTCAATCAGGATCGGTTCAAATTTGATAAACTGCTATTTTTCTAAAATTTTGCATTTTCGTTTATTTTAATTTCTTTGTAAAATATTATTGTTGATAAGTGTGCTTTATGTGACTATTTGTTATTCTTTGGATTTTATCCATAGATTTGAGAATATAAATTAAAAGAATAACAATATAAATTTTCAGAAACATTTTTTTACTTAAAAGATTAAAGACTTGAACAGAACATTTTTGGCATGTTTGTATTTATAATAATATTACATATCAAATGAGACCAAATTTTAAGCTCTAAAATGCCCTATTTGCAGTGAAAAATTTTTATCCCTTTTCCCATTTCACTGATATTCAAAAAATAATTGAATGTCGACATTGGTCTCTGTTTTGTGAAATGGTATTTCATTAAAAGATTCTTTATCGATCCATCAAATAAAATATTGGTGTATTGAGGACATTTTATGTTGCATTCTCATCTGTTTTATACACTGAACATGGGAAATCTATATAGTAAATCAATGATTTTCATAATCTTTACTATTTTTTGTTCTTTTGTCTTTCCTAACTGTGTGTTTGTGAATCAAAACTTCGTAAGAACTAAGATCCACACCTTGGAAGTTGTTTGAATTTAGTGATCTTGATCCCAATTACTTTGATCTCGATTAAGTGTTACTAATAAATGTCGGGATAGAAATTTTAAAAAAAACTATTCGATAAACTTATTTCCAGACAATTTAACTATGATAAACTTATCACCAAAATGTCTTTTTAGCTCACCAAGACGAAGTCGGGGGGAGCTTATGCTATAGCCTCGGTGTCGGCGTCCCACCTGGTTAAAGTTTTTGTTGCAGGTCCCGTATCTAACTTATTATTTGTCCTATCTTCACCAAACTTGCATGGATGATGCATCTGGACCTACTCATGGACTTGAGAGACTTGGATGCTTAATCTGGGCCATGAATTTCAAATGCTGGAGGAGGTTAAGGTTTTTGGAGCAGGTTAAAGTTTTTGTTGCAGGTGCCCTTTGATAGCCATTTCTAAGTTACTACTGGTCCTAACTTAACCAAACTTGCATGGATGGTGCGTCTTAAGATACTGATGCACCCGCCAAGCTTGAATGTTGAATCTGAGCCATAGGTTTCGGATGCTGGATGAGGTTAAGGTTTTTAGAGCTGGTTAAAGATTTTGGAGCAGGTGCCCTCTGATGATTATATCTCAGTTATTACTGGTCCTAACTTCACCAAATTTGCAAGGATGGTGCGTCTTATGATACTGATGCACCTGACAGGTTTGAATGATGAATTTGAGCCAAAGGTTTCGGATGCTTGATGAGGCTAAGGTTTTTAGAGCTGGTTAAAGTTTTTGGAGCAGGTGCCCTCTGATGATTATATCTTAGTTATAACTGGTCCTAACTTCACCAAACTTACAAGGATGGTGCGTCTTATGATACTGATGCTCATGACAGACTAGAACGCTGAATCTGAGCCATAGGTTTTGGATGCTGGATGAAGTTTAGTTTTATGAAACAGGTCACATGTTAAATAGATAATAGTGCTATTTCAAACTTGCATAGTTGATTTAACTATGATATACATGTAAATGAATCACAGAGGTATCTTCAGATGCAGAGCCTGATTTCCATTACCAAGGATGCTAAAAGAAATCCAACGTCATTCAAACTAGCTTGAAAGATGTGTTTGTTGTTAAATGATAGAACATGATTCCTATTATATAGTATTGTATGATATGATACACTATTGTTTTATATGATACAATATTACATCATATATTATATTGTAAAAAATTTATATGATATGATATTGTATAATTTTTTGTATATTATGATCTTGTATTATGATATTGTTATCTATAGTATTGTATATTCTGATACAATATTGTATAATATGATATTGTATTATATATTATTTTATTATATATTATTTTATTATATATTATTTTATTAGATGATGTAGTTTCTTATTATATTGCAATATATAATATTTTATCATATGATATGATATTGTATAATATATAATATCTTATCATATAATACGATATGGTATAATATGATATCAGTTTCTATAATATATTATTATATCACGTTGTTATATAATTGATATTGTAATTTATAACTATATTAAATAATATTGTATCTTATATGATACAATGTTGTATCACATTATATTGTATCATATGATACAATATCATATTATGTATCAATTATAATACAATATCATACAATACAATATCATGCTATCTTATACAATATAATATCATATGTTACAATATTGTGATGTATTTTGTGATATGACATTGTATCATATAACACTTATTGTATCATATATTTTTTAATGATATTGTATTATGTGATCAAATACAATAATGTATAACACGATACAATGTCATATCATATGTTACAATATCATACTGCATCATTATTTATTACAGTATTATATTGTATTATATGATATATATTGTAAGTATTATAGGATGCGATATCGTCTTTTATATTATTTTTTTGATCAAAATTGTATCTTATAATACCGTATGAAATGAACATATGATTATCAAACAATTTTTAATATATGATATATGATATTGTGTAAAAACAGTATCCATGAATACGAAGATCATTAACTATGATTTCCATATAATATGATAAAGGTGGTCTCATAAAGATGATGTCTCATAAAGGTGATGCCTCGTCTCGGTGAGTTTTGTAATTGGTGATTACCTATGTTTTAAATTTGGAGACTTCTTTATTTAAGGTACCTCACTACACCCAGACTTATACTTTTTAAGACACTACGTCACAAGATGGCGATTTAAATGTTTTGTTAAACTGTTTATATCGTTCGATTCGGTTGTATATCGTCGTAGCTCAGTGGTTAAAGTATCAGGCTTGTGAACCGCAGATCATGAGTTCGAATCCGCCTGGGGCTTTTGTTCATGTTTACTGGATGAAATTTTTGAAAATATCATTTTTTATCCAAAATTGCCAATTTTTTCGCCTATTTGACATATATACTTCTTATTCATCATGTTGTCTATCATAATCAAGTAATTTTGTGCTGATTTGAGAAACTATTTGAAGGTGTAGTGAAGTACCTTAAAAAAAGATTTCAACGATTTAGAACCTACACTATCTTAAAATGCTTGCATAGTAATATCTCACAAATTGTAGCATTGTAATTCTTGAGAGGAAGATTTTTTAAACATTTCCCCATTATATTTCTATGTTAAACTTTGAACTCCTCTTTGACGAACCCAACCTTATAAACTGATTGAACACCCCCCCCCCCCTTTTATGATTATTTTCGTAATTAGCTCAAATCTGGAACAGAATTAGCCCTTCATATTAACAATTTATATTTCCCTTTCCATAAGGATGATTTATGCTAAATTACGTTGAATATGACTCAGAGTTCTTGAGAAGATTTTTGAAAGTGCCCCCCCCTTTTTTTTCTTTTTTTTACTGTTTCGAGGTTTTCTCCGCTTTGAATAAAAATTGGCCTTTCATTTCTGCAATTTATGTTCGCCTTTCCATAAGAATGATTTGTGCCAAATTTGGTTGAAATTGTCTAAGTGATTTTAGAGAAGTTCAAAATGTGAAAAGTTTACAGATGGAGGGACAGACGGACAACATGTGATCAGAAAAGCTCACTAGAGCTTTCAGCTCAGGTGAGCTAAAAAGGGGTATAAATCATTTATGTTATCACTTAATATTGGATAAAAGGGTATCTATATCAAAGTATATTATGAAATGAAACAGAAATTCTGACATTTAATTTCTGTCAGCATACAATTGAAGCCGTATTCCATATCATCCTTTAATATTTACCAATGATATTGGATTTACACTGTTATTCAAATTAATTGACCTGACAAATTATATGATTTTTAAAACTGCTCAAGGATAATTTCCTCATTGTTAAATTGAGTATAAATATTCATTCTGGACTTCATTTAATCCATTTAACTTATTTATGAACAAAACAAACATCTAATAATTAAAAAAAAAAAATGGTTTGTGGCAACGCACTTTGAAAAATTTTTTCAAAGTGCGTTAAATTTGGGACCAAATCAACGCACTTTGAACAAAATTTTTTCAAAGTGCGTTAAATTTGGGACCAAGTTAACCCACTTTGAAAATTTTTTTCAAAGTGCGTTATGAAGGTACATCAACATTTTTTAGTATCGAGACACTTAACGCACTTTGAAAAAATATGTATGAATCACAAATTCTGGAATTGAATTTCAAATTTGTTTATGGTATGATGATTTGCTAACACTAGTAAATCGAATTTACCGTCTCTAAGAACGGGGATGGGGACTGGGGTGGGGGTTAACCAAAGATACAGGTCAATTACCAGTACATTATTTAATTGATTACAGGAAGAAGGTCCACTACACCTAATTTTTCCCTCTAAAACATGTTATTCAGCAACTTGGATTAAACGTTTAAGATTGGAAAAAGAAACATGCTTTTATGCAAATTAAGTAGTGATATTGAAAAAAAAAAAGAACTGGCCAAACAGTGGATTGTCATGTTGTAAATTTTGAATTTACTGGGTGGGTGTAAATACAAAATTTACAAATTTTGTATTTACACCCACCCAGTAAATTCAAAATTTACAACATGACAAATTCCTCAAATGGTATGCTAAAAAATCTGTAAGAGTTTCAACATAAACCCTCTTTTCAAATTCTAATTACTCAAATTAATCACTTCATTATTTAAAAAAAATACATTGACAAACATTGAATTATTATAAACTTTAAAATAGGCATTAGGATGTGGGTTTTTTTTTCTCGCACTGATCTAAAAGATCATTGTTTTTGATAACCATAACTAACGTATCCTTTTTTACATTATGAACACACAATTGAAGCCAGTTGAAATATGTTATACATTGATCTCCATTAGCAATATATATAAATAATTATCAATATATATAAATCATTTTCGTTTCCGGCATAGCCCAATATACCAGATAAGAAGTAAATGTTGACATAAACTACATCGCTTAGAAATTGCTTTTTCCTTTTTTGTGTATGCATTGGATAATTCAAATCTCCCGAGTTGTTCTTTATGTGTAAATTGTCAAACTACGTAAGTTTATGAGAAAAGAAAAAAAACTGTTTATCAAGTAAGCTTAGAATGCACTGGTTTTTTTTTTTTTAAATATATCCCATTGAGCTAAACAGGGTTAAAACAATCATTTATTGTATATAAAAGTATCAATTAGTTCGACTAAACCCTGAACAATTTTTTTTCAAAGTGCGTTAATATCGACGATATCAACACACTTTGAAAAAAAAAATAATTTTTTTCAAAGTGCGTTGACTTGGTCCCAAAATTAACGCACTTTGAAAATTTTTTTCAAAGTGCGTAATTTTTCAAAGTGCGTTGTAACAATGGTTATATGTTTAAGCTGTTAATTTTGAAATAACTAAATTTATTTCAAAGAATGAAACTATTCTGGATCAATGAAATTTTCCCAGAAAAATGTTTAGAGTCCATTTGTATAACATATGTAATGAAAGAAAAAGTGAGCAAGGTCACATTCCCAATGCTTCCCCATTACTTTACAATGCTACACATAATGAATGGCAGGGTATGCATTAAATACACATATAGAATAATTTGATTTTAAAATGGGCATACCTCCCCCCAAAAAATCACATCAAAACTTCCTGCAAGTATGCTCAACTATTCTTTTGTCTTTAACAACAAAATTCTTAAATAGAAAGTGAAAAAAAATTACAGAAATCAAAGGCCTGAAGGGCCACAATGGCGTCGAGTTGACATTAATTTGAAGAGTAAAAACCTGAATATTTTTTTTTAAATTTCAAAATAAACCCCTGACTTAACAAAAATGCATATTTTTTTGTTTGTGTTGTTTATGGTTCTCCATTGATCACACATACATTTAGGTACTATAGATTAAAAAAATCCTTAAAACAAAGTATGATTCTGTATGTACTTAACTTGAGATCAACTTTGCTTATTGTTTTGCTGGAGAATAATGTTTATAAAAATTGAGTCGGATGGTCAATTTTAACAAAACAGATATTTTATATGGATTTTATGCAGTCAACTTAATACGGAAAAATCAAAATGAAGTATGATTTTTTTTTTCCAGAAATCATTCTAATTTGGTTATTGACCCTTCATTTAGAAAATTGGTATCAATTATACTTACTTTTTAAAAACAAATATAAAGACAAATACATTAGTTGACTACTTTCAAATAAATAAAAATTATGTTTTTTATTACATATTTAATTAAATTACAATTCATTACAATTTGACTCATCTAATTCTTAAAAAATTTTGAATGTTAGTTAAAAATCTCTTAGAAGTTAAATTTTTTTCAGATATGTTTTCTCTATTCAAATAGAATAAATTTGTGTATTAAAAGTATGATTGTATTTAATTCTTTATATTGTATACTGCTGATAAACACTCTGTCTCTTATAATCAATTTGATTTAAAATTCACATGGGTCCAAATGACACGGGCCGAAAAGAACAGGGGTAGAAATAAGATAGCACCCATTCATGTTGTTTACGAAGTGAAAGTAGATGGTTAAGAATTACTTTTGGTTGTAGATATACTTATCACCGATGTAGGAAGTTTTGTTTCTAAAAGATCAACATTTGTGCATTGTCAACATTCGATATGGAAACAAAATAATCTGTTTTGCAGGCAGGTATATTTCATAAACAAATTGAGTATGTAGGCCTAACTATCGCATGTTCTTCGCGAAAAGTGTATTCATCCGCCGAAACACAGACATATTGTTTACAATAAAATATGAACATTATCAAAGACATCAACCATTTTTGTATCTGCCAACTTGTTTTGTTGACGTACAGTTCTGCTCGAAATGGAAGTATGTCATCTTTTTTTCTTCAAACACATAAGAAAACTTTGCACTCTTTTCTGCGAATGAGTTGTTCAGCTCCTTAATAAAATTGGCAACTTCCGGTCGTACGATCCCTAGATGGCTTTCGAGCTTCGCTCGACGCCATAAAAAGTGGAAACAGAATTTCCTGGTAATATGCACATATACACATTGTTTCCTAAATACTTACAACGTTTTACCAAATTCCATGCAGCAGTTTAAGATGAGTTGAGCATAAACAAACTGTTCATTACTTTATCCAATAAAGGGCCAAAATTCTAAATTTAAACAGAGAGTGCTAAATTCACATACAATGCAATTGGAATTTCCTGGTAATTTGCGTAGCTACATATTGTGTCCTAAATATCTACAAAGTTTCACAAATTTCCATTCAGCAGTTTAAGAGGAGTTCTACTTACAAACTGTTTGACCAAAGTTCTAAATTCAAAAGAGCCGAAATTCCCGAAAAAATAACAGAATCGGAATATCCTGGTAATATGCACATCTACACGTTGTGTCCTAAATACACAAAAAGCTTCTTGAAATTCAGTGAAGCGGTTTAAGAGGAGTTGCGCTTACAAAAAAAAAAACCTGTGCTTAGTTTTGAGTTGATACTACAATGAGAATCTCCCAAAAAGTTCTTCAACATCGGCTAAACAAAATCATTTTACCTTCTCGTTATGTTAAAGTCTCGCAAACATAACTTAACTTGTTTATCTCACGCAGTTTTGCATATAAACTTCTATCTGACAAAATCTTTTCTTTGTATATAGGACTGAGACAAACGTTGATTTAAATAACCGCCATTTTGTTTATTTTAACAGAAATTTGAACCCAATGTAAAAATTTTAAAAATGATTCGAGCGGAAACTTTTTGCTTGCTAAATGGCGACTGTTTTTTAATTTAAGTCGCAAAACCTGAATTTAAGTCGCAAGTGCGACCTACTTAGTTGCAACTTTGAGCCCTGCAATGTATTAAAGATAATAAAATTGTAAACTGAACTAGACACAAGAGGCCCATGGGGCCACATCGCTCACCTGAGCAACAATGGCTTTTATATATGGGTGTTCAAAGGACATTGTGCAATATGGGCCCCTCGGTAGAATAACAAAAAAGAATACTGTAAAATATCCAAATTTTACACTTATTTTTGCATACACTTAATCTTTGATATTGTACCTTTGTGAAATACCATTTTTACCGAAAACAAGATCCTATGCAAGATATAAATCTAAAGTTTTGGTAGGGGTACACTGTTAACTTCCAATTCCCTTTATTTTAGTTCTGCCCTCCTCCCCCCAACTTTATAAAGGAATCAAAATATATGAGAGCATTTAGGTACATTTTCTTCTTCAACTACTTACTACATGTAGTTATTGTTTTTTAAAAAACAAAATCATATCTGTGAAAGAAGAAAATTGTACCTCAATGCGCTCAAATTAAAAACATTCAAAAATTTGATTGGTCTTCCACATTATAAACGATTGTTGTTTACCTGGTGTGAACTCGTGTGACGTTTTATAACTTTACTCACTTGATCAATGAATACACTCGAATGAACAATGCTGTCATGTGATATGTTAAAAAGCTATTATAACCAATGCAAAGGTGTCGGAACTGGAAGGGGGGGTGCTATACCCCCCCCCCCCCCCCTTTTTTTTGCAAAGTTATACATAGCCGTACTCAAAATCCTTTTTTTTCTGCTTGTCAAGATTTCAGATAAGGTCTAGCCCTCCTTTTAATTTGCTTCCGACGCCACTGCAATGTATTGACAGGCATTTCACTCTATTTTACTAAGTTTCACCCATTATTTTCATCTTTATTCAAAAACAACAAATGGCTACAAGATGATTTTCCGCTAAAATATTTTCTTAAGAATAGCGAGAAAAAATTTATCCCCGTAACAGTAATGTGTCAGAACTAATGAAACTGTTTTAAAGAAGTCGTTTTTATTTAATTGTGTCATCAAATTTGGTGTAGATTTCATAAAAATCATCGTATAAGGAGGGGGCCCCAGAATGTAGTTACAGCATATCATCCTTTTAATTTTTCTGTACCAGTATTTTAACGTTTAGCAAAACATTTCTAGTGATCAACCAAAATTTCAGCGTCAATCGTAGAATTGTAAGCAAGATACAGAACTCACACTTCTGCTAGGTTTGAGTCAATTTTTTTGCTCACAAGAGTTTCTTACATTCAACTTAAGATTTTTAAACTTGGTATTTCCTATTCAGCATTTAAAATATAAATGATGAAAAGCATGGCCTCAGCTCTGTGTGCAAACAGAGAATTGTGAGCAAAGCTCTGTATCTTGCTTATAATTCGAAGCTTGACACTCAAATATGGTTAATAAATAGAAAATTGTAAACAATTAAAACAGAAGAAACATGCACTAAAACAAAGAAATAGCACAATTTATTTTTCATCATATATATACCTATATATTTCTAGCAGCTTAAACAATCTCTGTTTAGACTGAAAGTTTAGAAAATGCTGAGCATCTTAACAAAACACGTTGCATTAATCAACCATTACGTAGAGATCGTACCGAATTACCAACAGAATGAATAGTATTTTATATGTTGTTAGTGCATAAGATTTTGCCCATTTGCGCAGTTAAACAATCAGCTGTCTGATTTACCGAAGTCTATATTTGATTCGATACGTAAAAATTCCAAAATACAGGCAATAGTTCCCCTCAAGTTAAAACAAAAATGAAACGAAAATCAAAACAAGCTAAAACCACCGTCACAAGTGAAAATGTCAACGCATTGAAACATTTAAACTCAATGTATTTCACAAAATCGGCATATATATATTTTGCATGTTTCAAATATTTCCTTCACACGTTAACTGTTGCACAACAAGCAAATTCATCTTTGTCAGTTTGACCTGTTTGTCATGGGTCCAACATGGCTGCTTCGAACAAAAAACCTGGTTTTCGATATCTGAAATACCGAACCCGAAGTTATAAACTGATTGGCCGCTATTCTTTCTTTATTATTATTGTCGTAAATACTCAAATTTGAAACAGAATTAGCCCATAATTTTTGCAATTTATATTTTCCTTTCCATAAGGATTATTTATGCTTAATTACGTTGAATTTGACTCAGTAGTTCTTGAGAAGAAGATTTTTTAAAATGCACCCCCCCTTTTCTACGGTTTCGAAGTTTTCTCCGTTTTGAATAAAGATTGGTCTTTTATTTCTGCAATTTATAATCACCTTTCCATAGGGATGCTTTGTGCCAAATTTGGTTGAAATTGGCCAAGTGGTTTTAGAGAAGAAATTTAAAATGTGAAAAGTTTACAGACGGACAAACGGACAGACGGACGACGGGTCAAACTGTGATCAGAAAAGCTCACTTGAGCTTTCAGATCAGATGAGCTAATAATTATGAAAAGTAAAAGGTACTTTGACCTTGTTATTAGGATATGAAGATAGGAGTATGTTTACATAGTAAAATAACTAAATGTAGCATTGTATTTCTTGAGAAGATTTCAAATCATTTTTCGTATATACTTCTATGTGAACTTTGAACCCGTTTTGGGGACCCAGTGTTGGTCCGGGGGTCATGTTTTAACATTTTAGAATTAAAACTATCTTAGGATGCTTGTATAATCTCACACACTGTACTATTGTAGTTATTGAGTAGAAATTTTTAAAAATACTTTCCCTATTTATTTGAATTTTGAACTTTGAACCCCTCCTTGGCCCCAGTATTGGTCCAGGGGTCCAGTTTTAACAATTTAGAGTCTACACTATTTGAGGATGCTTGCATAGTAATCTTACAAATTGTAGCATTGTAGTTTTGAGAAGATTTTTAAACATTTTCCTAATACATTTCAATATTAAACTTTGAACCCCTTCTGGGACCCAGTATTGGTCCGAGGATCATGATTTTAACAGTTCAGAATTTTCATGATATATACAAGCTTTCATGTATATATTGGTTTTTCTGGAGCAGCGGTTCTTGAGGAGATTTTTAAACATTTTCCAAATATATATCTATGTTAAACTTTGAACCCCTCATGTGGACCCAGTATTAGTCCAAGGGTCATAATTTTTACCATTTAGAATCATCACAACATATACCGGTACACGCTTTTTAAGTAAATATTGGTATTCCTTGTGCAGTGGTTCTTGAGAAGAAAATTTTTTCAAGACACACACCCTATGTCACTGTTTTGTAAGTGAAAAAGAGTGGGTTTCATCCTTTATTTTATCAATTAAGAATCCTCCTCCCAAAAGGATGCTTTGTACCAAGTTTGGTTAAATTTTGCCCTGTGGTTTCAGAGAAGAAGTAAAAAATGTGAAAAAGTTTACAGATGAACAAACAGACCGACAGACAGACCGACAGACAGACGACGGACAACAGGTGATCAGAAAAGCTCACTTGAACCTTCGGTTCAGGTGAGCTAAAAACAGGATTGACGGACTGACTGACTGACAGACTAACATATTGACGGACTGACTGAAGGATGGGTCAAAAACATTATACCCATCGCATCATGTTGCATGGGGTATAAATATTAATTACAATCCTTAACAAACTATGTTTACTGGCTATTTGAATAAGCAGATAACAAGTAATGCAGAAAGTATATGCCAATAATTTTAACATTTTGAATGAACAAATCTTAGAGTTTATACACTTACAACATCACTCACTACTTTCTCGTGTAGCTTTTTTAGGGACTGGTTGGAAATAGTCTTCTCCCTATTGATTATGACATTTGTGTATTGGCCTACCAGAATATTTAAAATCACATCTGCAAATGAAAAAAAAATACATCTTTAAATTATTCAACATTCATGTAGATTAATATTAATCATTTCAATAAGAGGCATACAGACCACATATACTGCACATATACTTCTTAAGTAAGTGAACCCATATTTAACTTTTTTACCTGCATGTGAACAAAGGAAATCAAAGATTACAGAGCTCACAGACAATGAATTATCTTTCAGGTCACCATCATCATATTTGTCATATCTGAATTTTTGCCAATGGTTGTTTATTATATTTTGTTTTATATTAGTCTATTATATTTAACATATGCATTATCACTAATGTTACTTCAAAAGTCAGAGTTATTGTTCCTTTATCTGTTTTATTGGTCACTGCGTTGTTATGTTGTCAATGTCACGATATTTAGCTTAGGATACTAATATTGAACTTAAGTAATAGGACAGTCAGGCCAGAAACACACTCTAAAATATGTTTACTGATTCATATAAGTAATGAATAATTTTCCCAGGGTCTATATGATTTGAGATACTTTTAAAATTATATATTAAGAATATATTTAACCTGTGACATTTCTAAAACCAACTACCCTGGTATGATAAACAAGAGGCCCATGGGCCACATCGCTCACCTGAGCAACAATGGCTAACTACTTTGACTTAAAATCCTTTAAATAATAAAAAATAGAAAAATTTAATATTTAGCAAAGTTAAGTACCATAATTTTCTGATGTAAGATTCAATATATTATAGAGGGGTGGGGGTGAAAATATATTTTACATTAATTTACATTAATTAATTACATTTTACATTAATTATATATAACACCGGTATGTTATTTCCTACAGATTTTTTTGCACATATTTGAACAGAGCTCTTTAAAGATAAAAACATAGGTAATCACCGATTACAAAGCTCACCGAGACGAGGCATCACCGTTATGAGGCATCACCTTTAGAAAACCACCTTTATCATATTATATGGAAATCATAGTAAATGATCTTGGATATTCATGAATACTGTTTTGACACAATGCCATATATCATATATTATTATAATATCGTATTTTTCCCCAAGCACATGATTGGTCGATTGCTGTCACATGACCGTGCTATTAATTCTGTTATAGACCTTACTTTACTAAAAATAGAAAATTTATAGACCTCTATACTAAAAATTAAAAATAGATTTCCATGACAAAATACTGGTTTTGGCACGTGCAACATTGTGACGTCATAATAGCAAATGCAACACCTATACATTATGAACAAAATATTTTACTATTAAAGAGAAGGAAGAGAATTAGTTTATGAGTTATTATAATAAAACAGTTATAGCCTTTTGATATCGGTCAATACATGGTTTTATAGACCCGATGAGAGTATATCAACCTCGAACTTCGTCCTCGGTCGATATACTCTCATCAGGTCTATAAAACCATGTGTTGACCTCATCAAAAGGCTATAATTGTATATTAAAAATTGTATGATAATCATATGTTCATTTCATACGGTATTATAAGATACAATGTTAATCAAAAAAATATTATAAAAGACGATATTGCATCCTATAGGATAGGAAAATATATATCATATAATACAATATAATACTGTAATAATGATGCAATATGATATTGTAACATATGATATAATATTGAATCGTGATATACATTATTGTATTTGATCACATAATACAATATCATTAAAAAATATATAATACAATAAAGTATTATATGATACAATATCATATCACAAAATACATCACAATATTGTAACATATAATAAAATATTGTATAATATAGTATGATATTGTATTGTATGATATTGTATCGTATTTGATAATATGATATTGTATCATATGATACAATATAATTTGATACAACAATGTATCATATCATATGATACAATATTATGTAATATAGTAATATATTATATAATACAATATCATATTATACAAAATCGTATCATATGACACAATATTATATATTACAAAATCAATAATATAACAAAATGTGATATAATAATATATTATTGAAAACCAATATCATATTATACAAAATTGATTAAATGATACGATATTATATACTATACAATAACAAATCATACGATACAATATTATATATTGCAATATCATATGAAACTATATCATGTGATTAAATAATATATAATACAATATCATATAATACAATATTGTATCATAGTATACAATACTATATGTAACAAAATCATGATACAATATCATATCAATGTACAAAAAAATGATACAATATCAAATCACATAACTTTTTACAATATAATATATAATATTGTATCATATAAAACAATAGTGTATCATATTATACAATACTACATCAAAGGAATCATGTTATATCATTTAACAACAAACACTTCTATCAAGCAGGTTTGAGTGAGGTAGGAGATTTTTTTAGCATCCTTGATAATGGAGATGAGGCCCTGCATCTGAAGCTACCTCTGCGATTCATTTATACTATAGTTATACCAACTATGCAAGTTTAAAATAGTTCAGTACTATTATCTATAAAACATGTGACCTGTTCCAAAAATCTAAACGTCATCCAGCATCCGAAACCTTTGGCTCAGATTCAGCATTCAAGCATGTCAGGTGCATCAGTATCATAAGTCGCACCATCCATGCAAGTTTGGTGAAGTTAGGACCAGTAATAACTAAGATATAATCCTCAGAGGGCACCTGCTCCAAAAACATTAACCAGCTCTAAAAACCTTAACCTCATCAAGCATCCAAAACCTATGGCTCAAATGCAGCATTCAAGCTTGTCGGGTGCATCAGTATCATAAGACGCACCATATATGCAAGTTTAATGAAGTTAGGACCAGTAGTAATTTAGAAATGGCAATCAAAGGGCACCTGCAACAAAAACTTTAACCTGCTCCAAAAACCTTAACCTCCTCCAGCATCTGAAATTCATGGCCAAGATTAAGCATCCAAGTCTCTCAAGTCCATGAGTCGGTCCAGATGCATCATCCATGCAAGTTTGGTGAAGATAGGAGAAGTAAAAAGTTAGATACAGGACCTGCAACAAAAACTTTAACCAGGTGGGACGCCTACGCCGAGGGTTTCGCATAAGCTCCCCCCGACTTCGTCTTGGTGAGCTAAAAATTCATACATTTTGGTTTTATATGAGCGTTCAAATCATATTGTGCCATTTGGCCCCTCGGTAGATTAACAATCAAAGGCCGGAACGGCCACAAAGGCGTCGAGCTGACATTTTCTTTTATATAGATATGGTCAATAATTTGAATTTCTGTACTAATAGTCGTATATCAAATAATATTAGAATAAAAAAGTAAATTAATTATGTTTTGTGCTGCTTTAAAAACAAAAATCAGT
>WFKH01011581.1:30143614-30184595 GCA_016163765.1 Magallana hongkongensis | reverse complement strand
TCAGCTTTCCTGGCTGATCAGTTTCAGAGAAGAAGATTTTTAAAGATTTACTCTATATATTCCTATGTAAAAATATGACCCCCTATTATGGCCCCACCCTACCCCTGGGAAACATGATTTGAACAAACTTGAATCTACACTACCTGCGGATGCTTCCACACAAGTCTCAGCTTTCCTGGCTGATCAGTTTCAGAGAAGAAGATTTTTAAAGATTTACTCTATATTTTCCTATGTAAAAATTCGACCCCCCATTGTGGCCCCACCCTACCCTTTTTGAGAAGAAGATTTTTGAAAAATTCCAACAAATTTTCAATGATTTTTTATTATCTCCCCTTGAAAGAGGGCGTGGCCCTTCATTTTAACAAACTTATATCCCCTTTACCTAAGGATGCTTTGTGCCAAGTTTGGTTGAAATTGGCCCAGTGGTTTTTGAGAAGAAGTCGAAAATGTAAAAAGTTTACGGACGGACAGACAGACGGACAGACGGACAGACAGACTGACGCCGGACAAAAAGTGATCAGAAAAGCTCACTTGAGCTTTCAGCTCAGGTGAGCTAAAAAACTTGCATTATCGTGTTTATTTATTGCAACAAAATCACTAGATACGTTTATCGCTTACATTTATTTTGGGGACCGTGCCCGATAACAAATAAATTTACATATCAATTTTTTTTTATCGGGCACGGTCTCCAATTAAAATGTAAGTGATAAGCTACACTAATATTTAGTGAATTTTTACACCTTATTGTATTCATCCGCCATTTCTTGATAAAGCAAATTTATACTTATGCAATCAGTTGTCAATAACCAGAGAGGCAAAGTTGGGTTTTTTGTACACAATTAAGTTGAATAAATGGAATAAAAATCTTGTAATACTTTTAATACTTTAAGGAACTTATTTCTTATGCGCCTTTAAAAGGCGGTGCAGAATGTGAAAATTTGGACGATTGCCAATCCAGACGATCGCTAGAAGGCTGCCGAGCATTAGCTCGACGCCTTAAAAAAAATATCAGAAATTTACACTTATTTTTGGATATTCAGGTCGGGGAAACTATTTTCTGGGACGTCGAAATAAATTTACATACTAAATGAGGCACCGACGTAATCAAAAAACTGACCAATCAGCTAAATGACATTCCTAAGTTGAAATGCATCATGGGTGACATTCCTAAGTTGAAATGCATCATGGGTAACTACAAAAAATATTATGTTAAGAAAATGCTAGTTTTTCTAATTGCTTTTGAAAAGGCACAATTAATTTTTTCAAGCATTTTGCACACTTAAAACACTATTTACAACATCATCTACTAATTCCATGCTCACATTTACAAACACTCATTTTACAATGGTAAACATTTGGTTTCATCAACTGCATTGTAAAAGTCCATTTGTTGTCAAAAGCCTTACTGCCAGCGCTGATTTCTCAGTGAATACAGATTTCACGTGAATTTCATGGTCCTAAGCATTTGACTCGAAGGTGTTCGTACATTGTCAAAATGAATTCAGTTTTAAATTTTAGTCAACAAAAAGCAATACAACAGCGAAAAACACTGAAATATAATGACTTGTGAAGACTTTGTGAGAAGTATTTCAACGTACTCTTTAACATGGAAAATCGGCAATGTTTGTTAATGTGAGCATGAACAATCTTAATTAGTACCTAATCTTTGCATTTTTTTTTACAAAAAATTGAACATTTTTATGAATTGATGTTCCCGCAATCATTTGAAATCAAGTCATAAATTAGTCTAAACCACGTTTTTATTGTAAAAACGTAAAAAAAAATGTAGTAAATCCCATGTGTTGCTTTTTATTCACTGATTGGACAGTTGTTCGCGGTATGCATCACTTTGCGCTATGACAACAATATCCATATAAAGTAGTTTGCCCGACCTGATATACTTAATCTTTGACATACGTACCTTTATGGAATGCAACTTTTACCGAAAATAAGATCATATGCAAGATATGTAACTAAATTTTAGGTAGGGGTATACTGTTTACTTCCAATTCCCTTTCATTGTAAACAATAAAAACAGAGGAAAAATGCACTAAAACAAAGAAAGAGCACAATCTTTTTTCCAAATCATACATATACCTACATATTTCCATCACCAAAAGTAATGTCTGTTTAGACTGAATAAACTTGAGAAAATGCAAAGCCTTTAACAAAACAAATTGCATTAATCAAACACTGCGCAGAGATCATACCGAATTACCAATCGAATGAATTGTCTTTAAGTATGTTGTTTATGCGTCAGATTTTGATCTTTTTGCGCAGGAAAACAATCAGCTGTCTGATGTACCGAAGTCTATGTTTGATTTCATACGAAAAAATTCCAAAATACAGACGATGATTACCCAAGTTAAAAAGCATAATTAATGAAAATGAAACACAAGCTAAAGCCACCGTCACATGTGAAAATGTCAACCCATTGAAATATTTAACCTCAATTTACTTCACAAAATCAGCAATAATATATCTTGCATGTTTCAAAGAATAACTTCGCACGTGAACTGTTGTTGCACTACAAACAAAATGATCTCTGTCTGGACAGACGGACGACAGACAAAATGTGATAAGAAGAGCTAAAAACAAAAGCTTCAACAAACAACAATTTATGATTTTATAAGGAAAAAAAAGAACAAGAGACCAAGGGGCCACATTGCTTACCTGAGTAACATTAGCCATAACTCTATAAAGCAGCTAACTCTAATCAAGGCTGCTTTATAAAGTCAAATACAAATAATTAAGCCACTTTTTTTTCAGTGTTTGTTGTGTGACGTCAACACTATAGAATCAATATGATTTAATACATAATAACACAGCAAACTGTAGCATTGCAGTTCTTAATACTGTATACAGGGAAATAAAAAAAAAACATGAGACGAAAATAGCCCTGTATACAGTAAGACTATTTTTAAGATGTTTACTCACACATATACCTATACGGATTTTAAATAAATATGGGCGAGAGAGGGCAAAGTTCTTAAATAAATATTATTTTTTTATTATACCCCCGCTCCGAAGGAGAAGAGGATATACTGTTTTACCCTTGTGTGTCTGTCTGTCCATCCTTCAGTCCGTCTGTCTATCTGTCCGTAACAAAAATTTCTGTTGGATTTTTCTCAGCAACTATTCATTGCAGATGTTTAAAATTTTAACACACTATTTGTTTAGGCATGCAATATCGTGGGATATTTTTTTGTACCAATCAGACTTCAACTTCCTCTTAAATGACGACTTTGCTTATTTTTAGCCTAAATTTTCAAACAAATTTTCGTCAAAGATCTAGATTTCTCAGCAACTATTTATTGCAGATGCTTGACATTTTAACACACTATTTGTTTGGGCATGCCATACATTGGGATCTATTTTTGTACCAATTGGATGCCAACTTCCTGTAAAATGTTGATTTTGCTTATTTTGCATATTCATACCAAAGAGGGGGTTTTACTAGTAAGCATTGGCTCACAGATATCTTGTTTTGGGGCTGAAAATAATGAAGCGAGCGAATACAAGTAATGTTAAGTGTAATATTTCATCAAGTGTGATTTCAAAGAGCGAGTATGTAAAAAATAAAGACCTGAATTTGTAGTCAATATTAAAGCTGACATGAATTCATAAAGCAATTGGTCGCCATTTTAGTTGTGATCATACCTTAATTGCCCCTGGGGTAGAAAAAACCGGTCGAGAAAGTTATGGACAGTTGCTTTCCGATCGAGACATTCAGGTTACACAGACTTTTAAATGCATGAACTACACGTTGTATTAATATGTTTAGAAATCCTGACTGAAACTAAAAACTTTTATACAAAATTATATGAAAACAATTTAGATAATGTCAATTTTGGTTTAAATAATGAATTAACATATGATGACATTCCTAAATTGTGCGAAACAGAATCAGACTCTTTAGAGGGTGAAATTACTTTAAGTGAGGCTTCAAAAACACTTTCTATTATAAAAGCTAATAAATCACCTGGATCTGATGGTTTTTCTTCAGAATTTTTAAAGGTTTTTTGGAAATACATTGGTGTTTTTGTTGTTAGATCTATAAATTATGGATATAAAAATAATATACATGTATTATCAGTCACACAAAGACATGGTGTAATTACTTTGCTACCTAAAGGTGACAAAGCTAGACATTATATTAAGAACTGGCGTCCTATAACTTTGTTAAATAAAGTGTACAAAATTGCATCTGGGTGTATAGCTGCTAGATTAAAAACATATTTACATAAACTTATAAATCCAGATCAAACTGGATTTATGTCTAATAGGTATATTGGAGAAAACAGAAGGTTAATATATGATATAATGCAATACACTGAAGAAGAAGAAATTCCCGGTCTTTTATTGCTTATCGATTTTAAAAAAGGCTTTTGATACCTTATCTTGGAATTTTATACAACAAACTTTAGATTTTTTTAACTTTGGTCCCACTATTAGACAGTGGGTTAAGATTTTTTTATACAAACATAACATCTGCAGTTAATCAAGGTGGCAATCTCTCTGAAGTTTTTAATATTCAGAGAGGGTGTAGACAAGGAGATCCATTATCCCCATATATATTCCTGATTTGTGCAGAAATTTTGGCAATACAAATTAGAAAAAATAATAAAATTAAAGGTATAACAGTTGGTAACATTGAAAAAAAAGATTTCGCAACTTGCAGATGACACCTCGATTATCCTGGATGGAAGTGAAGAAAGCTTATTAGAAACCATATCTACATTACATAGATTCTCGGAAATGTCCGGCTTGGGTATTAATTATTCAAAAACTCATTGTGTATAGATAGGTTCCAAAAAATATAGTAATGATGTACTTATTCCTAATAGCAAGTTGAATTGGGGATCTACTAAATTCACCTTGCTTGGAATAAATTTTGATGTTGATTTGCTAAATATGCCTAGTATTAACTATGATCCAAAATTGGTTAAAATTAAGTCTATCCTTAAACAATGGGAGAAAAGACATTTAACTCCCATTGGCAAGATTACAGTTATTAAGACATTAGTACTACCTTTGTTAAATCATATACTAATGTCCATCCCAAACCCGTCTGTTTTTTATTGTAAAGAATTAGAAAAGTTACTTTTTTCTTTTATATGGAATGGCTCAACTCACAGAATAAAAAGGGATGTTCTTGTTCAAAAATATGAAGAAGGTGGTCTGAAGATAAATATAAAAGCGCTTATATCCTCCATGAAATTATTCTGGGTGAGACAGCTTATCCTTACAAACAGGGGGTTGAGCCAGTTCATACCTAATTTTAATCAAAATAAATTTACATCATGTGGTATTGAATATATTGATATAGTTTTGAAATCATTAAAAAACAAGTTCTGGATAGATGTATTTAAAGCATGGGTTGACTTACATAATACATGTATAGAGTCTGGTGTTACTGCAGACTCGCCTTTATTTTATAACCCTTTGATCCATATTGGAGGGAAATCGTTATTTAATAAACAACTATTCGACAATAATATTAGATACATCAATGATATCATTGAAGAAGATTGTACTTTTCTTAGCTTTGATAAGTTTTGTGATATGTATACATATGTAAAGGTCATTTTTTTTAGAATATGCAAGCATAATCCATGCTATAAAGACCTACTTCAGAAAGTTTGGCGAAAACCAAACTTTAAGAAAATTAGCAAACCCGTTAATTAGAGAATACATATATAAAGTTATGAAATGTAAAAAGTCAAAGTTCTTTTATAATATTTTAAACTGTAATAGCTCTGTGACAACAGGTAAAAGAAGGTGGAATGAATTATTAGATATAGAGGTCATGGAGTGGAAAATAATCCATAAAATACCTTTCATAATAACAAAAAACTGTAAACTTCAATGGTTCCAATACAGAATAATTAACAAAATTTTAGCAACAAATTCTTTTTTATTTTAAATTAAAAAAGTAAACTCCAAAATGTGTACCTTTTGTCACAGAGAAGAGGAAACCATAGAACATATATTGTGGGATTGTGATTGTGTTCAATCTTTTTTAGAAAATTTTAAACATTATTTAGAAGAAAAATCAATTTTCAGGTTACATTCACCAAAAAAACTTTTATTCTAGGCATCCTTGGTAAAAGCAAAGATATCCTTAATATCATTTTTCTTTGGTTAAAGTACTATATTTACACAGCACGGTGTACTGAGAAACAGTTGAGTGTTCCTTATGCATTGTCGTCTTTAAAGCTCTTCTATGAAACAAAGATTTATTTTTTATAAAAATGGTGAAAATGAGATTTTTGATACTCATTGGAACATCTGGAATCCAATCTTTACTTGACTTTTTCTTACTCTCTCTCTCTCTCTCTCTCTCTCTCTCCTCTCTCTCTCTGTTTCTCTCTCCCCCCCCCCCCCCCAATTCTCTAAAATAAAATTAACACTTCTGAATTATTATGTTTGAAGCATCATAATTATGCATTGTATGTCTGCAGAATGTGTAAAAGAAAAAAAAAAGAAAAGAAAAAAAGAAGCTTTTATCAATAAAATAATAAAAGAGGGTATATCCCTTGAAAGAATTAAAAGTATCAGCATTATCTTGTAGAGATAGTGCTGCATTACTTCGAGTACACATTGATCTTGTGTGTCATTCTTACAGAGTGTAAACTGTCTGCATCAAACTGTAGACCCCAGTGCACTTTATTTAACATCGTAAGTAAGCAACAGTAACTCCAAGAAAGTAATGATAATGCATATTTATGAATTCATGTCACCTTTAATGCCTTATCATTTTTTTTTAGCTGTTGAGTTCTATTCGAAGAGTTTCATCTATACCATGTCACAAAATATTCTTGATTTACATTTTGCTTAATTACTCGGTATCTATAACTATCTCAGGGTTCAAACGATGTTTATTCAAAAGTATGAAAAAATTCCAAGATTTCCCCTTTAAAACGCCCCAAAAGCTTTTCAGGTTTTAATACATGGCTAGAAATGGAGTCCACGGGGATTTTGCATTGCAACAGACATGAAAGTACCCCGGATAATAACGTTGAAAAGTTGTGCGAGGTATCCTGAATGACTACCGATGGAGAAGACATATTCCATCATAAATCTCTGTAAGAAATCCGTTTTCGTTCCAGTGAATTTTTTCAAGTGAAAAAAATATAATAATGTGTCAATGAAGATATGATTTCAATTGTACTTCTTTCACAAGTATGTGTATTTTTATTAAAAATTGTCCAAATGTGAAGAAAACAATAACTTGGGACAGACTATAAAAGTCCCTGCCTTCTGCACAGAGGACTTGTACTGTGACAATTGAAAAATTCACACAACACTTTACAATATATTCATTCAACAGATTGTTACACGTCGCACGAAATTGATAACACAGATTTTGAATAGGACAGCTATTTCCTTTCAATTCAGCATGTGTCATTCACGTAAGTTGTCAACGTGCCATAGTGCATTATGATAACAATTGTAAACATTTGTGCCGTTTTCTTTTCAACAATTGTCCATTTACAATTTAATTAACAAAAACAAATATGTGGTCCTGAGTGTTCATCTCGTTTGCCAGTACGGTAACTTTCCATGGAGAGAATAAGCTTTGAAAGCATTCATAAGACAAGGAAATCTAAGAATTTACGTTCTGTTTGTAATGATAGGTTAAACTGTAATTCAGTTTCATTTCTACTAACTTTCTGTTTAAATATTTGCATAGTGTTAGGGACATGCCTTGGCTCAAAAAAATCTCAACTGCATCTCTTTAATTATCATCAATACTCACCAAACCATTCGTGAATTTTTCGTATGCAGTCTATTCTCTGGAAATTTGCATCGAAAAAGACCCTTCCCGTACAATATAAATCTATTGTTTTCAACTTTTGGAATTTAAAGACAAGCATCGTAAAAATAACTTTCTACAATTTTCACTTTCTCAAGCCCGTGGTTCTGTTATATTCAGACATGTGACACACGGGCAGGTATATTTTTATTATAGAATTAAATTTTAATTTCTAAAATAGAAGCGCTGAATCCGACGAACTGTAATACTGTATGGCCTCATTTTAATTTTGCTAACAAATATTTCCACTACCAATCTAAATACCAGTATGTGCCATCTCTTTTTTCCCCGGTAATTCAAACAATAATGCAGTAAAACGCAGAGGTGTTAGTAATACTGTTTACTTTTTAACCTGTAGGAGAGCTATATAGCTTCCTTTTACTAATGGCTAATTTCAAAAGGCACCTTGTGCAAATTGTAGCATTGTAGTTCTTGAGAAGATTTGTAAACATTTTCTCTATATATTTCTATGTTAAACTTTGAACCCCTCTTGGGATCTCAGTATTGGTTCTCAGGGTCCAATTTATAATCTACACTGTCTTAGGATCCTTGCACAGTAATATCACAAATTCTAGCAGAAGAATTTTTAAAACATTTTCCCATTTCTTTGTTAAACTTTGAAGATTTTTATACATTTTCCCTATATGATTTCTATGTTAAACTTTGAACCCCTCTTATGGCACCAGTATTAATTCTGTGGTCATGGTTTTTACAATTTAGAATCTACAATTTTTGACGATGCTTCAATAGTTATCTCACAAATTGTAGCACTGTAGTTGTTGAGAATAAGATTTTTAAACATTTTCCCTATATATTTCTATATTAAACTTTGAACCCCTCTCGGAGCTCCAGTATTGGTCCAGGGGTCACGGTTTTAACAATTTATTGCTTGTATAGTAACCTTACAAATAGAAGCATTGTAGTTCTTAGGAAGAGGACTTTAAAACAATATTCCTATATATATATATTTCTATGTTAAACTTTAAACCCTTTTGGGGCCCTAGTATTTGTATGGGGGTCACTGTTTCAACAATTTATAATCTACACTGTCTTAGGATGCTTGCTTAGTAATCTCATATACTGTAGCATTTTAGATCTTTTGAAGGAAATTTTTAAACATTTTCCATATATATTTCTATTTTAAACTTTGAACCCCTTTTGGAGCTCAGTATTGGTCCAGGGGTAATGGTTTTAACAATTCTGAATCTACACTAGCTATTTGAGGATGCTTGTAATAGTAATCTCACAATCTGTAGCATTAAGTTGTTGATAAGAAGATTTTTAAACATTTTTCCTATATATTTCTATGTTAAATTTTGTACCCCTCTTAGGGCCCCAGTATTAGTCAGGGGATCATGATTTTAACAATTTAGAATCTTCACTATATATACAAGCTTTGGTGTAAATATTGGCATTTCTGGTGCAGTGGTTCTTAAGAAATTTTTTTTTTAAAACACAGACCTTATTTTCACTGTTTTGCAATTATCTTCCTGTGTAAAAAGGGTTTTTCCCTTTATTTAAACGATTCAGAATCCCGTTTCCATAAGGATTCTTTGTACAAAGCTTGGTTAAATTTGGTCCATTGTTCTCGAGAAGAAGTCAATATATGAAAAGTTTACAGACAGACAGAGAAACAGACGGATGAATGGTCGGATGGACGACGGAAAACAGGTGATAAGAAAAGCTTACTGAACCTTTGGTTCACTAGAACAAGAGGCCCACGGGCCACATCGCTCACCTGAGCAGCACTAGAATAGTAAAATCAGCTTTATGGAGTCATATGCAACATATCTGGACAGTTTTAGAATAGATCCTGTATAAATGGATTTTGAATTTTTTCTCCAGATATTCTTAAGTTGAACATTGATCGCCTTTTGTAACAGGATGATTTCATAGTCGTATCATCTACTGTGCATTGCAGTTCTACAGAAGATCGTAAACAATTGTTCTTTCATATATATATATATATATATATATATATATATATATATATATATATATATATATATATATATTACATACTTAGTAATCAATACAAGTTTTTTGCATATGTGATACAGTATCAGCCCCGGCCTCCGGGGCTGATACAGGTTATCGGGCCTCTAGGGCTGATACGGATCCGTATCACACCCCTTGCGGAACTCCTCTGCCTTTTTCCGTTTGGCATTTATGCATGTTTGCAGAAGAAAATAAAACATTTGTTATAGTCGTCATTTTTAAGTGCAGTTGAAAACTTCAAATGCTAACAAATGATTTTGAGCAGTAAAATTTTAAAACCTGAGGAAATTCCGGTTCTGTTGCTACATGACTGTTTGTTAAGACAATTAGATCTCATATTTTTATTTAATACATGTACAAAATACTTTCAAATAATATTTAAAATCAATTTGTTCAAGTTGGTGTTTTTTTAATTGAATTACTACCGGTAAGTATGTAATAAATATAATAATAAATACCTTTTTTCCATAACACAGCCTGTATGAGCCCTCGACCAATATCATCCCTTGGGCCTTTGGCCCTCGGGCTGATATTGGAGTCTCGAGCTGATACTGGCTGTGATATGGAAAAGGGTATGTATTATTCTCTCTCTCTCTCTCTCTCTCTCTCTCTCTCTCTCTATATATATATATATATATATATATATATATATATATATATATATAATAAGCACAAACATTGCAATAACTCTCAAATTGACATATACCTGCCCATAGTGAATGATATAGATATATATCAAAGGCCGGAACGGCCACAAAGGCGTCGAGCTGAAATTTTCTTTTATATAGATATGGTCAATAACTTGAAGTCGTATATCAAATAACATTAGAATAAAAAGTAATTTAATTATGTTTTGTGCTGCTTTAAAAACAAAAATCAGTATATTTCCTTATAAAATAGGTAGTGATGCGTTTATAATACAATAACTCATCATGGTTACAAAAATCGAAAAAATTTCAAAGTTCAAAAATAAATTATTTTCTTTCTGCTTTAAACAGTCTTTGAACATTGTTCACAGGTTCATAATTTGAATACATTAACAGTGTGTCCCTAATTATAATAATAAAACATACTTTTATTTATTTCAATTCCCGTTTGAAACAAGATTAACTATGATATGGTTGTTTACAAACAAATCCACACCACGTGCTATCTAAAATGCTCGACCAAACCAACTGCATTATCGTGTTTATTTATCGCATCAAAATCACTAAATACGTTTATCGCTTACATTTATTTTGGAGACCGTGCCCGATAACAAATAAATTTACATATCAAATTTGTTTGCCATCGGGCACGGTCTCCAATTAAAATGTAAGCGATAAACTAAAATAATATTTAGTGAATTTTTATACCTAATTATATTCATCCACCATTTCTTGATTAAGCAAATTTATACTTATGCAATGAGTTGTCAATAACCATGGAGGCAAAGTTGGGTTTTTTGTACACAATTTAGTTGATTAAATGGAATTAAAATCTTGTAATACTTTTAATACTTTAAGGAACTTATTTCTTATGCGCATTAAAAAGGCGGTGCAGAATGTGAATTTGGCCAATCCAGACGATCGCTAGAAGGCTGCCGAGCATTAGCTCGACGCCTTAATAAAGCACAGGGAAATTCACTTTATTGGAGCTCCACCTCCGCCCCAGCCGAGGCTTGAACTCTCGACCTCTGGAACCCATTCTCCTAGCAGTGAGCGGCCACCGTGCTAACCACTCGGCCATCTATGTTCTTTTCGAGATATATATATATAACACAACACAAAGCAAACCGGTTCTAGCTTTTGACATATTTTTTCTGGTGTTAAGGTCACCGTGTCCAGATCACACAGTATATTGTAATTTTTTATACTGGAAATTCTCTACACTCATATAAGATTATATTTACATCCACCCTCTTTTTCTTTTACAAGTTGATTGTATTTCATAGCTCTATAAAAATTGACAGGAATAAAATCTACAAGATCCAGTTCTAACCAGTCTATCGATCAGTCGAAATCTTCAGCAACCAAAAACAATCAGGGACTGCACGAAATAATCATGATGATGTCAGACTCAAATTCCCATACAAGAATAATTGGCTATTTCTTCTTTCTACTGAACTGATGTACGTTAACAATTATTAAGTTTCTTTTACTTATTATTTATGATAAATTCAATAATTAAAAAAAAATGTTAATATAAACACTAAAATTCTATCTTTGATAATTGACTTGTGGGCAATGAAGGTAGCGATCACTGCAGAAAAAATCTAAATAACCAGCTAATGCGGGGTATGTATTTTTTCTGCAATGTTGCTATCTTCATACCTGCATGAATCACCAAAAAATTAGAAAGTGGCCCATGGGCCACATCGCTCACCTGAACAACAGTTCCTTGTAACATTCAATTTGGTATCATATGCTATTTCTATTTTAAACTTTGAAACCCTTTCTAGGGCCCCAGTATTGGTCCAGGGTTTATGGTTATCTTTAACAATTTAGGATCTACACTATTTGAGGATGCTTGCATAGTAATCTCACAAAATGTAGGATTGTAATTCTCGAGAAGAAAATTTTTAAACATTTTTCCTATGTATTTCTATGTTAAACTTTGAACCCCGCCTGGGGCCCCTGTTTTGGTCCGGGGTCACGGTTTTTGCAATTTATAATTTTCATTATATATACAAGCTTTTATGTAAATATTGGCATTTCTGGTGCAGTGGTTCTTGATAAGAAGATTTTAAAACATTTTTCCTATGTATTTCTATGTTAAACTTTGAACCCCGCCTGGGGCCCAAGTTTTGGTCCAGGGGTCACAATTTTTGCAATTTAGAATCTTCGCTGTATATACAAGCTTTTATGTAAATATTGGCATTTCTGGTGCAGTGGTTCTTGAGAAGAAGATTTTTAAACACTTTTTCTATGTATTTCTATGTTAAACTTTGAACCCCGCCTGGGGCCCCTGTTTTGGTCCGGGGGTCACGATTTTTGCAATTTAGAATCTTCACTATATATACAAGTTTTTGTGTAAATATTGGCATTTCTGGTGCAGTGGGTCTTGAGAAGAAAATTTTTAAACATTTTTCCTATGTATTTCTATGTTAAACTTTGAACCCCGCCTGGGGCCCCAGTTTTGGTCCGGGTGTCACGATTTTTGCAATTTATAATCTTCACAATATATACAAGCTTTCATGTAAATATTGGCATTTCTGGTGCAGTGGGTCTTAAGAAGAAGATTTTAAAACATTTTCCCTATGTATTTCTATGTTAAACTTTGAACCCCGCCTGGGGCCCCAGTTTTGGTCCGGGGCTCACGATTTTTGCAATTTAGAATCTTCGCTGTATATACAAGCTTTTATGTAAATATTGGCATTTCTGGTGCAGTGGTTCTTGAGAAGAAGATTTTTAAAGACATGCACCCTATTTTCACTGTTTCGCAATTATCTCCTTTTTAAAAAGGGATTAGCCCTTTATTTTAGCAATTTATAATCCCCTTCCCATAAGGATGCCTTGTACTAAGTTTGGTTAAATTTGGCCCAGTGGTTTTAGAGAAGAAGTCAAAAATGTGAAAAGTTTACAGACGGACAGACAGACAGACGGACGGACAGACGGACGACGGACAACGGGTGATCAGAAAAGCTCACTTGAACCTTCGGTTCAGGTGAGCTAATAATACTGAAACATGGAGCATGGGGAAAAAGAAAACTTCAAAGTAAGTGTTCATTACATATACCGGTAAGTTATGATGCATAAAATTAAAACACTCACCATCAAGGAATTTGTTAGCATGATCACTTTCATTCCAAACCTTTCCTTGTCTGGATATAAGTGACAGTAGATATTCAAGACAAATTGATTCCATTAGTCTGTCTCCAGCTTTTTTAGATATCTGTAATAAATTTTGCAATAAAGTTTCAATCATAAATCTCATCTAAGGACCAAAAGATTGATTGAAAACTTATTTTAAGTAGTTATAGGGGAAGAGGTGTGGAGTTAAGATTTTTAATAAGTATATATGTTATCATAGGGATTAAGAAGTACATGTATATGTTATTCTTGTTCAAAACTACATACAATTGCATATCTTATATGGGCCTTTACAATACTTGAAATTAACGAGGCCGAGTACAGTTCGAGTATGCAAGTTTTCGCACAGCGTTTCTTTTGCATTGTGATGTCATCTTTTTGCTTGGTCGACGCCATGGCGTCACAGTTTCAACTGCAGATATTCAGCAAAATTTGTCAAAAGTAACTCGTTTGAAGTGTAAAATTGATATTACATTGTAGAATAAACATAACTGTCTTGAAATATAAGCTATATTTGGGATCGGGTCGAAAACATTAAGAGGGTTCAGCAAGCCTAGCCCTCTGTCACGTTTTCTTACCCCGCCTAAATATAGCTCAATACATATGTATTTCAAGACAGTAACCATATATTTTATATTTATGACCCTTAATACGTGATATTATATGAATATTTATCTCTTAAATATGTCTGAATGTTTAAATTAATATACAATAAAAGTCACCATTTTACCTTCGTCAAATAAAAAATACCGTAAAGTCTCGTTGTGTAGCAGACACTGTGTATAATACACACCCCCAAAGTTGGATGAAAAATGCTGAAAAAACCGCTCTTCCTATGTATAATACGCACCCAAAAAATAAAGAAAATTTCAATCGAGATTTTCGAAAAGTCTTCGATGTGCATGTTAATAATGTATTTAGAGTGCTTAAAAGTAATAACGTTTGCGGATCTTAACCAAAACAACAACAAAAGAAATGATTTAATTGATTAATTAGTCCAATTATTTGATTATCATTAAATAAGCATTGTGAAGAAACGCTTGTATGTCGTATATCATCATTATCAAGTCGTACAAATGATCGATCTATTTTTAACAATGTCTATGTAAAGCAATAAGGTTTAACTGCATAACTGGACACAAAGTAAACAACTTAAATCCACTCATAATAATTGCTACTCTTTCTAAACCCACTTTGAAGTCCGACACGAGACAGGTGCATGCTTCTTACACTGGAAATTGTTAAACAAACACTGACCACGTGCAGAGTCAACAGGTGGCTGGTTACGTAATGGCAAATACACTGGCGAAAACTTGTTTGATGCAAGGAATAGTGGTCAGAGTGCATAAATATTTTAATACATAGAAATAAAATATTTCTGACAAAGTAGGTTAGTTTACACTCACACAACTTGCATAACACGCGATATCGGGAATTGTATATAATGCAAGCAATTTTATGGATGTTACCGGTATTTGAAAATACGATGTATGAGTATAAAGTATAAAGACTAAGCCCCCCCCCCCCCCCGCCCCCGGTTCCGACGCCTATGTCATGTACTAAGGCCTATCCATTATTTTCATCTTTATTCAAAAACAACAAATGGCTAGAAACCAAGATGATTTTCAACTGTAATATTTTCTTAAGAACAGCGATTATGCATTTATCTCCATAACAGTAATGTGTCAGAACTATGGAAACTGTTTAAAAGACGTTGTTTTTATTTACTCGTGTCTGAAAACTATCAAAATTAGTGTAGATTTCATATAATTCATCGTATAAGAGGGGGGGCCCAGAAAGTAGTTACAGCATATCATCCGTTTAATTTTTCAGTACAAGTATTTAACGTTTAGCGAGACATTTCTTAAATGATAAACCAAAATTTCATAGTCAATCGTAGAATTATAAGCAAGATACAGAGCTCACAATTCTGCTAGGTTTGAGTCATGTGTTTGTTCACTTGAGTTTATTACATTCAACTTAAGATTTTTAAACTTGTTATTTCCTATTCAACATTTAAAATGTAAATGAAGAAAAGCATGACCTAAGCTCCGTGTGCAAGCATAGAATGTGAGGAAAGCTCTGTATCTTGCTTATACATGTAACTCGAAGCTTGACACTCAAATATGGTTAGTAAAGAGAAAATTGTAAACTATTAAATCAGAGGGAAAAAGCACCCAAACAAAGAAAGAGCACAATTTAATTTTCAAAATGAGTCATATATATACCTACATATTTCCATTAGCGAAATTAATCTGTGTTTAGATTATATAGAATCAAGAAAATGCTGAACATCGTAACAAAACATTTTGCATTAATCAACCATTACGCAAAAGATCATACCGAATTATGATTAGAATGAAGTGTATTTTAGTATGTTGTTAATGTATCAGAATTTGCTCATTTTGCGCAGGTAAACAGTCCGCAGTCTGATTTACCAAAGTCTTTGTTTGATTTGATACGTAAAAATTCCAAGTACAGGCGATAGTTACCCAAGTTACAAAGCATAATTAATGAAAATGAAACGAAAATCAAAACAAGATAAAACTACTGTCAAAAGTGAAATGTCAACGCATTGGAATATTAAATTTCAATTAACTTTACAATTCCCTCCTTTCGTAATGTTTGCTTATAGGAGTTATCGTTCCTGCGGGACGGTATGTAAACTTCCGGTAAAGAGTTGTATATAGCGCCATATTTCAAACGATGCGATGAAACCACTTCGTAATGAAGGCACAGACTTGCCATTATCATTCAATGCCACGGTGGAAGACATACTTAATTTTCAGAAGTCGCAAATACAAACATTTCTGCGAGTAAATCACATAAAAGTGAGTGGCAACAAGCTGGAACTCGCCCAACGTGTAGTGAAAGCTATCAAAGATTGTTCGTGCATGACGCCCAGTCAAATACCCCCACGTCAATCGTGTCAAACTTCAGACGTACCTGTACCAGATATAAAGGACCTGCATTCAGGTTGGGCAGGTAAATCGGATATGTTTCCCAAAATAAAAATTCAAGATGTGGAGAATTATTTGATCCACAGTAGCCACAGGACTGTCGATGCAAAAAAATGCAGTGCTATAGACAATATATTAGAGGATTAAATTTTTTCAAAGAGGGCTACATACACAAGATTATGATGAATGATATAAACCCTGACAGTGAACATTGCTATATTCGATCAAAATGCTATCCTTCAATGAAGCAGGGTGTGTATGGGCAGTGGATCCTAATGAAAAAGAAGCCCCCTTTTCACGTCCAGAGAGCAAGTTGCACGTGCCCAGCAGGGCATGAATTACCAGTATTAACTAAATGAAAATCACTTTCTTAAATGATATAAATATGCCAAATTAAAATTATGAAATTAATGGATTATTTCTCTCATTATTTATTTAATTACGCATGCATTCATAAAACAATAATTCTAATAATGAACACTTCAATCTTAATTTTGATATCTCAGTGAATAGCATTATTTAATCAAACTGATAAATGATAAAAACTCTCATAGCTGATATGAATCCATGTATATGATAATGTTATGTATTTGCAGCCTTGGTGAGGGATGTACCCATGTTGCTGAACTGTTATTTGCCCTGGAAGGTCGCCCTGTGACAGAAGATGATGTTCCATGCACGTCAAAGCCTTGTGAGTGGAATCGACCCAGCAAAAGAAAGAAAGATACTAAACCTGTGCAAGACATGAGTTTCAAGAAGATCAAATTATCTGGAGAAAATGTAAAAAAGAAAAAACTGTGAATTATAATGTAGATAGCATAAAATTTAGAAATTCACTGTGTGCAAAACTTGGAAATAACTCACGTGCTGCTATTTTTTACATTCTTCCCACATGTGCTTATAACAATATTGATGTACAAAGTAACCTCAATATTGCTCATTTTGAAGAAGTACATACTAGTGACCACATTCTTCACCTTTCTGACAAATATATTGCATTACAAAAATCTGTTCAAGATGAAAATATGTCTCAATCAGATTTTTTATCTTTTATATCCACTTGCAGTCATCAAGAAATAGTTGATAAAATTGAAGTTCGAACCAAAGGGCAACATAACCATCCTTTGTGGGTTTCAGCTCAGGCAGCTCGTATAACAGCTTCAAATTTTCATGAAATTAAAACAAAAAAAAAGACTCCACCAAATCAGAAAATGTCATATGAAGACTCTTGGGTCAGGGTAAACCTTTAGACAATAGTGCTGTGAATTGGGGTATTAAGCAAGAACCCATTGCTAAAAAAGGTACAAAGCTTACATGAAATTGAAGAAAAATCAGAATGTCATTGTTGAAGATATGGGGCTGGTTTTGCATACACATTACTCTTACTCAGGTGCAAGCCCTGATGGCTTAGTGAAATTTGAAACACACAAATATCTTTTGGAAGTAAATTGTCCTTTTAAATGGAGACAGTGTACTATTTAGAAGCGTGCAAGGATAAAACATTTTGTTGTTATATTGATGATACCAATACAATTCAGTTAAAGAAAAGTCATAAATATTATACCCAGGTTCAGGGTCAGATGGGTGTATGTCAAATGGAGAGATGTGATTTTGTTATTTATACGATCAAAGACTTTTTAGTCATTCCCATCAAATTTGACAGCTCTTTTTGGGAATCATTACTCATAAAGCTAAAGAAATTCTATATTGAAGAGCTCTTTCCAAAATTGAAAAACTAAGACTAAGTTTTATGAGCCTTTAAATTGCATCATTTTGTGTAAAATGATAAATCATAGTCTATGCATGTATCCAATATTTTATTTCCTTTCATATCATGTGTCATTTGACAATATTGACATTGGTGAACCATGTTTTAATCCTTAATGACAAAGCATAAGTGTTACTTTAATAACTGGTGATGACGGATGAGAGAGTTTACAGTTTTAGTACACTTGTCTTCTTTATATAAATTGTTTAAAGATCTTTATTACATCAGATATGCAATGCATATACATTATTCATTGCATTTCTGTAAATATTAGGTACTTAGATATACCCTACTTTTATATGTATAAAATTGTTAAAGCTGAACACTACTCATAAATAAAGACAAGTACACTGTTACACAAAACCTGTATATTTGATGTTACTTTTCCCCTGGCTTAAAATAAGTGCATAATATTTGATAATTTCATCTTGACAGAATAACATGGCAATGCAAAGTGTGTGTGCACACAGGTGAGACATGTGCAGCAAAGAACTCTAAACTGTTTAAAGAGGTCTGGAGCTTATGCAAAGGGTTAATTGTAGGGATACTGATGAGTAAGAGAAAAATATGGCAATAATGCCTTTAATGAGAAGTGTTCAGCTTTTAGTTGATCAATCAAAAATTAAAGACACAATATTTTTATACAAATGTACATCATACTGGTACATGTCAGAATAAACATGTACCATACACCAGGTAAATGAGTACATGCATATGTAAAATATACACATGTGTTATTGTTTATATTAAAGTGAGATTTAGAAATAAAATTTAAGTAAAACAATTCATTTCAGTTTTGTATAAAACATATCATGTTCAAAGAGTAAGTACCAGTAATTTATTCAGACACCAGGGGTGGTAGAAGGTTGGTAAGAGCAGCACACACAAAGAATATTTGGTCAGTAAAGTCACTTATTGCTAAAGGCATAATACCCTGTAAAATTCTAAAATTCTTTATCTGTTCCATCTTGCGTTCTACATGAATTCTTGCAGAAGCTATTCTATGGGTAGTTTCTACTTCACTCCTACTAAACTGGAGTTCTGATTTAAAAGGCGGACAATAAAGTTATCACCTTTGCATTTCAAATCATTAGCTATATGAATAAAACCTTTGTCAACCATGACTGCATCTCCTCTTTGAAGTAGATGTATCAAACTACATATTCTAGTAATTTCAACATCAGAAGCTGATCCTGGCCAGAGTTTTGAAATAAAAACTCCAACCAATGCTTTGAATGTGTTGTGTGATTTGTAATTAGAAACAAGAGGCCCAGGGGCCACATCGCTCACCTGAGCAACAATAGCCTTAACTCTGATCAAATCAGCATTACTGTATCAAATTCAAAATATCTTGACAACTAAGTACAGTAGATCTTGCTCAAAAATTTTTAAAAATCTGCCGATTTTTATCCACATATTTTTATAGTTTATACCAAGCTCATTTTGTTGTTGTACCTGTATGAAGATTTTTCTCTATTCCTATATAACCCACCCCACACTTTGTGGCCCCACTTTTCTCTAGGAAATCATGGCTTGATCAAACTTTAATCTGCAAACCCGTGCTTTCACACAAGTTACTGCTTTTTGGTCCGAAAACTTTCCCAGAATATTTCTAAAGATTTTCTCTATATATTCCTATGTAAAAATTCATCCCCCCAGTATGCCCCCCCCCTACCCCCGGGGATCATGATTTAAACAAACTTGAATCTACACTATCTGATGACTTCCATTCATATTTGAGCTTTCCTGGCTTAATAGTTTTTGAGAAGAAGATTTTTACAGATTTTCTCTATATATTCCTATGTCAAAATTCATCCCCCATTGTGGCCCCACCCTACCCCCGGGGACTATGATTTAAACGAACTTGAATCTAAACTATCTGAGGATGCTTCCATTCATATTTGAGCTTTTCTGGTCTAATAGTTTTTGAAAAGAAGACTTTTACAGATTTTCTCTATATATTCCTATGTAAAAATTCATCCCCCATTGTGGCCCCACCCTACCCCCGGGGACCATGATTTAAACAAACTTGAATTTACACTAACTGAGGATGCCTCCACACAAGTTTAAGCTTTTCTGGACAAATAGTTTTTGAGAAGAAGATTGTTAAAGATTTTCTCTATACATTCTTATGTAAAAATCCATCCCCCCATTGTGGCCCCACCCTACCCCCGGGGACCATGATTTGAACAAACTTGTATCTAAACTACCTGAGAATGCTTCCATACAAGTTACAGCTTTTCTGGCCTAATAATTTTTTAGAAGAAGATTTTTGAAAAATACCAACAAATTTTCAATAATTCTAAATTATCTCCCCTTTAAAGAGGGTGTGGCCCTTCATTTGAACAACTTGAATCCCCTTCACCAAGTGATGCTTTGTGCCAAGTTTGGTTGAAATCTGCCCAGTGCTTCTGGAGAAGAAGATGATAATGTGAAAAGTTTACAACAACGACAACGCCAACATCAACGACAACGCCAACAGACAACGGACAAATTTTGATCGGAAAAGCTCACTTGAGCTTTCAGCTCAGATGAGCTAAAAAGTCAGGGACTTGTTTTCTAAAGAAGATGGACTTTGGATGAAAATCTCAGTGCAGTCTAAAACTACACGTGTGTCTGAAAAATTTGTGAAACATTTAGGAACATGTAGCTTCAAAACTTCAAGCTCCTGCAAAAAAACAAGAGATTTCATGCACTCATACATAAAAAGTATCCAGGAATTGAAAATTTTTGACACAGTACTTGAAGACAATTTAAAATGGAATTCAAGATCTTTCAACAGTAATCCTAATCTAAGTCCCATCATCACTAACAAAAATTCATCTACCCTTCTCAGTTTTCTTTTACGACTTAATTTATTGTTATTCATTGTGCCCAAAACCTCTGTTGACAACTTGTCTGCTCCTTGTTCCATTAACGAATGAAATAGTGCAAAAAAAGTGTCACTGTCAGTCATTCCTGTGTAAAACATCATCAACTCATTAGAATGTTGTATAGACTCAATCGCAATCTCCGGAAGGCTGGTATCTATTCTAACAAAAACTAAGGACTGTGAAAGTGTTTGGGTCTCTTTGGACGTATTTCCTGATCCACTGGGTTCTTCATGTGCTGTCAAATCAACCAATTCACTAGCAGAATATCTACAAATTTAAAATATAAAACAGTTTCAGCAGTTCAGTCCATTAACTGGGTCAGCTTAAATTTTCACATTACATGTATAATTATATAAAAAACATCCAGGAGATATTCTTATAAAGTAAACATTATTCTAAATGTAAACTAACTCACTGCAATTAATAAACTAAGAAGGGAAGTGGGTGGTGCATGAGCCCCATACTGTTAATAAAAATTGTTGCCTATAAACACTTCATATAAACAATAAATACGTGTTTATGTTTCTCATAATTAAGAGTGGTTATGGTTGTCAATCTATGAGTCCATTATTTTTTCACAGTATTAGTAAGCAACTGAATGCTACATGTACAGTGTAGTACTCACGAATGGTGATTCAGTATCCCTGCTTTGTCTGTAGTATTAATTAAAATGTCTGCATGTTCTGGGCCCCTGCATATTCTCTTTGGTGGATCTCTTCTTACGAGTATCTTTTTCTGTTTTTGAGGCAAGTTTTCGCTCGGTATTTTATTTCTGTCCTGGGAAGTTGGACCGACGCCGTCTTTGAAATGATCTGAGCACACACGAGTATAACTACTTGGTTTCCAGTTTTTTCTACTGATCAAGCGTATCCACGCACGTCTGGTATACACTTCTTTGGGAAGTTTATGTAAAGTTACATGCTTTCCAAATGACCCAACCTTGCCACTAAAATTGTGACATTTTGTGACACAACAATAGTATTTTCCCAGGTTTTTCTACGCTTCGTAGCCAAACCTGAAGTTTATATACCGTCCCGCAGGAACGATAACTCTTACAAGCAAACATTACGAAAATCCGGAATTTGACTCCCTGGATGAAATTTAAATTTTTAAAACCTTACTGCACATCTATAGGACAGTCCCTATCAAATCCCAAGATATGATGTGGCTATTCATTAAATCATAAGAGGAGTTCTGGGATCTAGGTTTTTTAGGAGTAATAAACCTCAACTTTCTGCTACTATTTGACTCCCTTGATGAAATTTGAATTTTTAAATCCTTTTTGCTCATCTATAGGACAGCCCCTATCATATCCCAAGAGATGACATAGCTACTGCATAAATTGTAAGAGGAGTTCTGGGAACCATGTTTTTTAGGGAAAAAATGTCATTTCTTGTTGCCAAACGAGCCCCTTGATGAAAAAAAGAAGAATTCTGAAACCTGATTACACATCAACATGACACCCCCAATCATATTCTAGTAGATCATTTGGCTACTGCAAAAAATGTTGACATTTTTGAAACCAGACTTTTTGTTATAACAACGTCATTTTTCAGCCTTTAAATGACCCCAAGGACAAAATTGAAATTTCCGGAACCTTATTGCGCATCTATAGGACACCCCAAAACATATTCCAAGAGATGATTTGTCTAGTGTTGAAAATGTAAGAGGAGTTCAAGGAACCAGGTTTTTTGTAAAAATGTCATTTTTTACCTATTATTTGACCCCCAGGACTACCAAAGAATTTTTTAAACCTTTTTACAAAACAACATGACACCCCAAATCAAACACCAAGAGTTCAGTTTGCTGGTTTATAAAATGTAAGGGCAGTTTGAGAAAGTATCACGGGACAGACGGATGGACCAGGGTAACAATATACCCAAACTTTCTATAGAAAGTGCGGGTATAATTATGACCATCAAAGGGCACCACGTTAAAATGTGATGTAACAGATGATGTGTGAATATTCAGCTTTATGATACTTTGTATGTTCAAGCAGCTATGGGTAGAGGAGACCTATGTAGATTCTGGACTGTGGATTGAGAAAATTAATATCTTTAAAAGAATTAGGGATAGCCAACATGATGCCCACAATGAGGTCTAGTTTATTGCTTGTTTTAAAATTAGAAAATTAAAGGAGGCTTACCTGTAAGGTGAACTTTAATTGGAATTCTCCGAAGCACCAAGGAACGTTGGGTATTACATGAGATATGCAAGCCTACTCCCAGATCAGTATTTAACTCAATATGTGAATATTTTATAGTCAAATACAAAGTAATGATAACACTCATAATATTTATTATTCATGAATATCATCCTAATTCCCATGGGAGGGATTCAAGGGTGGGCACGTAATACCCAATGTTCCTTGGTGCTTCGGAGAATTTCAATTAAAGTTCACCTTACAGGTAAGCCTCCTTTAATTTTCTAATTCTCCTTCACCACCAAGTCACGTGGGTATCACGTGAGATGTTTAAAGCCAATATTCACATATTGATATTATAGGAATTAAATAAAACGTAACATTCCTATAAATGTCAAATTTTTAATGAACATTCTAACTATCATCTACACTACATGATACAGACAAAATTGCAGATTGAAGTCATCTCATTATCAAAAACATTTTTATTATAAAATTTGGCAAAGGTACTCTCATTTGACCATCCGACATGTGCCAAGATATTGTCAACTGATAAACCCACAGAACGTGCGGCGGCACTTGCAGCAGTGCGAGTGCTATGGCCAGAAAACTTGCTGGTATCAATGCCAGCTTTAGATAATACAGTTCTAATCCAACGCGAAATACTATCCTTGGATGCCTCTCGATACGGCTTTTGAGTTGTCAAAAATAGTTTTCTATTTTCAATACTTCTATATTGTTCCGTTTTCAATATATACACTTTTAAACATGACACAACGCATAACATCTTATCACTAAAAGCTAGAACAGGTACTGGTTTTAAATGATAAGATGGTCTTGATTGTTTTGCAAGATTTCGAACACAAAATACTATTCTATCTTCGTATACATGCATATTATCCAAATCTAAAAATGATAAAGTCTGAGCTCTCTGTCCAGTTACTAAAGCTAATAACATGACAAGCTTTAACGTCAAGTCAGACAGAGATAACACTTCATTATCGCCCATGCTGCGAATAAAAGATAAGACAATGCTCACATCCCAAGTCTCTGTAAACCGCGATAAATTGGGACGGTCGAAGACACCTCTCATGAAACACCTAATTAACGGATCTGAACCCACTGTAAGGCCGTTGATAGATGGTAAAATAGAACCGAGAAAACTTCTGGCTGAATTTATGGTACTATAGGAATTTCCTCTATCAAAAAGTTCGGTGAGAAATTCTAAAACAACTGTAATCGTTAAAGAATCGGATATGTTGATTGATTTACGAATTTAAAAATCTAACCACTTTTTCATATCCGGATCGTATTGTTTCTTAGTTGAAGCTCTCCAAGAGTTCATAAGAACTGGAATTGTTCTCTGCGGAATACCTTTGGACTGATATATTTCCCGGATATGTGACATGCAAGAAGACGTAGTTTTGGATACAGTTTGTGAACTTCCTGTGGTCGATGGGGTAAAACCAATGTATCTCGAGTCTGAGGAAGAACACGAGGCACTTCTACACAAAGTTTCATAAGAAACGGATACCAACTCGCTGTTGGCCAATCTGGAACTACAATTATAGCAGCTTGTACCTTTTCCTCCAAAATCTTTTTCAGAATCCTCTGGATCAAACTAAATGGAGAAAAAATATAAACACATGAATATGAGTTCCACATACACGTAAAAGCATCAGTAGCACAAGCAGATTATTCACACGAGAAGCAAATAAATCAACGACTGGTCGAGTGTATACACTAAATATCTTCAAAAACAATTTTCTGTTTAACATCCATTCCGTGTCGTCGTGAATTTTGCGGCTTTCGAAATCGGCTAGGCGTTTAATGAACCTTTAATATGGACAGCGGTAAGGAACACGTGGTGACGGTCTGCTAATAGCCGTATGTCCCTTGTAATCTTGTTACAAATCACTGATTGTGTTGATCCAAAATGATTTATACAGGCGACGGCCGTGGAATTATCGATATGCAGTTTTAAATGCTTGCCACTTATCGTATCCTTGAATGATCTTAGAGCTAAATAAACAGCAAACAGTTCTAGGTAGTTAATGTGTGGATAATTAGAAATGTCAACCTGCGACCACGGGCCTCCAGTCCGTAAATCACCTAATACTGCTCCCCAGCCCACAGTAAGAGACGCATCTGTGAACATTTCACTGTGTAGAAACGAACTAGGGTAACGCACTTCACCCTAGTCCAAGATGGCGATGGGGAAGTACGCTTCGATTATTTTACACTAAATTTACACATTTGTCGGGGTAGTATGACTAAATAAATAACTAAATTTACACGATTTGAAGTGTATAAACGTAACAATTGTAAAACTTTTGCAGAATCTTTCCTTATTATAGAGAAAAAGCAAGGAAAACTTTCGACTCTGATTAGGGTAAAGCAAATTCATGACTAGGGTAAAGCTTTTTAAAACTTTAAACGTGATTAGGGTAACGCTTTAAGAAATTTCTTATAGACAGCATAAATGTCTTCTTATATACTTTACAGGGTCTATCTTAAGGGGCTATTTTGTAAATTAGAAACGCACTCTTCTAGCAAATCGATAACCCATTGCGTAAAACACCTCAACACTGAAAAATACACGATTTAATTACACGTATTGCTATGATGATTACATGTAATATTTAATTTTAAAAAATTGCCAACTTATTTCAATAAAAACAATGTTATGAACAAAATTTGTGTTCTATAATGATCATGTCGACAACACGCGATGTTAACCCCTTTCCTCGCAATCATGGCACATGTACTTTAATGCACATTCCCGTTTCCCTGTAATTTGATTTTTGTCTATTACCTTACGATTGAGAACTTGTAATTTGAGAGTTAAAATTTAAAATTTTAAGCTTTTTATTCAGCAAAATATCTGCACGAAGAAGTATTTGTTACCATTGCAGCGAAGTAGTGAATTGCTGGTCACATCAGGCGCGTAAAGCCTTACGAGGAAAGCTTGCGATAACCGTGTATGATGTTTCATCAGGTTAATGAGAATTCATTAGAAACATTTCACTCATAGAACACAATTTAACACTGTCCTAATCTTTTAATCAAACTTGTATTCTTTTTCAACAAAGAAAAGAATAAGACAGATTTGAAACGGAGGCTGCCGATTAAGAATGTCTATATCGTTTCTGTATCGGTACAATATTCAAATACACAATCCGTAAACATGTTTTATACGGCTAACAAATTTCATAGGCAATCCAAATCAACTATAAGTGACACTGTCATGTTGTAAAATGCATGCATTTTTTAACACCATGATTGTGTACAGTTATCACAAAAAACCTCAGACATCGGCTAACTCATCCTGTTTATCTTTTGGTATTTGATTTCATTGGGTGGTCACGCGTCTCTGTTATGTCAACGGCCAATAGATATTAATCTATTTTAAGATGTATAGTACAATTTTGAATATTTACATTTGCAAATATGCTTCCTTATATGAACCTATAGAATAGCGAAAACGTTCAATTCTGTGTGAACGTTTCCATGACGTCACAATGATAACCGCACGCGCTTATCACTTGGATTATTGTAAACATAAAATCTCGGTAATTTTAACAGTTCTGAACGATTTGTCTCTCTCAAACGCAAATAAAAGTAATAAACATCAATGTTAAAAAGTTCACCGGGATATGAAGTTGGTTGGTACATGTACGTGATCAAATCTACTGAGAAGCCCTTCGGGCTTCACAAGATTTGATCACGTGACCAACCAACTTCATATCCCGGTGAACTTTTTAAATTGCTGTTTATTTCTTAAATGATAGGAAATTCAACCACAAAAAAAAAATAGAGTGAAAAACATCCTGTTCATATTCTATGAAATGCGAGAGAAGAAAAAAAGATGATTTTACATGCAATCATTTACTCTTATAAACCCTCTTAACGGAAAATAGCAATAGCAAGATGTTAAATCACAATGTTACAATTAATTTGTCCAAGCAATTAAGCTAGGAAATATACGCTGGTATACAGATGTTGGGTCTGAAATCTAATTATTTATTTTGTTCTTTCCAATACAATGTTTAGAATTTTAAAATAGGAAAAAATAAAACAGTGATACACTGCAGAAACTTCGTTTTAATTTATTTCGTTAGGCGTACGTATCTTCTAGTAGTTTTGAATTTTTTCTGGTTTTATGCACGGAAAATATTCTTCTACGCGATTAGTATGATCAAAGAAAAAATAAATAATCATTTGATTGCATTGCATCCCTCGTCGTTGTAAATTTTGAATTTTATTCTCGGTGATGAAACTAGATGTAACTAGATTTTTAAAAAAATGAAATCATTAAATAGGGTCATGCAATCGCTCGAATATCCAAAATTCAAATTATGCACAGCAACAAAATCTATGAATTAAATCAATGATTAAGACAATCAAGATATATTACGTTTGAATACGTTACACATGCACCGTAAACTTTACTCTATATAAAAGTAGGGTTTTTTTCTTCTCGTTATCGCAAATGCGCCTTGGCAAAAAATAATAACGCCACTCAATGACAAATGACGTTCTTGCTTACTGTTTATTATGTTAAATAAAAATATTTCTACATTTTGAAAATTTATTCCGTAATATATCGAGATCATAACGGAAAATCCTGAGGCCTCAGTCTAAATTGTACATCCGATACCTCAAAAAATATCTTCAATTGGTATGACATGACGACAGTAGCAGCAGAAAAAAAGTCTATTTCAATTTTATAAATTGTTTAAAGCAGTTACAAAGTCAAACTATGCATATATTTAAATGTTAAACAAGTTACTTTACTCTAGTCACAAAAATACTTTACCCTAATCACAAAATATCGCTTCATCGGCTTTACCCTAGTTTGGAGCGAATCTTCGGCACGCGTTGTCTCTATAAATACGAGCAATTTAAGACAGATTTATGAGTGGACAATGAAAACTAACACCGCCCAACACATACTGCGCAATAGTTTTTAGAATCAACCATTAAAAAGGTGAATACTTGTGCGAAAAAATTTGAAGCGTGCTTCCTTTTCGCCATCTTGAACTAGGGTAAAGTGCGTTACCCTAGTCCGTTTCTACACAGTGATTTCTAATGAAGGAGGTTCTCTTCTTATCAGCGAGTCCATACATTCTATGTTATTATACCACCATTTTAATTCACTAATAGAACCATCAGATATACACATAGTTGCATCAAAATCTCCTTTATTCACTTTCAAGGCGTGAATCTTTTCAATTTCAAGACGCTTGCAATATAACGATCCTAAAGGACAGGCGATGGTATTAGAATTTAATATGTCTAGCAATTCAGATACCTCTCGAATTGAATTATTACAACGACCTAAAATCTTTCCAATTTTAAGTTTTAACTTATTTATCTTCTATTCTGGTATCTTAATTGTCATCGTTTCCGAACTGATAATAAAACCAAGAAATGTCACCGTTTTTTCAGGAACCATCATAGATTTTTCTCGGTTGATGACAAAACCTAGGTTTTCCAAAATGTTCACAGTATCGTTAATATTTTCCAAACACATGTCAAAAGTTTCAGCTTGTACATAACAATCATCAATATACATCACCGATTGATGGCCTCTTGAACGAAATTCCGACAACACAGGTTTGAGTAATTTCGTAAAAACATGAGGAGCTGAACTTAAACCCATTGCTAGACATGTGTACTCCCAAAGCTTCCCGTTCCAAATGAACCGCATATTTTCTATCTGAATTCGAAATTGGAACAGTGTAATAAGCGTCTTTCAAGTCAATAATACCCATATAACAGTTTGGGGTAACCATACACAGAGCATTATTAAAACTTTCCAGTTTAAAATATTTATAAACTATAAACTCATTTAACTCCTTCAAATTAAGAATCATTCTAAATGTATTGTCAGCTTTAGGAGTAAGGAATACCGTTGAAATAAACTGATCATCACACGGTATAGCTTCCCGAATTACACCTTTGTCTTTCAAGTTTTGTATTTCACAATCTAAATACACTGCTTGTGTACTATTCGCAAAAGTTTTTCTTACACAATTTTGAGAAGGAACAGATGTAAACTCTAATTTGTATCCAGACACAATATCTAGAATGACTTTGTCATTTGTTATTTCTTTCCAATTTGATAAGAAATGTTGTAGTCTGCCAGCAATTAACAGGTCACTAGTGACTGCTGGATATTTTTCACTAACCTGAATTACTGGCGTCGATTGTCTTGGTTAAGGTTCCTTCAGTAGGGCCGGAAGGTTCCGCGGACATTCTTCCCCCCTCCTCTTTTCCTGGATCCATTTATCCAGGAATTTCTTGAGCCTAAAAAAGGCCTCCGGTTACCAGAAAAATGGCCAGACTTTGGGCGGTCATCACTTAATTTCTTGCCCACTTTGTTTGATTCTTGGATTGTTTTCAGTTGATCCGTAATGTTGTCACCAAATAAATTCCCGGTGACGGCATTTTGTGATGAGCACAAAGATCGATAATCAGCATTCAAACTTGGTTTGATGCTGTTTCTTCGAACGTGATTTATTTCGTTATTAGCCATGGCCATCATAGATATGGCCTCCATGAGCCGATTAACGGTCTCATTCGTTCCATCTTTATCTCCCTGTGGATCCATCCTAATGAGGGTGCAACCACTCTGATTATTGGAACAATGGCATGTGCGATAAGCTTTTGCGGCTTTTGAATGTCAAGATCTGAATTTCTCACAGCGGCCGGTAACGAACGCCATATTTCTTTGTTCACTTTTGGAACCGACAATGATTCGCAATTTTGAGGAATTTTGAACTTCTCAAAATAATCCTCACGCTTTTTCTCTTCATCTGCCTTATATTTTTTCTCCAGAAAACATTCCTTTTAAGATTTTTGCCAGTTCCTCTTTCACTGGTTGGCCGTACTTATCCTTTCCATCAAATTGTTTTGACAATTTCTCCAGAATTGAATCATCTGCTGCATCAGGACTTTTTCCCGTAGTTATAGACAAACCAGAAGATTCTGTAGATTCTTTTAATTTTCTCTTCGGTGGTTGTCCTTCGGTCTCATCATCGAAAAGATCGTCTGAACGCTCATTAGTAGCGCTTATTTCCGCCATTACAAACTTTTGTAATTCATGAAATTGCTTTGATTGTGCGGAAAGCAATTTTTCTACGAGGCGTTCTTCGAGCGAATCTCGTAGACAGGCAGATGAAGATTCTCCTGAGCAGCTTTGCTGCTTTATTGCAGGAGAAGAAAAAGAATCTCCAAAACAGCTTGGCTGTTCATTAGTAGGAGAATTCTCATAATTATTATTTGGCATACAAGTCTCTTCTTGAATTAAACTGATATCCGAATTGTCCTTAACACAAAGTCCAAATTCATCAGATAACTTTTCCAACAATGACATTGTTAAATATCCAAATAATGAAAATAATCGTTCTTTAAAAAAAAAATTCACTTCTACTTAATCTGGGAATAAACGCGCAACTGATCTGGGAGTAGGCTTGCATATCTCACGTGATACCCACGTGACTTGGTGGTGAAGGAGAAATGATATTTTTGGAGGTTATCATCTAGTAAAAGAATCTCACTTACGTCTTTGGTTGGAGTAATCTAAAAATGATTACTATAATAAACTAACCTCTCTTAATTCTTTTTTTTCTATCTTTGTATCGTAGTGCTCTAGGACTTCCTTTGCTATCTCAGATATTTCTTCTTCCATCTCAGGCTCAATAACATAAGTGTTGATGAATTCTTCTAAGATAACTTCTAGAATAACATCATCAACCTGAAAGAAAATATATATCTTTTAATTTAAAATTCATAAATGATAAAAAGGAGGTAACGGTATTTCGCCTATGCAGTTACCATAATGATGAGCTATAAGGATGACATTAACTGAGAATGGAAAAAAATTCCCCTGATGATAATGAAAAACCATCTATTGTATGTAATAGATCTTTGATTATAGTGTTATTTTTCACTTTAAAAAAAAACTAGGTCAATGAACTCTTTTTGTTAGTGGCCTTTGAATAGTTTTTGAAAAGTAAAAAAAAATATCATTCAAAATTTTACACTATGATGGAGATTTTCTTAACTGTGGAAATATTACTAATAACGAAACTCTCTGAAAAATGAAATACAGTTTATAAAAGGCAGTGCTAGGTTATGAGTCCTAAACTTTTTATATTTACCTTATTCTGCTAGCATAAAATTTAAATGAGGTCTATAAACAAAACTTCGAGATATGGCGTTTTTTAATGTTTTTTTTTTTTTTTTAGCATTTTTCAATGTTTTTGCATTGTGTGCCATACAATTATCTTAATATGCAAAACTATATTAACTGACAAATAAAATATGAACTTTTATTATTATAGTGCTGCAAAAAAAGTCAAGGTATCATATCAGTAATCGACCAATCAAAATAAACAATTGTAGTTCCATATATATACTTCAGAATTATTTTTTCCTTGACTAAATTTTTACATTTTGCTTTATTCAGTTTCAAAATTTTTTGTACCACTGAGAAGGATATTTTATGTATTTTGTTAGATGATGATCATTTTCCATACAGACTTCTTTCAAGGCACATGCAGCAGCTTCCTGGAGAGTAAGCAGTCTGTTTACATACAAACAAAAAACACGTGGTTTTGACGGAAGACCTGTTTGGAGCTTGATACAGGGGACTCTCAATAACTTGAACTTTAGGAAACCTTGATTAAACTTTGAGAGATCAAGAATTCTAGATATGAAAAGTTAAAAAAATCTGGAAAATTTTTGCTCCAATCCTTTTGGTTTAAAAATTATAGTAGCCGGAAGTTTACATTCATTAAAACAATAAAATGCTTTCTTTGGTGATTCATGCGGGATATGAAGGTGGCGACATCACAGAAAAAACACATAACCCGCGTTAGCAATAATCGCTACCTTTTTATCCCACATGAATCATTGAAGAAAGCATTTGATTGTTTATATTTACATCTTTCTTTTAACAAACTAATAAATTGATCGTAAAAAGTAAGTAAAATTAACTAAATTAATGTTAATGTACATCAATACATTTGAAATTCCTAGATTAAAGAAATAGCCAAGTCGTCTTATATGGGATTTTGAGTCTGTTATCATCATCATTATTTTGTGCAGTCCGTGATTTTTCTTAGGTTGCTGAAGGTGTCAACCGATCGATAAACTGGTAAAAACTGGATTGTGTACATTTCAGCCCTGTCAGTTCTATATAGCTATGAATTATAATCGGTTTTCTAAAGAAATAGAGGAGAAATTACTCAGTAGATGCAAATATAACAAGGTAAAATAGTCTAGCATAGTTTCATTTGTATTTTCACTACATTTTTACTACATTTCAACTTAGTTTCAAGTAGATTAAGTCCTTTTATAGTAAAAAATTTCATGCTTACTTAATCACATAGAATTCTTCAAATATACTGTATCTGAAGCTAGCCTCATGTTTCAAATCCAAATTTGAACCATGAAAGTTTGTCAGGACAGCATTTTTTACAACATCCAAACCTGCATATAACTACTTAAGGTATTTCGATTCTTGCATAACTTAATCAGGCGCATTCCAGGATATTTTACCGTTATCAGCTGAAATATTAGTCTAATGTGATTCATGTTTTTGCCCATATTTCTTGACTGATAGTTATATTTTAACACATTTAGAGTATTTAAAGTGAAATGACAATTATTATATTTAACAATTTAGAGAGTTGTTCGAGTTGGAATCACTGAATTCAATGAAAAACTGATAAAACCGTACACAGAAAAACATATACAGACACTATAATTCAACATTTATTTACCTAGAAAGGTAAAAATTTTGCCGATTTCGATACGATGTCTAATAAATTACAAATGTACCAATTTTCAATGAGTTTAAACCATTATTTAAAAATTGTAGACATTTTCTGTTGCTAAACTGTATTTTTTCATGGTTGAAAAATTGTATCAAAATGCACTGTAAATGTAATAGCATTCATACTGGCAGGTTCAAGTGGCCTTAAAATGTTAAAATACATTAAATAAAGAATTGTGATTAATATCTGTAAAAAATTGCTCTATTACATGAAAATCAGTAAAGAATTTATGTGATGTTCAATTGGTGAGCAGTCCTCCCTATAATTGCTCTGATAGTGTACCTGTGTTAGCCCTACAGCATGAAAAATATATTCAAAACATATCAATATTTTAGTTCAATTTTATTGTTCACATATTGATCTTCAAATTGAAAAAACAATTACATACCAGTAGATTAAACCATAAAATCATTATGGGTGGAGAAACCTTAAAAAACTTACAGCTGCTCCAGCATCAAGATCAAGTTCTGTACCTGAAGTTACTTCTATTTACACATCCATAGTTATATTAACTGTTTAAGTCTGACTATGTATGAACAAAATTTACTTCATTTGGTAACCAGCTTAAAGACCCTAACACAATTTGAATTGTTCAAAAATCTTAAACCTCCCTTAGCATCTAGATATTCAAGATCACTCTCCGTATAGAAAGCTAGCTCTGTGATTTATTTACATAGTTAACTCAACCATTCAAGTTTGAATAAGTAAGTACTATTATTTACATAAACATGTGATCTGCTCCAAAAACCTTAAAATCCTTCAGTATCCAAAACCTTATGGCTCAGATTCAGCATCCAATCTTGTCAAGTGCATAAGATGCATCATCTATCCAAATTTGGTAAAGATCGAACTAATAATAACTTAGATTTGTCTATCAAAGGTCACCTGCTACAAAAACTTTAACCAGCTCCAAAAACCTTTATTTTCTCCAGCATCCGAAATCTATGGTTCAGATTCAGCATTCAAGCCTGTTAAGTGCATAAGTATCATTAGACGCAAAAAAACCTTAACCTCCTCCAACATCTAAAATTCATGGCCCAGATTCAGCATCCAAGTCTATTAGGCCATATAAAATTAATATTTAGATTCTCATCCTAATTTGCAAAAAATATGGGGCGGGAGGGCGGATTTTTTAATATTATTTTTTATTTTTTAAAAACCCACCTTTTTCACCGTTCATGTTCTAGAAATAACAACTGCTCTATTCTTTTAAGTTGTTAATGCTAATATGAGTACACAAACCCAGTTGTAATCTTTTAATGCCATTTCATTTCGACTTAACTGTTAATGCATGAAGACATTTGTATCCTTATGATAACAAACATGACTTGAATCACACGGTAATGGAATGAGAGTACCAAACCCCCGGATGTTTACATCAGAGAAAAATTATAGAACGTTGTTATAAGGAATGAATGGGTAGGCGTTACACGATTGGCTGAATTCAGGTATGTGACAATTCTCATTTTATAGTAAAAATATTAGTTTTAAAAATAAATGATGGAATGGGGGAATATTTTAAAGAATATAGCAACACTAGGAAAAATTGTAGGGGTGGGGGTTGATTTTTTATGTAGAGTGACATTTACTGCCGATCGCTGTAAGTTGTAAACAACTGCAAATTTGACCTATAAACGCAACAGGATCCTATATTTTTTTTGTCATTTCCTGAAAGGTCTTGAATTGAAGTTTCAAATGATACCAAAGATTTGACTGAAACTATTATAGTAAAGTACTGAGAGGTCATAACGTTTGTATGGAGTTCTATGGGAAAATAATTGGTAGGCTTTTCCCTATAATCCACATGTTAGGCAGCCATTAAAATGTTTTTGAATTTGTATACCGATCCTGACTTTTATTCCCGAAATTTTTTTTCAAAACAAAATAAAATGCATCGGGGCGGGCCATTATCAGAGGGGCAGGCGGGGATGAGAATCTAAAAATTAATTTTATGTGGCCTTAAGTCCATAAGTATGTCCAGATGCACCAGCCATGCAAGATTAGTGAAAATAGGACAAGTAAATAACTTAGATACAGGACCTGCTCCAAAAACTTTAACCAGGTCCGGACCCCGACATCGACACCAGGGGTATAGCATAAGCTCCCTGATTTTGTCTCAATGAGCTAAAAGTTTTAAAAAAATACAATTTTTGATTGGTTACAGTAACGACCAGAAGTGAAGAACAAATTATTGATTCAATTCTGCACATCTACAGGTTAGAGGTTTATCATTTAGCAAAGTTTGGTTGCTTATTCACTTATCACTTTTGAGATTTTGTGCAGACAAAATCAGAAAAAAAATCATCGCAATGAGATAACCGAGATATTTCAACATAAGAAAAGCAATATTCATGTATTTACCATTTCATCAATGCTGTGTTGAAGTCTTGAAACAATCTGGAATATTCATCAAAAATTTCTAAAGTAAAAAATACAATTTTGTTTGCTTTCAGTGATGACCGGAAGTGACGGGCAAATTATTGATACATACTTTTTGTATTCTGCACATCTATGTGTTAAGGTCTATCATATAGCAAAGTTTAATTGCTCAATCACTTACCATTGTTGAGATCTCGCAGGGACAAAATCAGAAAAAAAAACATCTAAATGAGATATCTAAGATATCTCAACAGAAGAAAAGGAATATTTGTGTATTCACATTTCTAAAAAGAAGGTGAAATTGAAGACAACTGAAAACCAGTGGTTGCATTAAAGGTCACTTGAGTGTTTTGGGTAACAGAAGGTATTAACTTGCCATTTCTCCTTCAATATCCTGTAAATGATCAAGCAAAAGGTCATCCACCACAGCTGCTGTTGAATTTACTCTCATATGGTCACTTGCTAACTCTCTTATTGTGTCCCGCACAACTTCTTCAGTAGAATCTTGAATTGCTTCTTCAAAAAGTTTATCTAAAAATCTTGTTAATGGATCCCCTGATTCTGCAAAATTTGTGCTGTTGCCAAGATATCTACCAAATACATAAAAAAAAAAAATTTCAAAATATGTGCTCTAAAGTCAAATACCTATGATGATGTACGTTATATAAAAAATACATTATAAATATTGTCAAATGACTATTTTTGTATCATTGTCAAGATTAATGGTGAATAATGACATTAAGTACACAATAAAGCCCATGGGCTTCAACAATCACATCAATTTAACAAAATCCTGCCATTGCTATAGATATTAAAAGCATATTCTAAAAACAGATGTAACAACCCTTAAATATGGTACATTACCAGTTGCACAGTTGACTTCAGTAGGTTTAAGAATGGCACAGACTGTGCACAGTGCTTCCTGCAAAGTACAGTCCTTTTCTTGAATGGTATAGCTCAAGATAAAGTTTAAAATGTAAAATTGTTAACAAACGACGCATGTACGACAAATGGCAATAGGTTACCCAAGTGACTCAAATAACCTAAATTTTAAAATACATGTTCACTATACGGCCATATAGCCATTATTGTCATCCCCACCCCCCTACCCCCCATGTGCTGTGAACTTCACAATTTAAAAAGAAGACATTTCTGACATAATAACAATGAATTTAGTTTATCTCCAACGACTGTGAAAGAACAGATTACTGAAGAAAAAAATTATAAAATTTTATTCATTTTCATTATGTGGCAATATTGGCCCTACCCAGGGTCATGAGTTTAGGTAGAGGGCTTCATGTACATCATAACCATGCATTAAGTTTATCCACCCCCCTTATGTGAATGTAGAGAAGATTTTCTAAGATTAATTAGATTTCAACCCTGACCCAGGACCATGAATTTCACAATTTTGGTAGAAGCTAGGCTTCATGGACATCATAACTATGCATTTAGAGTTTTCAAATATATATGGGAGTAGAAAAGAATACTTTCAAATATTTAATCCATTTCACTATATTACCATATTGGCCCTGTCCTAGGGCCTGAACCCCTGACCCAGGGGCCATGAATTTCACAATTATGATAGAGCACTTCATGTGTATGGACATCATAACAATGCATTTAGTTTTCTCATATATATATTGGAGCTCCACCTCCGCCCCGGCTGGGGCTTGAACTCACCTCTGGAACCCACTCTCCTAGCAGTGAGCGGCCACCGTGTTAACCACTTGGCCATCTAGGCGGACAAAAATCTTGCTTTTGATGACGAACATAACCTAGCGCGCTGGTCGCGCACTACACGGTCGTTTGAGATACAGTTGGAATACAGTTAAAGGACAATTTGAGAGGATCGGAACGATACACATTGCATAGATATATACATATAATAAGCACAAACATTGCAATATCTCTCAAATTGACATAAACCTGCCCATAGCATGGGAAATAGATATACATAAAGCACAGGGATATTCACTATATTGGAGCTCCACCTCCGCCCCGGCTGGGGCTTGAACTCACGACCTCGTGAACCCACTTTCCTAGCAGTGAGCGGCCACCACGCTTACTACTCGGCCATCTTGGCAAGACAAAAATCTTGCTTTCGATGAACGGAACCTAGCGCGTATATATATATATTCATAATATAGTGAATATTCCTGTGCTTTATGTATATCTATATCCTATATATATGGGCGGGTTTATGTCAATTTTGGAGAGTCATTGCAATGTTTGTGCTTATTATATGTAATAAAAGGATCGGAACGATACACATTGCATAGATATATACTATATATCTATGCAATGTGTATCGTTCCGATCCTCTTAAATTGCCGTTTAACTGTATTCCACATGTATCTCAAATGACCGTTTGTCATCGAAAGCAAGATTTTTGTCTTGCCTAGATGGCCGAGTGGTTAGCGCGGTGGCCGCTCACTGCTAGGATAGTGGGTTCCAGAGGTCGCGAGTTCAAGCCCCAGCCGGAGCGGAGGTGGAGCTCCAATATAGTGAATATCCCTGTGCTTTATATATATATTTAATTCGTTCGCATTATCTTTCAGCACTCCTACACAGACCGTCCGCTGCGTCGGACGTGAGTTTTCTTTCTCGGGCTTATGATCTTTAATACAAAGATGTAGTTGCCATGTTCAAATCCGGTGTTTTATATATTATTTAGATATTAGTTTAGTGCTAGTTTTGTTGATGTTTTTCACCTTTCATATGTAGTTTTTATTTTGTTGTCCTGAAGAAAGGACGGGTTGTCCCGAAAATTTTACAATATTTTACTTTATTGTTCGTGTCGTTGGTTATTTTTAGTGCTTTAATTCTTATATCTCATCTTATAACCATGTATCTTTTGATCCGACACTCTAACAGATAACGAGTGTTGTTGGTTTTTTAGTGCTTCATATTATATATATATATATATATATATATATATATATATATATATATAAGTTTCACAATTTTGGTAGAACATGAACATAATGACCATGCATTTAGTTATTTCCTTACATTTGTGGGAGTAGAAAAAAAGATTTTTGAATGTATATAAAAAGTAGTTACAAAGTAGTTACATACATTTGACAACAAACAATTAAAAATAATTTTTCCAATAAATCTTTCTTAAAAAGGTCTAATTATTGACATATAATTGTTTAAGTAATAGTTTCTAATAAACTGAAGAAACTTAAGAACAAATTGATTAAACATTTTTAAAGGAATTGTTTCATGAGAATCCTATAAATGGTTTTTTAAAATGACATTTAAATAAGAATGTACAAGAAAAAAAATTAAAGATTTTGTCTGCTTAACATATCGAATTTCCTTGAAAAGGACAATCATGTCTCTTGTCTTGGAAAGAACAGCAATGTTTGTTGATTTTTTGTGAGTGTACATCATGGTATAATACAAAATTGTATCAAGTGATACCATATCGTATTATGATACAAAAAATAATACATTATCACATCGTACAACAAATTCTTTCATATGATACAGCATATGATACAAAAGATACACTATTTTATATGATATAATATAATATTGCATCATTTGATATGATATTGTATCATACAATACGATGCAATATTAAAGCATACATGTGATGCAATATCTTAGGAATAGGAATCATAGTTTTTATATATCAACAATCACGTTTGAGTGAAGAAATACTAGGTTTTCTTGGCATCTCTGATAATAGAGATCAGGCTCTGTATCTGAAGCCTTATGTTTCAAATCCAATGTTACATGAACTAAGAAAGTTGGCCAGGACAGCATTTTTTTCCAACATTCGAACTTGTTTAAACTTACTCAAAAACTTACAACCAGTGCCCCAGCATCAATATTATCCAGATCAAATTCTGTATCTGAAGCTACCTCTATATTACAAGTCCATAGTTTAAACAATTGTTATACAGTACAAGTCTTATTGGGTATGAACAAGATTTACTTCATCGTGCAACCAACTCCAAGACCGTAACAGAATTTAAGTTGTTCTAAAAGCTTAAACTTTCTTAAGCATCTGGATAATCAAAAATCTATCTCCGTATCTGAGGCTAGCTCTGAGATTTATTTACATAGTTAAATCATCTATGCAAGTTTAAATAAGTAAGGATGTTCTTAATAACAAGAGGCCCATGGGCCACATCGCTCACCTGAGCAACAATAGACACAATAAAATCATGCAGCTTTATGGAGTCATATACAAAATATTTGAACAATGTCGTATAATAGATCCTGTATAAAAAAAAAAAATTCCCCTGCATATTCTTATGTTTATCATTGATCCCCTTTGTATAAACAGGATGATTTTACAGTCATATTACATATTAAGCAATGCAGTTCTCGAGAATCAGACTAAAACAACTATTTATATATATATTATAAACCTACATGTACATCAAACATTGAACCCCTTGCCAGACCCAAGAATTGTCCAGGGGCCAAAGTCTAAACAATTTTAAAGAATCAACAATATGCCAAAATGCTTGCATATAAGTAAAACCATACATAATAACATTAAAGCTTTTGTGGATAATTTAAATTTCCTTTGTAAAATTGGACCCCCTCCCCCCCCCCCCCCCCCCCATGTGGCCCAACTCTACTCCTGAAGATTATGATTTTGACAAATTTTAATCTACACTATCTAAACTGACTAAAGTTACAGCTTTTCTAGGCAAATTGTGTTTTAGAAGATGATTTTTAAAGATTTTCCCCTATATATTCCTATGTAAAAGTTTGAACCCCCCCCCCCCCTTGTGGCCCCACCCTACCCCCTGGGGATCATGATTTGAACGAACTTGAATCTTCTGTACCTGAGGATGCTTCCACACAAGTCACAGCTTTTCTGCCCGATAGGTTTCTGAGAAGAAAATTTTTAAAGACTTTCCTCTATATATTCCGATGTGAAAATTTGACCACCACTGTGGCCCCACCCTTAAACCCAGGGATCATTTTATCAAACTTGAATCTACCCTAACAGAGGATGCTTTCACACAAATTTCAGCTTTTCTGGTTGATCTGTTTCTGAGAAGAGGATTTCAAAAGATTTTAAAAAAATTTTCTCTATATATTCCTAAGTAAAAATTTGCCCCCCCCCATTGTGGCCCCATCCTACCACTAGGGATCATGATTTGAACAAAATTTAATCTACCCTATCTGAAGATAATTCCACACAAGTAATAGCTTTTCTGGCTGATTGGTTTCTGAGAAGAAGATTTTTAAAGGTTTTTCTCTATATATTCATATATAAAAATTCAACCCCCGATTGTGGCCCCATCCTACCCCCAGGAATCATGATTTGAACAAACTTGGATCTACACCACCTGAGAATGCTTCCACATGGGTAACAGTTTTTCTGGCTGATCAGTTTCAGAGAAATAGATTTTTAAAGATTTACT
>WFKH01011581.1:30121826-30139562 GCA_016163765.1 Magallana hongkongensis | reverse complement strand
TATGGCCATATTGGCCCCACCCTAGGGTCTGAACCCCTGACCCAGGGGCCATGAATTTCACAATTTTGGTAGAGGGATTCATGGACATTATAACCATGCATTTGGTTTTTTCCCCACATGTGTGGGAGTAGAGAAGAAGATTTTTGAAAATTTGGCCTTTCTTTTGCATATTTGGTCCTGCCTATAAGGCCATGGTTGTGGTAAAGCCATGAATTTCAAAATTTAGATTCCTCTTACCATAGAGATATTTCACAATAAAAATGGTAACAATTGGCCTTGTAATTTTCAAGAAGAAGTTTAAAATGTTCAATTGATAACAGACGATGCACGACGACGGACAAAGACCAATGGCAATAGGTCACCCGAGTGACTCAGGTGACCTAAAAACCCCATGAATTATACTGAACTTATCTGGTCAGCTACATTTATCTCCGTCTTTCTTCATCAAGCAACAGTGGTCAATTAAGCCGTACATGGGAGTTTCAGACTTATTGCATGGTATGATGTGCGTCTTTGGTCGTTTTGGTGCGGTTTTTGCATAAATTATCATTGCACGCTTTTTGTACGGTACGGTACGTTACTTTTTGGCACGGTACAGTTTGATTTGTGAACAGTACGGTTCGTTTCACAGATTTTTCATGGATTGTTTCTTGCACGGAAAGGTATGATTTGTTTGAAAGGTGTAGTAGCACGTTTCAGGGTCTGTAGTATTATCAATTATTTAGATATGGTCGTCAAAGGGCACTAATTTCAACTAGATGCTGTCATAAGACAGTAATACCTGCACTATTTTGTTTGCCCCTAAATTACACTTCGCAGCACTACTATGTAGTCACCCTGACCAGAAAGTGTGGGAAATGTTAACTATGACATCACACAAAACAACAAGTCATCAAAAATGCTAAAAAATAAAGTAATTCGCGATTGTTATCTGTACGAACAGATTAAACTACATTAAAAGTTACCTCTGCATGCAACTTTGTACTCAAGTAAGTCCAACAACGTTAAATGTACACAACTGACTGATCGCGATGCACTTGTCGATGTGATGTCATACTGTAAATTTTGACACATATTATGTGGAGAGAGAGGCGGATCAATCAATATTTTAACATGCGAAAATGCATTTCATAAATAAACGGAGCATAACCTTCAAACAATTATAATTATACCATTAAATCTTATTTATTATGCTTGTTTTGATTCAGCATGTAGAGGGTGTCCCGGAATATCTGATACCATTTGAAATTCATATAAATTTAGTAATGTTTGGCCAAAACATGTAAATTGTGACTCAAAAAAAAGTAAAATAGTTAATTTTTTCCTACAAAAAAGTATGGGAGAAAAACGTGCCTTTCATTGAATTATGATGTCACAAAATTGCATCATATTTCGTTGGTTGCATTGAATTTTATTCAAGATGAATCGGACAAGAGAGCAGGCATCTTCCATTTTAAAACTGTATTTTCAAACACAGACTCCATATATGGTTGTACGAATTATAAAATAAGAATACCCTGGAGGAAAACAACTCAACAGGCAAAATATTCTTTATATAGTGAGAAAATTTAAGAAAATGAGATCCGTACAGTGGTCGTTGTGAGGAATTTTACTCATCCTATTGACGTTGTCATTGATGAAAAGGACATCATTTTGACGCGCTCTCTTTTTTGTTGTGTTTTTAAAAACAATGCTCAATTTGTGAAAAACTTATGAATGTTCGTGAAATTTGTTGAGCGAAAATTTACATCATACACAGTTATGAAAATGCCTTTCATTTTTTGTTAAATAAATTTGATCAAAAGTTATTTAAAGAGTAAATGGTATCAGATATTATGGGACACCATGTAACTATTTTTAAAACGTGTATTTTTTTTTTTTTTTTTTTTTTTTGATGTACAAGTTCGATGTGTTTTGATATTTATTCTAATAAAAGATGAGCTCTATACAAAGCTGCAGCACTTTCAGGTTCTTTTATTTGACCACCATTTTTATTTTTCAAATCACTTCACAAAGGCAATTGGTGACAAAAATTATATGAATTAAGGCAGTTTTAAATAACATAAAATTTTATTTTCAAATGATTCAATTTTAGGCTGGAAAATAGCCTCACAAAGAGTTAAAAATTGGGACTGTGACTTCACTTTGAGAGAACAAGAACATTTACTTGAAAATATTCAAGTTTGTGCAATTATATGTCACCTTTACTCACAATATAGGAACGGAGGTGTACAGGTTTGAGTAGCGCTGTTCGTTGAAGTGAGAGAACAAGTAGCGCTGCATACAGTATTTTGATCATAGATGAAAAAAACATTAGCAATTAATTTCTCAAGAGACATACACTCAATTTTTGTACGGTTGTAAACTAGAGTAAGTATGTACTCTTCTGATTTCACTTTTGAAATCTTAAAATTTCTTTTGTCAAAAATTTTTATTGGATGAAAACAGTACAAAAATCCAAGAAGAAATTGAATCACAATATTCAGAGACGTGTTTCTCATGTCCTTTGAAAAATAAAAATGTTACTTCTGAATAAATATTTTTCTTATATGTTAACTTTCAAACAAAAAAGTTAATTGCATGAAAAGAGAAATAAAATATTCACATTTAAAGCTTTTCTATCCATGTCTCGAATTTTTTTACTGTACGCGTAGCCCTTACAGGTATGTACGGGTAGCTCTGATTTGCAGTTTAACATCTGTATGCGTAGCTTCAATCAATAAGCTAAGATAACAAATCTGTGTACATTTGTATGATTTGTTTTCAATCCACACTATCGCTGAGATATACAATTTAATTGTTCATAAAATGTATAAATAGCTGATTACTTTTACTCCACAAGTTGAATCTCATAATCAAAATCCTTTGTTGTTGTCGTTAGTTTAGCAGTCAGTCATATGACTACCTATAATGACATATTTTTTGGCTTTATTTTTTTTAGTTACTGTTGATAAAACTCTCTATTTATACTTTTAGCTATATCAACTCCCCCATACATTGGACACAATCTCCCATTCTTTTTGGCGACCCCTCCCTCTGCGTTAGGGATTGCGTAAAATGAAAATGTACAGCTTGTATATACCCCATATGGTTATCATTTATAATTAAAAGTAAATTTTAAAAGAACCAATGGGATGATCATAATCGCTTAGAATTGAAAGCTTCATTTTTGGCAAAATCTGTAATGATACATGAAGTTGTCTTTTCATTTACATATGCATAGATATCTTGTGTCTGGAAAGCAATACATTTCAGCAGTTTTATGCAATTGTCACTAGTTGCGAGATTTGTGAGATCTGTTATCCACAAATATAATTATCTCACTTTGCTACTAGTATTCCACATTATTTGACATGTATATATGTAAATACATGTAGTTTGTAACTTGTACCTCTTGTAACATTCCATTTATATGGCTTGGAGAGAATAAATGAATTAAATTCAAATGTATTGTAAATCAGATATGAGGCATTACATATGGATATTAAATGTATGCCGATTTCCTGAAAGGAGGGGGTGTGGGGTGTGGTGATAAGGCCCGGACTTAAATTTTAAACACATACACATACACAAACTATATATTGTGAATTTGATATTGTACATAGTACAACCTGTAATCCTCTGGAGGTATCTTGCAAGCACACATCTAAATTAAATTCATATTAAGCCTTTCCCGTCCTTTTAATTTTTTTGTAATTTATTTTCGTTGATGATTGACTTTTGTTTACTTTAATTCTAATTATGTTATATTATAATATAACCATACAGAAATATATGTTTTTTAGCAATGAAAAATTATTTGAAAGAGTCCTTTCATTTAATGGTAATTCTGTTGGATTAAATTATCCCCAAACATCAAACTCCGCTCTGCTTTATTACAGTAAAATTTTGATGGTTTTGCGCTACGTGTACAGTATGAAATAATCAAAGCTCATGATATTCTGAGGAATTTTAACACTTTTATTTGCAACAGCATTAAACACAAGGTCAAATTATTTTCTTGAGACATATATCTACCTCTACATATTATCACCAATTTGGTCGTAATGGTTGTATTTTGTACATAAGAATCATTTCAATCTTGAAATGTGACCCTGGACATCGATTATCAAAATGTTCACATGAAATTATATTGCAAAAAGGAAACATACAACTTCTATACTTGTGCCAGTTTATTACCGTAACGTATTGAATTGTTCCAGAAGCTTTTTTAAATCCATTGATCGATTCATTTGATTAAAATCATGTTCACACTATCTTTGACCGTACGCAGAGCTACGCGTGTTCAATTTGTTTACTCACTTCGATGAACAGCGCTAACCCAAACCTGTACACTTCCATTCCTACACTGTGTTACTGTGCTAGTCATTATTTTTCAAACTTATAAACACCTAGAGTTTCTTAGAAGAAATTAGGATCCACATTTTTTTTTACATTATAACTGGAAAATTAACATCAACTTATCACCACACTGGTTGTTTCAGAAGCATTTGCTGCTAGACTAAAAGATCACAGTTCATTGTTTGATTTTCTTCAAATGAGACTGATAATATTAATGGGTTATTTTTTTCTCTCGTGATCATGTTTCATATAGTATTATTATTGAACTTGGCTAGAATATTCTTAAATTTTAGACAACACACAAACTTTGACCACAAAAGCTCCTTCAAGTTTTCTGTAAAGCTTAGACAAAATGAATAAAAGACACTTACTCATTAACCATTTCACTGAGACCTCCACGAACAGCTTCCCTGGTCATCGATTTCACAACATCATCAACAATGTCATCACCAATAATTGTTGGTGCATAAGATTTTATATTGAATGCCTGCAAAGAAAAGATTTCAAAAATCATCACTGAAAGTTTGTTTCTAAATATTTACATCCTAGAAAAATTTATAACATGACTAAAACAGAACAATAAATCAACACAGATAGCAATCTTAATGCACCACTTTAGTCCAATTCTCATTTGGGTTAAAGGGACTTGGACACCATTTGAGCTCAAAATTTTAAATTTTATTTTTCCATTTTTAATATACAGTCTCGTGTCAAAAGTATTCGTAAAAACATGGCGTCGCTAAGGTTGAAATTCGGTAACGCGCTTGTTTTAGACATCGTTTTCAGAAACGAAAGTAGAGTTATCTCTCTTACTCTATATCTAACTTCACTAGGACAGACATTTATCACGTGATTGGTTGATGACGTATTTTATCGTCTGCATTAGTTACTTTCGGTCTGTAAACAACCATGGGTAGAAAGGGGAAGGAATTATGTTTGGAAGAGAAACAGTCCATTTTATCTCTTAGAAAAGCAAGTTTGACACTACAAGAAATATCGGATATTATCGGAAGGCCGTTATCTACAGTGCACACGTTTTTGAAGCGTCATGGAACAACTAAAGATGTTGAAAACAAACCGAGAAGTGGCCGACCCAAAAAGTGCAGTGCACAGGATGAGCGACAAATTTTTCGGATGGTTAAAATGAATCGCAGGCAAAGTTAAACAGAATTAACAAATGTTGGAAATGAAATTGGTCCTGGAACTGTCTCAGAAAGCACAGTGAAAAGAATTTTAAATCGAGATGGATACAGAGGAGACTTGTAAAGAAGAAAATGCGTGTGCGGGAAGTGAATAAAACAAAGCGTGTGAAATGGTGCAAATAAGCAAAGAAGAGAACTGTGGATGATCACTGGAAAAAAGTAATTTTTACAGATGAATGTAAGGTTATGATCAATGGCGAACGACGTGTGTATGTATGGAGAAAAGCCGGTGAAGAATGGGACCCACCTTGTATTGCACCTCCCGCCGGGCGACGTTTGGATTTAATGATCTGGGGATGCATTACTTACAATGGAGTCGGCACACTATGTGTATGGGAATATAAATGCCCAGAAATATATAGAAATAATTGACAATCATCTTTGGCCCGTTGTTGCAGCACATTTTCAATCAAATGATTACCTGTTTCAAGATGACAATGCCCCCGTTCATAGGGCCAGGTCTGTGAAAGAATTTATGGAACAAGAGAATATTCCAACAATGGAATGGCCTGCTCAAAGCCCAGACTTGAATATTATTGAAAACAGTTGGTGAAAACTTAAACAGGAACTGTGTAAACGGGTACAGAATTTGAGAACCGCAAATGACCTGGAAACGGCGATACGACAGGTATGGGAAAATATCCATCCTAACTTCATCCAGGACCTTTACAAGAGCATTCCACGCAGAATCCAAGCAGTAATAAAGGCTAAGGGGTGTTTAACAAAATATTGAGGTAAGATAAAACTTGTAAAATGATGTAGACTGAAGAAAAACATCGATGACCTAGCTAGTTTTATTTACATCGCCGCCATTTTGTTTTTACGAATACTTTTGACACGAGACTGTATATATTATAAATGGTTGATATGGGTATTTTTAATGCTTTGTCAAAATTTGAAAGTCAAATGTTGAGTTATAGGCAAGATACAGAGTTTGAAATTCTTTGTTTTGTAAACAAAGCTCGAGCCTTGTTATTGTTTACATGAGTTTTATTGGTATAAGTTTCAATCAAATGTTGCTTTCTTCTGTTGATAATATTATTTATGAACACATTGAATCAGTTTACCTTGTTAATGCCACGAGTCATTTTGTCAAAGAAATGGTAATTCCATACTTTACATTATTTGACTCGACGAGCTTTGTTTACATAACATTATGAATTCTTATATCTGTATCTCTCTTATAACTCTACTTCTAACATTAAACTTTTAGTCAATCATTCAAAATGCCAAAATAAACCATTTTATACATAAAAAATAGAAAATAAAATTTTGATCTAAAATCGTCCCTTTAAGAACAAGTGTCTTTGGTAAAACCAGATAAATCGATCCATTCATCAATTGTGTCATAAAAACAGGAGGCATGTGAGCCATATTGCTCACCAGAGCAATTTGCAGTTCTAAAGTTCTTGTTTCTTTTTTTTATATTTTTAAAACAAATATCTGAACATAAAGAGTGGGGAAAAAGGTATACAATAATACCACCTAATATTCTTTTGCTTTATTTTCTTTAAAGGGGGCCAGGGCTATGTTTGAAATATTCAATCATTTTCAATATGAGGATCAGTTAAAAGGTTTTATCATAATCTGATCTCAAAATTATCATATTAAAAATATTTTTTTAATAAGTGTATACATCAAATATAATTGAAATCTTTAGTTTTGTAAATGATTTAATTAATTAACACTATTTTGAGCTCTGAAGTTTGAATTTAGATTAATGCAAACGTCAAAAGCAAAATTTGTGTGTCGTTGTTTGAAAATAAATGATAGCAATTGCTGAAATTAAGTGTATGAAATTAAGATGTTTTACACCTGATTGTTTGTAAAATCTTAGTTAACAGAATGGCATATATTTTTAGTGAATATATATTTGAATACAAGTTAAAGATTAACTTTTTCTTTATAAACCTATAAGATTTTCACATTCTTGAATAAATTGAACACCACAATATTGAGTTATATTTAAAGTATGCAAAGAATATCTAGAGGAATTCGAACTAAATTTTTCAGATTTTGTTTTCCGCTAAAACATTTTTGGCAGTTCTATAATATTAAAAGTGAAGATTTTATTTGTTAGTCCATATAATTTTGCATATTTTATGTTGGTTTTATCTCACTTATTCATTAAGATAACCGTATGGCACGCAATACGAAGATATTGAAAAATGCTTAAAAACATTAAAAAATAACATGATACTTGATACTGTAGATTCCTTATTTAACATGAGGAATTTTATATATCTGCGTAAAATCGCGAGAAGCAACCCTCACAAATTTTTAAATCCTGCTTTTATTTTTCAGACAGTTTTGAACTATTTAAAATTTATTAGAACAAAAAATAGAGATTTTATATTCTCACGATTTGATACGAACAGCAGAATTATGTAATCGTGTAAAATATGGAATTTACAGAAGTCATATGTTTCCAATAGTTGATTTTCGTCGCACAAGTTAAAATTCCAAACTGACGTCATTTTCCTAACTACTTGGGACACCGGATGTACGAAATCTCCTTTCGTCTTTATACATCAAAGTTATGCGGCGTGAAATGGTTAAAATCACACAACTACTCAAGTGCCTTATAAAAACTAATTTTTACAAATAATTTAATTAAGGTAATTATCCATACGTCACAAAACAAAGTCTGACGTAATTCACCCGTTATTATGTCTTGTCGTGCCTGATCTATTTGAGACCTAATAGATGTATTTAACAAAGAAACCAAGCTGACCTAAAAATTGATTTAAAACAAATCTATTAAAAATCCTGACAACTGCAATGAAATAATAATCAACGGAATGAAAACATGACTGGGTTGTGTCGATTGCGTACTCTTTTTGAAAATATAATCGCTTACTTTTTTCCTGTATAAACATCATTAAGTTGTAAGGTTGAATTTAATCCGAATCTTTGAACATTAATCCCTGAACTTTCATAAATCCTGACCGAGATCGATTCTTGTGCAAAAAGGGAGATAAATACACAAAGGGGAATAATTTGACCTACTTGTTAAAGCTAAACTATATCATCTTTATTCTATACGCTTAGCAACGAGCATAAATATATTTTCCCCCAAAATTGTTTTAGAATTAAAATTATACATTAAAGAAAAGTTATTTCATTTTATAGAATAGTCTTTAACACCAGTAAAAATAGTTGAATAGAGGTTTTGTCTTGAAACATTATCAGGTAATTAGCATTTTCCGCGTATGTGACTGCAATTTCTAAATACCGATCTCGATCCATAATACTTACTGATATTCAAAATAACCATCTTATGCGATTTATATAATACAGATTGATCAACGGTTTGTTCAAATCATGTTTTCTATTTAGCAAAACGCTAAATATACTTTTTAGAGAGATGAAATAATAAAACTATGCAAAATTTTATTTTTAACGGAACTTTTTTCAAAATATATATTTTAATTAATTTTACCAAAAATACGCCCATTGTGATCCTAAAAAGGCCGGTCCTTTGGGTAATTTTATTTTCTATTGATTGAGGGCTTTAAGGGGTAAAATTACAAATATTTCAGAGAATTCTGTAGGTAAATATAATTATAAGAGATTAAATTCTCTTTGAAAAATTGTTTCATTTATCTCATTTGTAAGCAAATTTATCTATTTTTAAATAAAAAAGCAAGTGTAGCATTAAAATATTTGTTTTGAAAAATAAATTAATTCATTTTACATAGGATATCAGTCAAAAATGATTTTCTGAAAGTCAAATTTCAGGCTTAGGCTAATATTCTTAGTGTATGAAAAAAGCACCATTTCCGCAATCGGTTCTATTTTTAGCAATCGGTTCTATTTTTAGCAAAGAGTAAAGTATAGAATATATTCAAAACTTAAGGTTATGTCACATTTATGTTAACTATTATTGAAAAAAAAGTGTTGATGAATCATATTATCGGAAACATGTTAGACGCCCATTTTCATTGGTCGAATGCGGCATCCAGTTTATTTATAGCTAGAAACTGCAAATATGATGACGACTTTGATTTTGTATCAGCGGTTTTCTATGCTATGTTCAAGGTTAAAAATGATATAGTTTCAAAATTTTTGACTTAAGAGACAATCATTTTGGGTAGCATTTAGTGTTAGACTATCAGAAACCCATGACGCCAGGGTATATTATCGTATTTAATATTTGACAAAGATAATAAATATAAAATAAAATCAGTATTATCTTATAAATCATATTAAATGAAAAAGACTGATCAGAAAATATATCATTAAATCTATCAATTTCAATATTCCTTTTGACGCTGGTAAAACAATATTTTATTTTCTTCCTATAGAACGCTGTGTAACTATTCAGGTTAATCTGTTCATTAAGGTTATTTCTGGTATTTAGAGCAACAGTTACTTTTACTTAAGAACTGTACTGTAAATTATTCTCTTGACAATATTATTTAAACACAGTTTATTAAAAAGTGACTAACTTGTTATAAAGATAAAGCTGCATGTATGAATTAAAACGAAAACATAATTTTACATAATGCTACTGAGGATCTTAAGATCAATTCTATGTAAGAATGAAAATTCGGTGGCCACGCATAGTCACGGATTTTCTTCATACTTTACAGTTTGATAGACTTTGATGAGTAAATGAGCTTTACACCATTTATTTGTTGCTATGTGGTCCTGTTGCTATGGTAACAGAGGGTTAAGATGTAAAAATGACATTTTAATGCTTATTTGAGAACATATTGTGAGTAATCTGCTCAACTTGGGGTTTCTAGGGTAGAATATATTATTAAACAAAATTGTCATTTTTCAAGAAAAAGAAAAACATTTATGGAGAAACACATATTTTTGAGTGTTTCCATGGTAACTAAAGAGAAATTTCAAAATATGATTTCTTCAATTAATTTGAATTAAAAATGCAAATCTTGAGATTTTTGGTATACACTTTTATGGTTGTGGAATCAAGAATTTAAAAATAAAAATTGAGAACCGTTGCTATGGTAACAAACTGAAAAATAAGGTATATTCTAATATATTGACAGAGGCATTTTTGAATGGGTATTATTAGTATATAATAACAGTTTTGTGGTCTTCAACTTATCACATGTATGTTACTATAATCTTAGAGCCAAAATGTTGAAACAAAAATTTCCAGATTTTTTTTAAAACTTTTGATGTCTTGAACTCTTGATCTCTTGAAGTTTAATCAAGGTCCCCTGAAGTTTGAGTTATCGAGTCACCTGTATAAGTAAATTCTTTAAAACAATATACTTCATCTGTTACAACCAATTTGTCTGCTGGTGTAAATTAATGTATAAATAAATTAATGCATTAATGAGTACAAACCAATTTGTCAGTTGATGTAAATGTGTGAATTAGAGTATCTGGTATTATTTCGTCAAGCAAGTCCAGGATTAGCCAGTCTGTGAAATTTTCAGCAAATACAGGGTGTTCTTTGAAGTAAAAATACACCAAAGACTCCTGTAAAACACCATGCATATTAGATATGTTAAAAATCATGAATAACTGCTTTTAAGAGTATATTTGCTCACCTTATTAATATCTTTATGAGTGAGTTTTTAAACTTTGTGTACCTTGATTGCAATATCTAATCAGTGCAAGTTATTGAGGTAGTTTAATGTTTGAAAACATTTAATTATTATAAGTTAACTTTTATAACATATTGATAAATCAATTATTTCTTAATAATTCAGGTTGCAAAATGTCAACTTATATCCTTTCTTTGATTTGTGCCCAAAGATTTGATTGGATTGTTTGCTCTGATATTAAACACTGCCTTTAAGAAATTTAATAACAGTTACAAACAATAGGTTCAGGGGCCACATTGCTCATCTGTCAGTGAGTAACAATTAATTGCCAAATGACTTAACTCTAAGCCGAGAAGCATAATTATATGCAATACAATCAAGAAGTCCATGATCCCTAATAGTCACCTGAGTATGATACAACCTCATTAAGAATTACCATAATTGTAAATTTATAAGAACTAGATAATCAAAATATACTGATAATACAAAACGTATGGTTGAAAAGCAGGAGTCAATATATGGGCTTATGAAGTATGAAAAAAATAATGATCGAGTCTGATATTTTGGACTTTTCAAGATATCTGATTTGATTAAATGAATGGATGGAGAATTATGACCCACACAAGTTAGTATGGTCCTTGTGAGTCATGGTTTGAATATAAAATAATCCTTGAAATTTAGGCCACATAAAATTAATTTTTAGATTCTCATCACCGCCCGCCCCTCTGAAAATGGCCCACCCCAATATATTCTATTTTTAAAAAAAAATTGTGTGAAAAAAAAATTCAGGGAAAAAAGATCAAGCTCGGTATACAAAAAATTCAAAACATTGTAATGGCTGCTTAAAATGTGGATTAATGTTTGATTCCAGTCATGTTTGTTATCATAAGGATACAAATGTCTTTGTGCATTTACAGTTAAGTTGAAATTAAATGGAATTAAAAGATTACAAATGGGTTTGTGTACTCATATTAGCATTAACAATTTAAAAGAATAGAGCAGTTGTAATTTCTAGAACATGAACGGTGAAAAAGATGGTTTTTAAAATATAATAAAATAAATCCACCCACCCGCCCCATTTTTTTTGCAAATCAGGATGAGAATCTAGATATTAATTTTATGTGGCCTTAAGTAACTTGTTTATATATTAGTTTAATAATTTTCGACCATGCTCTTCTAATAGTTTGTTGTTAATGCTGCTTCATCCAACTGTAGAGCATGTTTTATGAATGCTATAATAAAATTACAGTACCGTCAACGCGGATCCCGTATTTAACCGCGCTCCTTCCGCGGTTAGTTAACCCTTTCCGCGTTACACCATCGGGGTTAATTTATCGCGGTCCTCGCTGCAGCCATGTTTAAACCGCAGCAGTGTGACCTACCGTTAAACAAGGTGATCGAAGATTTTTACCTTTACGCTATATAAGAATAGCAATGGCAGTAAGACGGCCACTTAACATTGAGGGTCATTCTTTACTGGCCATGTCTGATGTATTGTTTTCACTTCACATAAAATGACTAAGTATTTAATGCACGTTTTCAAAACTCCTTATCAATTATTTCAGAGAAATGCACCTGTAACAATTTTCATGTAATTGTGGATATAGCTATTATTTCAAAGATAATTTTATCATTTTCTTAATATAATCTACATGTAGGAGAGGGTAAGAACCATACAATATTTTTTTCCATTTTTTAATGATTTTCATCATTTCCAACTCTTAATATGTTTTTAATCCATATCAATTTGTAGCATGTTTTAACGGCAGTCTCTCAATGCTCAAGACAGTTAATCTAGTCTGTGACAAGCACATGCTACGTTTACCTTACGGCATAATATGAAAATGTTACTTTACCCTTAAAATACTAAATGATAATATTTTAAGTGTGTTGAATATGAAGCTACTACACATATGTAGTATCAGTTGTGAATAACGTTTTTCGTAACCCAACCCCCACCCCCCCCACCCACACCCCACCCCAGCAACGTTTTATGACTGTCGAAGTAAACTGTATTTGACTTTAGTCCCAATTGTTTTAAACGAACAAAGGTGTGAAACCATCGCACTGACAAGAAATCACTCTACGCTTCAACGCACAGAATACATAGGTATTAGGCAGGAGGATATTCCGTCTAACCAGTGACCATCAGGAATTCTACCCGTATATTAAACAATTTTACTAATTAAAAAGTAACAATAAATAATTGTTTCATTTTACTGCATACTTAAACTGTTAAATGTGCTTAAGATGTTTCTCCCCACAAAAAAAACCTCATAAAACCTTCAATATAAACTATACAAGAGGCCAATAGGCCAATAGGCCTTAACAATCACCTGAGTAGCATATAACCCATACACAAACTTGTCGAGGAGTCTCACATGCATTTAATTAAGTTTCATTCTGGATTAGAAAACTTATAAATTTGTAACGACGACCACCTCCCTGCCTGAAATCATTCAAAAAGGACTATGAAACCTATAATTTTAGCGAAAAACTTAAAGATCATAATAGAGTGCTTGACCTGATATTGAAAAGGTGCAAGACTCTGATAGAAAATAATTTTCCCATATTTGATAACTTTCAGGATAGGTTTTATGTGTATATGTTTTCATAGATAAACTAAAACAAGGTGGCCAGTATACATGTTTTGTCTAAAACAACCTCCCATCCCCCATCCCCAGGGGAAGACAGAAACTCTTTCTGTGGGCCTTTAAACAAAATTATGAAGTGTATTTATCAAATCAGTTCGAATTGCGAATTTGTCTAAACTCTAATGTGTCATCATTCTTGTAGTTAAGAACACTGTATTGATAATATATCTTGACTTTAAAAAGAGAATCAATCAAAGTACTGAGAGTATTGAAAGACGGGGTCTTGAAAGTTTGAATTTGTAATTGCCCACGTTTTCCTCGAATATGCTTTAAAAAATTTGGGTTTGAATAAGGTGTTTCAATCTGTGTTAAAATTCGGCTTTTTGCCTGATACTTTGTCTAAATTTTTTACTTAATTCTGGCCGGGACTGTCCTTCATAATTTTAGAAAATTGACACACAGTATTTTATGTAAAATAAGACCACAAGGGAAATAAAAAAACACAACTAAGCGGGAAAATCAAAAGAACTAAATCTAGGTAGATGATTTAATTTTTTACATTTATTCAATTTTGTGGTCCAAGGGAAAATCCACAAGTCGGTATCCGTTTATATAAGGTTTATGAAAACTCCGAAAACTCTTCAAGTGCTGAATTACCGAACAAAGTTAACATTTATAACAGATAACAAACACTGGCATATGACGTTAAAAAAATTTCTTATAACTACAAGATTATTTAAAGTACTTTAACAATAACAAGGTTTGTCACGGTCGCCATTTTGATTTTTTAGTCCATATTTTGATTGTGCATCAGTATCAGCGAGTTTAATTGACTTCTATTTTCAGTTACATTTTCATTCAATATTAATGCATCTACAGGTACATACATCGTAGGCTATAAAAATATAATGTTCAAATATATATGAATTACAAAAATTTTAATTATTAGCTATTTTCTCAGGAAGCATATGTTTTAATGAATGATTTTTTAAAGGTAAAGTTATTACAGTACTGTAACTAAATGTGGTGTAATTGTTCTAAATGTTGTAGAAAGAAAAAAAAATGGTTTAGAAAAATATTATGTAAGTTTATAAAATCCAACACATATAAATCTAATATGAAGGCCTTTGATTACATGTAACATGCTTTGTAAAAGATAAGTCGAAAAGCCTAAACAAGAAAAAAAGAAAGGCACCTTGGTTTCTTTATATTTATTAAAAGTAGATGTATTTCTCACCTTAAATAAAATTCTCATTCTCTCTCAAGTGCACATTAATTTTGGAGAAACCCCCTGTGGCAATCAAATTCCAGAACTTAAAGTATAAATCGTTCTTTCTCAGTATCGAAGTGTGACAATTACTTTAATCGCATTAGTGATAAAATACAATCACTGTTTCATAATATATATGCTTACTTATGTTCACGTCCAAACTTACGCCTACCTATGAATGGACGTAAAATTTTGGCTTAACTTTAGTCGGACGTAAAGATGCGCTCTTTAATGAAAACTAGTATAGTATTTACACCGTTGTAGTTCTAAGTCTGGGCGTACGACCCCCTTATGAAACGAGCCCCATGATGCTTAGAATTACAGTATAATGGGTATTTTCTGCGGTTGTTTATTTTCTTCGGTATTTTGCGGGTATGAAAAATCCGCAGAAATTAAAATCGCTAAATATTCTTAAATTATTCACAATATGCAATGATACCATATCTACCGATTGTATTCTCAAATGAAGTCAGTACGCTACTAAGTAGACTGTATTCGGTAATTAACTCTGATGAACTCGTATTATCCATTTCAGTTCAATGTCATTTGGTAGGAACAGTTCGTAAAATTCACACTTATTATATAGTTATATTCTAGCATATATATCTCCAAAAATACACACTCAAAAAGTAACAAAATCATCCGACGTGATTTATTTTTCAGGTTACACGTATCGGTCTGCATGTGCAGATAATGTATTCCAAGCGCTTGTATAAAATTCATTCATGAGTCTCATTCAAAACAACAACAGTCTTAAATGATAATATCCTAAATAGAGGATTTTTCTTTGATAAACAATCACATAAAGGTATCGGTTAAGTATCTTCAATAATGATTGGTCAAATCAAATAATTAATATCGAAGGTTTAAGTCAGTCAAAACATAAACGCGTAATTTGATTACGGGTCACAAGAAGTTAAAAAAAAAGATTGAAATTAATCATCATTTGTGAACATGAAACGTATGCGTGCTCTACCGGAAATTGTAAGATAAACATTGACCATGCGACAATTAGTACATCTAGAATCAACAGGTGGCTGATTACGTAATGAGAAATTAACACCCTCATTATACACGGTATCGGCGGTAATACCCCAAGTGGAGTCCAGAAAAACGCATGAAAGACGGAGTCAATATTTGATAAAATGTATTGGGATAATACATAATATGCTTGAATTTATTTTTTGCGGTCTAATTTAATCGCAGAAATTGGAAACGCATAATTTAATTTGATACCTTTTAGGGCCTAAACCGCAAAAATTTCAAGCCGCATAAAATACCCGTTATACGGTATATTCTTAACAATATTATGCTATCGCTAAAAATAGGTTTATTGACCCCTATAGGAAGATGAAGGGTCAGTCCCTAAAACGTTCTTTTCCAGATATCTAGAGAACATTAAACTTAAGGATTTCTATATGTAAACAGTTGTTGAACAAAATGTGTTTGGATCACGATAGATTTCATTTGATATCAAGAAATAGGGGCTAGTCCCTCAAACTAGGGGACAAAGGGGTATGAAGTCATTTATTCATAGCTCTTTACTGATGAATTAAAATGACGTCATTTCATTTTCTAGCGACATCAATTTTTACAACAAGAGGCCCACAGGTCTTGACGGTCACCTGAGTACCATAGCCCTTAGTCTGACATGTCAGAGTCTCATGTTTGCATTTTAAGCTTCATATTGAAATCTAAACCCTAATCTGAGACTCCTCCGACTCTTACCCCACTTTTTATTATTTGATGTTTGAAAAACATTAATTCATGAAAATGTGGGGGGTTACAGGAGTCAGAGGAATCTCAGATTATATATTCCTTTGCTCCAGGGGCCAAAAATTGTAAACTTTTGGTAATAAAAGACCTGCAGGAATTTAATAGTCAATCTTTAATAATATTCACAGTTTCATTTATAATGCACACAAAATGCATACAGCTCTTTTCTACAAATAAATGCACAGGATATTAAAGTACATTTCCTAAAATAGAACAAATATTTAATTCAATATTGCTGAGTGACAATTTGCCATGTTGTTTTCAAGATGAAGTTAAAATTGTTATGGATGACTATCAGCAATTACCCTAAGTAAAAATACATGTTCAATAAATTCATTGATCAATCATAATCATGATCAATCATGCCTCAACTTCAGTCCCATGGCCTGGACAGTGAATTTCACAATTTAACATCAGGACATCAAGAACACAATAAAAATGCATGACTTTATCTCCCACGGCTGTGATAGTACAGAAAAATATTAAATCAATACATTTTTACTATTGCCATATTGGCTCCACCAGAGGCCTGAACCTCTGACCCAGGGACAGGGACCATAAATTTCACAATTTTGGTAGAGGGCTTCATGGACATCATAACCATGCATTTAGTTTTTCTCAAATATATATGGGAGTAGAGAAGAAGATTTTTTAAGATTTAATACATTTTACTATATGGTCATATTGGCCCCACCCTCAGGTCTGAACCCCCTGACGCAGGGGGCCATGGATTTTACAATTTAGGTAGATGACCTCGTGGACATCATAACCATGCATTAAGTTTTTCTCAAATATATATGGGAGTAAAGAAGATGATTTTCTAAGATCTAATACATTTTCACTATATGGCCATATTGGACCCACCCTAGGCCTGAACCCCTGACTCGGGGACCATAAATTTCATAATTTTGGTAGAGGGCTTCATGGACATCGTAACCATGCATTTAGTTTTTTCCCCACATGTGTGCGAGTAGAGAAGAAGATTTTCTAAGATTTAATACATTTTTACTATAAGGCCATATTGGCCC
>WFKH01011581.1:30095875-30121816 GCA_016163765.1 Magallana hongkongensis | reverse complement strand
TTTTTTTCCACATGTGTGGGAGTAAGGGAGTAAAGAAGAAGATTTTCTAAGATTTAATACATTTTTACTATAAGGCCATATTGGACCCACCCTAGGGCCTGAACTCCTGAACCTGGGACCATGAATTTCACAATTTTGGTAGAGAGCTTCATGGACATCATAACCATGCATTTAGTTTTTTTCCCCACATGTGTGGGAGTAGAGAAGAAGATTTTTGAAATTTGGGCTTTTTTTGCATATTTGGCCCTGCCTATGGCGCCCCGGGGGTGGTAGAGCCATGAATTTCAAAATTCAGATTCCTCTTACCATAGAGATGCTTCACACCAAAAATGGTAACCATTGGCCTTGTAGTTTTCAAGGAGAAGTTAAAAATGTAAAATTGTTAATGCACAACGCACGACACACACCGCACCACGACAGACGAAGACCAGTTGCAATTGGTCACCTGAGTCTCTCACTAAAAAGTGATTTCGTCCATGGCTTTTCTCTGAAATGGTTTATTATAGAGACTTAAAATATGCTGTAATTGTAAATTTATCGATTTACTTAGGGGATTTTAATAAGACAAAAAAAATGCAATTCGTCACTTCCGGTTGACACCGGAAGTAATTCTAATTTTTCGAAATTTTATTTTTTTGGATCAAATCCAAAAATATATTCCAGGGTCCTGGTTAAGAAAATAGAATAAAGTTAAAAGTAAAGCTAACTCGTGCAAGAAACAATTCGAAAATTGTTTAGACGAGCATTTGTATTTCAATTAATTTGTTAATTCATACCTGAAATTATTCGGATTTACTAAGTCATACCACGAATAATTAGGGGTTTTTTTTTCTTTTGTTGGATTACTTGTTAGTTACTGGTTTCTTAATTCGGGTTTTTCCGACAGGAACTTCTGACTTTAACTTTCAACACTTACAAAAGACCCACTCGTTGCTTTGCAATGAGCTTTGCTGTAGTTATTTTTTAAGAATGCTATAACTCATAAACTACTTGACCGATTTACAATAAATTAACAAGACTGAAAGAGCGTCACACAAGGTTATAAAATTTTGAGTAGATGATGTCACTTCCAGTTTGAGGTTTTGAGGATTTATGGAACTTTTAAGGACCATTTTGTCCCCTTATCTTCTCCAAAACTAATCATGATAGAAATGTGAAACTTTGAGGGCTGGTTAATGAATGTTGACAGACTAGAGACTGGAGAGATGGACAGACAAACAGACTGATCACTGTAACCCAATGCCTGAAGAGTAGACTCTAAACAAAATTTTCACTACTTTTTCAACTCAGCAAGAGCAGAAAGAGAGAAACATGTAGGCATTATAGGCATTAATATACTTTGTCTCTTACTTGTTCATTCCTGTACCGTGTGTTCACAAAGCTCTCATTAAGGTTTGGTACATAAGGCGAATCTCTGGGGTATATATACTGTAAAATTAAAAAAACAAAGGTAGTAACAAACAAATCTAAAACTTATCCACATATGTATATCTTTAAGCTGCTCTTTATTAATATTCCTCATCATTTCATTTACACACATCTATGTACTCTAGAGAATCCATAAAAAAAATAATTCAATTGTAAGGCCTGTTTTTGAATATGCAGATACTGTTTGGGTCAATTGTTCAGATAAAGAAGAAAAATTATTAGATGATATTGAAGTTACTGCAGCTAGAATAACCGGGTTAAGAAAAAAAATCCTCAAGAACTGTCTCATATGATGAACTAGGTCTTGATTCCCTAGCTGACAAAAAAAAGATCATATTGTTATTTTACAAAATGGTCCACAGACTTGCACCTGACTAGCACCTGATTTGCACCTGACTGCATTTACAAGAGTTACTGATCCCATGTCAGTTACCACATAATTCATATCCACTTAGACACCAAAATGATCTTACATTTATTATACCTAAGATTAAATCAAATGATCATATGAATAGTTTCCTACGTTCAACAATAATGTTGTGAAACAACATATCATTCAAGGTAAGATTGCTACTTACAGTTTCATCATTATAAAAGGCTATTTAAGGATAAATTTACAGAAAAGAGAATAAGCTTAATGATTATGTAAACATTTTATATTGTCATGCAGCTAAGAAATAAAGCCAGTAATTTAAATGACCTGTATAATCACATGTTAATTTCTTAAAGTTGTAACGCACACCTGTCTATATTAATGTGGATAAAATTACATTATAATCAAAATTTTTTACCAGTTTTGAACTTTCAAATTTTAGAGTATTTGACCCAAAAATATGTTCTAAAAATTTTGGAAAGGTAAAAAGTATTAAAGCCCCACCAGATTTCAAACTCATGACTTGCAGATTCTTAGTTAATGCTCTAACCCATTGTGCTTCGCTGTTGAATAACACGCTTTGAACACAGAGCGCTGAACATTCTCGGACTGCTCTAAGCAAACCTGCACCATCTGCAAGTAGACTTGCGCTTGTTTTGTGATAATTGAGACATCTGCTGGTGCTTCATGATCAACTGATTCACTGTCATCATCACTAGATTCGTCTTTGTTCATAACTGCATCGATGATTTGATCATAGTTAAGACTCTAAACGGAAACAATTTTCTCGATCAAAGTTTACATATTCTTCTGTATTAATGTCATATGCACATGCCTAATGAGGTTTGCTAAAGGGATATCGTTGTCTCTGTCAGAGTCAGTGGTCGCGTATCAACGGTTTATCATCCTCTGGGTCGAGATTTCAGTATCTTAAATAGATCTAAAATAGTACTGAGAGTATTTGGTAAAATGTCGAATTCACCCGCAATATATTAATGTCTTTTGAGGGGTTTTTTCCTTTATCTACCACCAAAAAATTTGGTATTTTGTTTCAAGAGAAATGATATCCTTTTGTTTTCTTGATGGTGAATCCATGCTCAATCAGCTCCAAGGATGACTGCACTCAGCACCGGGTTTTGGGTCTTTTTCGGTCGCTTCTGTTGCATTTATTTCTTAACCTAATATCACTTTTGTTTATTTTATTAAAGAGTCTTGTCAATTTCCAACATAAATTAAGATTTTAGACTGTGATACAATTAACTCATTCTTTGTTTTTCTCCTTGCAACTTTCGAAAAAAAAGAGATTTTTTGCTTATCTGCCCTTGATTGAACATGATTGATATTAATATGCATGAGAGGTGGAGCTGGCATTATCAGAATGGTACTAAAACTAGAGCCGAGCTCGTTGCAAGCAACGAGGAGGTCTTCTGTTACAGCTTCAGGTCAAGATAGGATTCTCAGTTAGTCTTAATAAAACCATCCCCCTTCTCTTTACACTTTTCAGGATCTGACAGGTATTGATAGGAGGTCATCTTCACACGACCATAACTTCTGACCAATCAGGGCTTTAGAAAATCAATTGGAACTCTTCAAAAATTGACAGACAAATTAATTCATGCCTATTTTCTATGTGATCACCAACTCCAACCTCCAGTATTGAAGAGTTTCACCTCTCATAAAACAGATAAAGGCATGTGTGTAAAAAGTTGGGGGTATATTTAGATTATATGCAAATATAGAGGTCATGTGAAGATGACCTCATCGATACCTATCAGACCCTGAGGAGAAGGGGGATGGTTTTCAGCAGACTGGATTGTCAATATGATATTAGTAAGTTAAGAAAATTGAAAACGAGGCTCACTTTCAAAGTATCATTTTCATACCAGGCGAATTCTCCGTTTAACTTGCGTCACGGTCATATCAATTTATGATAACTTAAAAACACACATCATAAATGTACGTGTATTTAATTATTCCGACCAGAAAATCAAAACGATAAATACGTTTATGTACCACTGATGACTGGATACAAACTAAGCCTACATCATAGTGTAATCAACACAAAATCCACTGCGCTGATGCATGGAAAACAGTGTTTTTATGTTTCATAAACATTTCCATTTCCTGTACTCATACTTACACCTCTACCGCTAACACATGGAATAGTGTATGTAAAGTGTAGTGTTAAAATTAAAAGATTGAAACGAACACAAAGTGTAAATAAACGAGGACGCCTTCTCCCACCTGAGGGCGCGCTATACGAGAGGTGCTCAGTGGGAGGGATAACTCTCCGTATAATGGCCATGCAGGCACTCAGCATCATTTTTTGAAAGGATGAGCATATTAATCAGAAATCTTGACAAGCAATTAAAAGGATACATTCTCAAATCCTCAAAATCGTAATCCGTGGAGGAGGTAGGGGTTGTGAAGCAGCTCTAACTTCTAATTTTTTTTTAAATATGATTTCGTTTTAAATATGCCAATAATTTTTTGGCCTTCACGTAAAAGGTGTTTGTGGAGTGGGGGTGTGTCAATGCCCCAAAATTAAATTTTCTAAATTTAAACTTCAGGGAAATTTTGGTTGCATGTAAAAGTCGGCGGGGTCGGGGGGGGGGGGGGGGGGGGGGGGGGGGGGGACAGAGCTCTCACTTGATCAAAAATCCTTTTCGCCACTTCAGTGCGGCACGAAGAAGACCTATGTTTTATGTTTTAAAATTATTTCTATCATATCACACATACATATACATGGTTGTAATATTTTGACCTTTAAAAGATACATGCATTAATGACTAACTTGTTGTACGTGTATGTATCTAGCACTCTCCTCATTGACATGAATTGTGTCTATTTGTATCACTAAATGATTTTCAAGTAAAGATACTGAACTTCTACAGATCTAAGTTAGATAGAACAAAAACACTTTTTATATAATGAAACAAAAATCATACTCATAATTACACATAAATAAGAAGATGGAGTGAAAGTCACAAAGATATTATTTCTTCTGTTCTTAACTATTTCAGAGTTGCTACAAATTTACAATCTCCCATTTTGACAAGCCAGATGTAAAAATAAAATATTCTGCTGGGTTTTAAGTCGATTAAAGGGGCACGGTCTCGATTTTGGTCAATTTTTTTTTCCCGATTTTAATATTTACAATGCTTATGAAAGGCATTTTAATAAGCTACCGAAATTTGAGTGTCATTTGTTGAGTTATAAGCAAGTTACAGAGCTTGAAAATCTTCGCTATGTAAACAAAGCGTTTGTTTACATTTTGAACGTTTAAGTAAAAATTTCAGTTTTAAACCTAAAACGAATGTGTTAAACGTTAGGAACTTTTTATCTATGCTTAAAATAAATAAAAAAGATAGACAAATCAGATGGAAAAAAGATTTTTTACTGGTATATTGAACTTATGCAAACAACAACAGGGCACGAGCCTTAATTGTTTACATGACAAAGATATTGGGAGCCCTGTATCTTGCTTATAGCTCTACGAATGACTCTCAAATTTCATTTGATCATTAGAATTGCATTACTAAAGCATTGTAAATAATAAAAACATAAAAATAGAATTTGACCAAAATCGTGACCATGCCCCTTTAAGTGCAACTTTGAGAAGTGCATTTATTTTTGGGAGACAAACATGTCGCTATTCTTTTAAGTCAAGAGAATTATGTTCCAAGGTGTTTCAAAGAAACAAGAAAACTGTCGACACTTGCAGTACTCTGATGATATCTATGGCGACCGACTGCATTGCATAACGTATTTCATTACTTCTAAACATGAGAAAAAAAAACTATTATAAATTTATTAATAAGATCTTTGACTTAAAACTTTAAACTTATATTTAAACAATTTACCACTGCAGTAAAAGCACCACTCCAAGTGTTTTTAAATTACATAATTACCTGGGGCCATCTATGTCCAGGGCTGTGTGCACTAAAGCGACTCGAGATTTTCGGTCACACGGGATGGTTGAGTTAACACAGACTGGCCGAATAAACAAACAGATTGCACAGTGAAACACTTTAGGAGGAACCGTTACACACACGGAGTCACCAAAAATTGATTTTCGCCACATTTCGAGCACTTGAGGGGGGGGGGGGGGGGGAGAGCAATGAGTTTGTTTTTACAATGAGGCAAACGATAATACAGAACTACAAATGTGATCAAGTGACCGCTAGAATCAAAACAAAACTTGTTTAAAAATTCATGTGAATATTTTTAAAAATAATCACTGAATCCCTCAATTCCACACAATTCTTTTATCATGCCAGCACTAGAAACACGGAACTTTGATATTAATTTGATTTAATTTGAACGTTGAACACATGGAGAATGTTTGATTTTTTTTAATTCACTTTTACTTTACACCCTGCTAAATTTTTGTAAAACTCTTAAGAAAACTTCTTTTACTTTCTACACAATTTTGTGTTGGTCGAATATTAATTTCCACACCAGTAAATATATACATAAGAGTGGTTGATCAGGCAGGTGTGAATATTGTCTCAAAAGTGTTGACGTCTGTAGAAAGTTTCAGCATTAATAAACGGAGATAATCATGAGTAAATATATTAATCTTACGTTGAAAAACAAGTTGATTTTTCATGTACCGGTCAAAATCTCGGCGTTGTATTGTATTTAATCTTTCAAATATACAATTGCTTACTTTTATGTCATTGATGGTCAAGTTTCTATCTGATTTTATGCACTATCGTTTAAACCAATGCTAAATCAACTTTACAAGTAAAGATAAATTTACAGTTTTATCTTAAACCAATGTAGTTAAATTGAAAATAAAACCAACAATTTATTAGTGGTGTTCGTACAAATTATCAATAAACATGCACATGTGATAAGGTAGAAGCAAAAGAAACTACCGCGGATCACTTGTTCACTCTCGCGGAATCCCCTTGGCCATGTGCAAGGGATGATCATCATTTAAAGATTTAATCTTTGTGGGGTTTTTGTGTTGATCTTTAACATTAAACATTACTTGTACAATTTAAAAATATTTAAGACTTACAACCCTCCTTGATCTAAATGTCTGACGATGCTTCTGATTTGGAGTAATATCGCTTTTACTATTTTTCAGACGCTTTCTTTATTTACACTCTATCGTTTAATTAAATCAATTGAAGATGAAGAAACTTTTATGGCATAAAATTAAAACAGTCCTTGTGTTTGCTGCTAAATAAACACATAAATGTAAGACGCGAATTGTGTGTATTAGATAACCACTGACCGCTAGGTAGTCCAGCCGTGACCGATCTCCTCGGCCGCGGACGAGGGATGGATTACGCTCAGAACCCAGAAGGATTTGAAATGCTTGCAGTATAATGACTAGAATATATTAAAGAGAAGTTCATTTTTTTTTTTACTTAAAAACCCACCTTCGTTTTATATCTTATTATGCTTCAGATTGGTAATGACATTGCTTTTATTAATTAACAGAACGATTTATCAATTAACACTTGATCGTTTTATTCAATTTAAGAAGAATAAACTTTTACATGTATATGTATTCAAAATTCAAAACAATTCTATGTGTTTGCGGCTAAATAAACCCGTATATGTAACTAAAGACGTGGATATTGTGTAGTAGATACCGCTGACCACAAGGTAGTCCAGCCGCGATCGATATCCTCGGCCGCTGGCGAGAGATAGATTACGTAATGGTACACACACACGCAGCTCAGATCCCAGATAGATTTTTAAATGCATGCAGTATAATAACTAAAATGTATTACATAGAAGTTTTTTTTTTAAATCCGTAATTTGAGTTTTACTAGAAAAGAAAAAGAATGTTTACATTTTCTGTTTCTCGTTTTTAAAGGATTGTTCACTATCAACAAAACTTAACTTAACAAAAATGACTTATAGTCCTCAGATAAAAGCATGTATACTTAAAAAACTTTTTTTTATGAATTAAGGCATCCCGTATAAACCGGTATACTTTCTGTGATAACTTTATGTCATTTGTACGCACAAAGACTTTCGCTAACTTTGCCAAATTGCCGCGAGTACTGGTCTACACGAATTGTTTTTTACCCTCAAATTATGCAATACCCGAGCACAAAAACAGTTTTATGAGATTAATAAGATCACAAACAACATTTTTTGCAGCGACGCCCATATCGAAAAATTTACCGTTTTAAAGTTATAAAGCAAAAACTTCTAAGGGATCTAGACCCCTAATTTAAGGGGCTAGCCCCTTTTTAATGGTATTAAATGAAAGCCCTTAATATTTTGCACAACTTTTGTTCTATATGTGTTTAGAAAATATTTCAACTAAAAAGTTATGGAGCAAAGATATAAGCAAAATGTAGCATTTTTTGAAACATAAATTTCGATGTGATTTTTTAAGTAGTATACGTGGCTTAATCAAACATATAAAACTGGGAGGACAACGTTCAAGATGTCTACATTAAAGATTTGTAAATTAAAACTCCTTGCTACGAATCAACTCGGAGCCTTTGCGGGTACACGAGACCCACTAAAAAAATATTCTAAGGGGAATAACTCAAAACCGGAAGTAGTGATTTCACAATGTTTTGTGCTATAGTGAGCTATTAACATTTCCAATAGACCCTTTAAATTTGAGTAAAATTAGATGACAAACAAGCGAGATATTAAGGTTTAAAGAAACGTCTTGAAGAAAAAGAAGATGAAAAATAATAATGAAGAATTTCCAACAGAATCAGTACAAGGTCTTCCGTTGGAAACGGAAGACCTTAATTAGACTAGCATGAATAACAATGCCATGTATAAAAAATTATGTGATTACTCTTTCACCATATCCCTTTCTATTCTATATGGTACAAGTAACTATTTACTATGGTTTCAACAATAAGACCACGCCCATGCAAGTACAGAAGACTTTAAATCAATGCTTGACAATTTAACGTGTTCGAAAACATTGTCCTAGTTAGCAAATAACATGCTACCTCTTACACGTCATGTGATAGAATTAAGTTACCTGAGGTGAGAAATCATGTGGTGAATTATAATATTCAACATGTATCAGCCCTTGGTTACAACAGAGAAAGCGAAAGTAAGAAGAAGCAGTTTTTTCTTATTCAAACCATGAGTGCATGTTTGTCTATTAATCTCCCTTGAACACAACTTAGATAATGCAAATATACAATTACTGTTAAATGGAGAACAATAGACAAACATGCTCTGACTATGTATGAAGTCAGTATAAAAGTGGGTGTCCTCATTATCGTATGGAGATTCAAAAAATCGTGATGACCCCCGCCTATGAAAACAATTCGCACTTGGTAACAACAAACTTTTATTTAACACAATTACGTAAAGTTACAGTTTGGATGTTGACCATTTCTGCAATTGAACGAAAAATTCTTCTTTTAAAAGTTTATTTTCTCGCAAATATCCCATGTCCTTAGGTGCTGTCATCCTTTGACAAAATAAAATTTACTTAAAAATCTAAATCCCCACATGAAAACAGTTCATTTAAAAATATCCTACTACAACCTCTGTCATTGATAATTTAAGCTATAGAGAAATAACTTGTTTCATTACCTTAAAACAGTTCACTTATTTTAAAATCATCTCGCTTGAGGGCATCATCGGTGATATTTAAAGCTAGAGGGTAATAACATTCTATTAATAGTCCACATTCTTTATTATTTATGAATGTTGTTTATAAATTTAATTTGCGTTTTCTAAAAATAAAACTTGCAACAATCTCACTTTTATCTATATTAATTATGAGTTGATTATTCTTTTGTTAATACAACGCAAGTGGACACCTGTACTAGCCGTTGTGTGTGTCCATGTGAAAATGTGAAAAACCACTCTTGGTTTGTGTGCATCCAAGTGAAAACATGTGAAAACAGTATTTAAAAAATTCGCTATTAACAAGGGAAAATCTGTGTTGTTTTACCTGGGGGGTGAGTTTAAAAACTACTTCGTCATCCGTGAATTCGCTATATTCAACTTCACAATAAACATAAAAATTATTAAGACATTCATTTAATAGAATTTCGGCCGAGGACTCACAAGTGTTTTGCTAAATTTTAAGCATCAATTCTTCATAAGCGTGATCATTATTAAGCGTGTAACTTATACTTAAATTATACTTGAAGTATACTCAGAAGTATACCCCAAGTATAGCTTTAAAGTATGCTTCAAGTACTAGACTCTGAATAGATAATAATGATATCTTTAGAACCTTAAATTAAGTTTAATTTAAATCAATTATTTCAGTATGATTAACTAATGCTTTATACAAAAAAAACATTCAACAGAAGAACAGTTTCAATTTATCAGAATATACCGTCAACATGTTGTTTTGATTCTACGTCACTTCCGCCCAATGATTACGCACTTTTGAATGTAGCAGACGGACCTTTTTATACAATGTCATGTGCTATGAAAAAATCAGATGATGCAGCAGTTGTAGTTCGGATTAATGACCAGAAAGGTAAAATATTCATGTTGAAATCACTTTTAGTGTAAATGAGGTAAGATGTAGTAACTTTTATGAAACAGATGTTCAATTTTTGTCGTTAGACAAACATTTCAAAATGGTGGTTTTTAAATTTTAAAGAGCTTAATTGTTATGGCAGTAAAATTCTTGTATATTGCATAACGTTATATATAATAGAGATGTCATTTTAATTATTTTTTTTTTACTTTAGGCACAAAGGCGATGGATTAAGTCATACAGTCTGAGTCAAGAAGAAAAGAAAGTGAATAAGAAAATGGACAAGGACATATAAGAGAGACTGATTTTGAAGAAGGAACAAGAATTCAGCTGAAAAAGTAGTAGGCTATTTTTCTGTATGGCCCCATTATTTCTATTGCAATTTATTCTGTATGAAATTATATGCATTATAATTAAAAAAATATTCCAGAAAAATCATATTTATATTTATAATTGTTTTGCTTCTATCAAATATTTTAAATGTTGATGTCCTAGGATATCCTGGGAATTCCTGGGACATTTTAGGTCTCAGGACTCCTGGGAATTCCTAGGTTATAATTCCTGGGATTAATTGTGGAAAATGAGGCCCCATTTTACCAGGACAGTCTTAGGAAATCCCAGGAATTCCTGACCAAAAAACATCCCAGGATATCTGAGGAAAAATCCTTGGATATCCTAGGATTAAATCTTGGGAATTTCTCAGGATTTCCTAGGATATCTCAGGATAATTCTGCACGGGTTTTATCACTGGAATTAAATGAACGTACGAGTTGTTTGTGAGGTTATCCGTTTGCAGGCTTTAATATTTATTAAATAACCGAAAAACAAATATTTATGATATTGAGTGCTCTATTTGTAATGGTGCATTAATTATGGTAAGTATTCTCGACATTTTGATTAAACATTGGGTTTCTTATATATTGAAGTCCAGGTAGCATTATGTATTGTTAACGAATTGACTTGACACTTCAAAACAATGGCGGACTCTTCGAAAGTTGGATCGTAACTGTTTGTGTTTCGACAGCTTACAAACGAATGCATCAGTGACAGATCTCCGGGGATATTTACTGAATTTGATTTTGTCTCCCATTAAATTAATATCAAATATGTGCCACGGTGGTGCCATTCGGTGCCATTTACTTCAAAACAACACATGTATAACTCGTTGTGATTTAGTATGAGGTATGGTAAAGCTAAATCAATGTCTCTGTTGTGATACACCAGAAAACACGTTCACTCATAAACTGAAGACAAACCCATCTCAAAAACTGGGGCTACTTGTTATAATATTTGGATCAGGTTGTTTCAGCAACTTCTGTGAAATATGTCAGTACTGATTCTTTGTTTTTTAAATTATATATACATGATATAGTATCCAATACACAATTTCATTTCATATTCTACTTATAGATAAATGCATACAGTATTCTGTAGAAGTAATATTGTATATAATTTGAAATTGATATATTCACATGGTATTTTACAAATCGTGCATAGACTGATGATCTGCTGAACTATAAAAAGTTGACAATTTGTAAATAGAATACGAAACTTTCTGCAGCATTAAACCATACTGAACTTATTGAAGGGATTTTTAAACAACATGCACACTACAATAGCTACTGTAATTGCAAACATTTTCCCCAAAACATGTATGAATACTTAAAGAGTGGGGGTGATTACTGATTTACATAGAATTTAGCTCACTCCTCCAACTTTAATGCTGAGCTAGTCAGTGTAAAATATACAATGTACCTGTGTGAAATATGAAATATCTACCGTAAATCTTTTTTTTTTCATATTCCCCATGATATAAGTAGTTCAAGTCTCTACCCCCTGTTTTTACTTCCTAGCAAGGCAAGTCCTGAATAAATTTTTTTTACATAAAGAGGTATAGCACACTTAAGGTAGTACAAAACAGTATCCGAAAAACAAACACTTCGGAAATCCTCGCGCAAGTCAAAAGTTTACGAGAAACAAATAAATGACGTACATCATGTTTTAAACATATTATTATGACGTCACGCCGTGCAAGAACTGTTCAAATAATACTGTGTAACAAAGTGGGGGAGGGAGGTTTAAACTTCTATTTAAAAATATCTAGTAGTGGAATTGTTTTGGTATTTACATAATATTATCTACATTTTCCAACAAATTATATGATAGTTTTTCGTGGAATTTGAATGATAGGAATTTAAATAAAAACGGTATTTAGTATGGCGAATAGCTCCAAAATAGGACCTTCTTGCATATACTTAGGACTGATTTTATTGGTACAAAAAATTATCAAAGTCAATGATTATTATTTTTTAACGTTTAACGTGTCTTAGTCTCTTTGTTAATAGATATTTGCAAAAAAAAAAAATATTTTGACAATTTTTTTCTTTTAAATCATGTATTCTGATGAGAATAGCCCTTTTCTAACAGGGTGTCGGAAGCCATAGTTGTGACCTAGATTACGAGAAAACTAATGGTGGAATTTTTTAAAAACTTTGTATATGTATACAGTTTAATATGATTAACATTTGGTGCAATTTTAAAAAAAAATGAATTATGGGAAAATTTTTCGCTATCTGTTTTGTACTACCTTAATATACGATTTGGCCTAAAATATAGCACTTTTGCAAACAACAGACATTTTCAATATCATACAATATTTAATTTAAATATATTTAAAGAAACGCAAATTACACAATTACCATGCTATAAGAGTCTTAATTATAGTACACGACATCATTAAAATATCCAGGTTTTGTTAGGGATATATAAGAAAGTAGTTAGTATACGATAAAATATTGGATATTTGACTATTTGAACCACTCTAAACCAAAAGAATCCGATTAAAATTATGTTCTACAGGTACTGTAGTACACGTTTACATTGAATTAGTTTTGGTTTAACGTGGTCTTCATACTGAAAATTAGACAAATATTTCAATTAGTGACTTTTCTAATAAAATTATGTATATAGCCATATATATTGAAAATGCATCTTCTGAAAATGTTAGATGCGTGGCCTAGTGGTAACGCGGAGATCTTTTTGATATTGTGGTCGCTGGATCGAATCCACCAAGTAGTCAATATTTTTTTTCACTTAAATTGAAACGAAAAGAATAGAGAGATTAAGTTACATGTATCTAATCTTCTGGTTTTTTTTTTTAAATTATCTTGTTTAATTCAGTCTGAGTATGAGCACACCCAATATAAACAGATCTCTTCATTAACACTATACATGTACTTTATTTACACTTAGATCCATTGAATTATGCCTTAACTTATCACGGTTCAAAATATCAACTAATATTATACACATCTTCCCGAGTTTATGACAAATCAGTTGTTACAGACACCATTATAAAATCAGTAGAGTGTATCTAGGTTTTGAAAATCATATTGCGACAGCAAGGTACCTGAAGCTATTTTTAGTAACAGGTACTTTCCGTCCAAACACAGGTGTAGGCGAAATATAGGGAAAAGGCGCTATACCTCTTTTATAATTTTTTCTTTTAAGAAAATTCTTCATTAAATCCCGGTTCTTTTGGTGTGCTGGACACTATTTTTTATGCAAAAAAAAAATTTTTAATGAATTTTTTAAAAAATAATCACCAAATCAAAATCTTGGGACTTTGTCAATTTTCATGATCATTGTCATCATAAGTTGATGCTGATAAAAAACTAAGTCCAAATTGATCTATGAAGTATAAAAGTCGGTTAAAATTCATTTTGGAGTATACTTGATGTATATATATATACTTAGCTTATAAGTGGTTCATACTTGGCTTCTAGCCTTGATTAAAGTACAACTGCAGTGTACAAATATTTCGTACTTTAAGTATACTAAACCAATTATAACTATTGTACTTGAAGTATAAATAAAGTGTAAATAAGTTATACCGTAAAGTATTGTGTATAATGTGCACTTTTTTTCACCCCAAATTTATTCAAAAGTGGGGGGTGCGTGTTATACATAGGACCTAATTTCTACCCCATTTTTTCAGGACATATTCAGTGATCTCCAGGTACACAAAGACAGCCCATATCATGTCATGTTCTGTGGTCTACCGTTCAGAAAATGATTGTGTCATATATAGTACATCTTATTAACGAATATTTACAAATCCTACCTTTAAAAAAGTATATATAAACAAATAAATTTAATAAATTTTGTTGTTTATTGTCTCCTTGTGTTACGTTCAAGATCGCCATTTTGACAAAGCAGGTACCTGATGCGTTATCAATAGTTACGCAACAATTTCCGGTAGCATATTTGGGTCTCGTGCCCGATGATATAATAAGGAAGTATCGTCGTGATATGACAAACTTTGGTAAGTAAGGTAAAAGAAATTTTTAAAATAAAATTGAGTTTCCCATCTTGTGTTCAATTTCTTTTCTTCTATTAAACAGCGGCTTGTGTCTTTTTTAGATGAGACACTGACACTAATATCGCTTGGGCTAAGTTCCGATCATGAAATTACAGTAATTGCGCTTGGGTTTCATTACAATAAAAACGGCTTGTGTTTTATTTACTTGAGACTTTGACACTAATATCGCTTGTGCTAATTTCCGATCACAAATTTACAGAACTTGCACTTGGATATTAAAATTATATTAAACATCGATAATACTTTTGCAAAATGGCGGCCATCAATTTTGATCACTTGGGTTATGTTTCGATCACAAAATTACAGAAAATACGCTTGGATCTTAAAATTATCATTACCGGTAAACATCGCCGCCGATTTTTGATCACTTGCGCTATGTTCCAACCTTAAAATTAAAGAAATTACGCTTGGATTTTTAAAATATCATTAAACATCGATAGTTTTGGGGAAAATTGTGGCCGCCGATTTTAACATTTTTTGGGTGCGCATTATACATAGGACCTGCGGTTTTTTGGCCATTTTTTGGCCAACTTTGGGGGTGCGCATTATACACGAGTGCGCATTATACACAAGACTTTACGGTACTTTAAGCATAAGTTGTATAAGTCAATTCCATAAGTGTTTTACTGTACCTTGTATTTTTTGGTTAAATCCTTTTTACTCTTTGGTTCAATTTCTCCAAGCCCCTTTGTTTTTCTATACATCACTGGCAGTTGAACAGCTGTTGATCTTTTAGATTTTCTTCCAGCAGGATATGATTGATGGACTTCTAACATTTCCACATTTTTTTCTCCTGAAAGTATGTCAAATTGCATCAAATACTTTCATGCATACTCCAAACATATTAGGTAGCAAGTGCAACAAAAATATGGCTCAAAGATTCCAGCTTTTAAATATATCATTTTTATACATCAAAACATATAGTACAACTTATTTTGTGTTACCAAAGTACGATTACATTTTTTTGGTAGCCTGGCCCATTCATTTTGGAAAAAATATAGGCGACACTCGATGGCTCGAACCACAGGCACCTGACGTCATATATTTTTCTCATAATAAAAAAATACTCCGCTTACCTAATAAATGTCAATTATTAGGTAAGTGGAGTATTTTTTTTTATTATGAGAAAAATATATGACGTCAGGTGCCTGTGGCTCGAACTTCGATCTCTCAAAGTATTGATCTCTTGACGGTGAAATAATGGTCCCTCTCAAAATTCTTGATACCTCGAAGTAAAACCTGAGTCCTGTTATACATATATTTCATTGTTTTTCACTCTCAATTGCTTAATAGATATGTGTAACCTCGGCAAATATATTTAATTTAGTATGAAATTAAGAACTAATATCTGTAATTAACTTTTGCTGATGTTCTTTTTATTTTTTTTTTACCTATAACATATTTCCTTTTTATGTATATACTAGGGTCTCCTGTAAAACACCCACTTCTGTACTTTACTATGTTCATTAATTGTAATTTAAATGTATACTCTGATAAGCTGCAAAGCTTAAAGAAATAATGAATGAATGATAACTCGAAGTGGTGACTGCATGTATACACAAGCAATCAATCAAGCGTGTAATTAGGCCTTACCTGGACAGCCTGGGGGTAACATGGTGGTGTTAATAGGTTGATTACATAAGTGACACTACCCATTTGCTTCCTTCAAAGAATTGATGGTCAATTTCAACAACTTGTGAAATTACCGGTTACTGGTTAACTAAACTGTTCTTTAATTGTAATATTCTATGTGATTAAGTATACATGAAATACCGTACTTAGAAACTAACAAGAGACCCAGGGGCCACATCGCTCACCTGAGCAACAATAGCAAAGCTTTAGACCGTCTTAACAGTAATTTAGACAACATAATTGTGTATATCTTGTTTATAAAGATTTTCAAATTTTCTCCATATTTTCTTAAGTTAAAGATTGAGCTCCTTTTGATGTTTCAGTTTTTGAGATTTTTAAACATTTTCTCTATATATTACTATGTGAAAATTGGACTCCTCATTGAGGCCCCACCCTACCCCCAGGGATCATGATTTAAAGATTTGAATTTACACTACCTGAGGATGCTTCCACACAAGTTACAGCTTTTCTGGCCAAATGGTATAAGAGAAGACGTTTAAAGGTTTTTCTTTATAATTATATTCAAATGTAAAAATTTGACCCCCCCCCCCCCTTGGCCCTACCCTACCCTACCCCAAGGAATCATGATTTTAACAAACTTTAATCTGCACTACCTAAGAATGCTTCCACACGTTTCATCTTTTCTGTCTAATTGGTTTTTGAGAAGATTTTTAAAGATTTTTCTCTTTATTCTTTTATGTAAAAACTCTACATGCCCCCCCACCCCCTTGTGGCCCCACCCTACCCCCAGGGATCTTGATTTAAACAAACTTGAATCTACACTACCTGAGAATGCTTCCACACAAGTAACAACTTTTCTGGCCAAATTTTTTTGAGAGAAGATATTTATAGATTGTTTCTCAAAATATTCCTATGAAAAAATTTGACCACCTTTTGTGGCCCCACCCTACCTCCGGTTAGGCCAACATTTTTTTTATTTTCTGTTTTACGGGAAATTTTTTTTTAAAATTGAGTCGGGGGGATGAAATAAAAATAAAAATAAAAGTTTTAAAATCATGCAGACGGTCAAAAAAATAAAAATAAAATGAAAAATTGTGTTCAAAAATTTTATTTTTTATTTTGGATGTTTATTTATTTAATTGCCTAAATTTAATAGAGAAAAATCATAAAGGGTAAATTTAGATGGACAACAGTCTTTTATAAGACAAATGATGATGATGAGCAGTTTATTTTAATTATTTCACTTCCTCTTCTTTGTTTTTTTGGCGCTTCGAGTTTTCACTGGCCGCAGTTGTTTACATGAGTGGCATATTGGTCGCACAATCCCGAAGTCCTCACGTAGCTGACGGATATCCTCTGTTTCAATGACTTCAGTGTCACCGCAGTACACACAAATGTCATCAAAGACCATGGTTTTACCTGTAAACAGAATATTTACTTAACAACAGGGACAAATATAAATTTGCTATTGCTCATTTTCATAATCAATTTTCCATTTTAATTGCAATTGTCACAGAAGCAAACAATCACCAAAAATATTTTAATCACAAACCTGCATAGTATGCAGCCTCAATTTCAGAGTTGCACCCAAGACCCTCCTTTACCAGGATTGTGTTATGATACCTTCCTGCATGAAAGAGTGGATCCCCACAGATGTATATGAGTTCCTCCTCAACTCTTCCAATAGACCTCAACTCAGCAGGGGATAGTTTGGCTGCACTATAAACTACTCGTCGTTTCCCACACTCTCTACACGTTATAAATGCTCGTGCTTTAGCTAAATTAAATATCAAAAGGCACAAAAATCTTAAGCACTAAATGACAAACTTTTTCTTATGTAATTTTAAGTTATTATAAATTATAATAATAAAAATTATATTTTTAAATGTTTAAAACTTGCTATAGATTAGAAGCTGGACATACTTGCAACCAGAATTGCCTTGAACTTTTTGTCCCTCTCAGATTTCTCTGGTGTTTTCTGAGCACTAGGCCTTGCCACTTCATCTGTACTTGTGCCATAGATTTTCTCAAATTCTAGGAAAGTGTCATTTTCCAATACAGGATCAGGCACAAAATGAAGATTCTTGAAGTCATCCATTGGGATTCTTGGTGGACAAAGGATGCAATATGCACACTGATCGGAAGTACATTTTTTGATCTAGCAGGAAAAATTAGTGTAGCATTACTTCACATTTATTTTAATAGAAATTGAAATATCATCATGATAATACAAATAAAATAATTTTCATATCAGGATGCATCAATGTATAATACTTTCAAAAATAAATAAACAAATACCTGGAACATGTAGTGCCTTTTCCGACAATGGTTCTCCATGAATTTCTGTAGCTCTAAAGAATTCCATGTTTTCTGGTCCTCAAAATGTACCATTGGATCTATAACCTGTAGTAGCCTGCTCAACTCACTTAGTTCTTCTTTTGAAGCTCCCTCATGAACACTAATTTTTTCTCCTGTCCATTTCAGTTTTCCAAATCTTTGTTTCACAATAAATAAAGGATACTCCATTGACTCTGAAAATGCCGTCTTGAGTCCCTCATTTCTTTCTGCTGCATTACGGATAGCTTTTAAACTGCTTAGAGACTTCGCTTGCATTTCAAATTCTGCACGCATCTTTTTTCTTTCAAGAGCCACATTCTGAAGTCCTAAATTTAATGTACTCATTACACGTTCAGCAGGGTTGTGGTAGCTTTGTGCTGGTGCAGTACGGGCTGCTACCAACATGTCTAGATCCAAAGCAATAAATTCCAATAGACATGACATCTGGACACTTTTAAAAGTGGTGCGATGGTCAGGCCCTCCATCAGTGTAACGAATTACAATAGGAAATTGACAGTTAACATCATCCTCTGAAAAATAGTTTCGAATTATCTTCACTGTTTCAGCACTGTGACGAAGAGGGGAAGAGGGCTCAAAGACCTTGTCTTTTACGGTAACATGAACACTCCCTCTGTATGGATTCTGGAACTGACACATTAAAGCAAACTGATGGGACAATGCCAGCTACGTGAAAATCATGATCCAGTGCCACAATTTTATTGTCATTACACACAATCCCTCCATGGTGTGAACGTACTCCAGTTGAAACTGGTTGATCAGGATTTCCAACTGGTATAATAGCCTTGTCATCTAAGCTCTGGAAAATGCTAAAGTCTTTCCATTTCACAGCAAAGGATTTCAGCAGTAAAAACTGTTGTCTGCAGTAGTCGGAGTCCATATGTTGTACCCTGAGTAACCTTTGTTGAACTGAATACTTCAAATTAAATTTTCCTGTATAGTGTACTGCACTTTTCAGATACGGGTTTTTAGGATAAAAGTCGAGTCGAATCCATGACACTGATGGAGCAGATGATCCAGGTGGTAACTTTTCCATGACTTGCTCTCTTAAGTCTTCAACCGACATTGCAAATGGTAGATACTGTAAATCATTGTGTCTACGTTCATGCACAGCTGATTTCCCCTGAAGTAACTTATCTAAAGCTTCCCAGAAGGGTTCAAATTTGGGGTCATTTGGCCTTCCATTGTGTTTTCTTAAATCAAAAATTACTTCTGGGTCATCTGCTTCTACAAGAAATTTTAAAAATCTCTCATCAATGACTGTCTCATTTTGGTTTGTAGTTGGAGGCTCAAAATCAGTCAGAAAGTTAAAAATGTTCCTTAGAATTACTGGTTGTATTTTACACTTGCGAGAATATCTGTCTATAAAATCTTTCCTCATGCGGCGTGTCGCAAATTTTAACACATCATCTTTGATCAAATTTACATTTCTAGCTACTGCTGCAGGATCACGTTTCTTTTCTTCAGAGGGAATCTTCCAAACAAAGTTTATATTACCTAGGTAATTCCCATATCTATAAGTAAACAGATTTATTGTTGATGCCACAACTAAACTCTTGATCCAAGATCTTCTTGATTCCTTTTCAATGGGTTCAGAGTTAATTAAATCAATCACTTCATAAAATGGTGCTTCTTGTAATGCTTTGTCAATGGCAATATAGTCGGAATGGGTTGAAGTACCCAAATTATGTGATAATATAGTTTTCAGTTCCCAGCTGTCCTTAAAGTCTCTCACAGGTTCTGTTTTATTATGGTTGTCTTTCGCTCTCTCATTCATTCCACTCAAAAAAGTGATGTATTTGGATATTTGTGATACTAGCTCTTCAATTATATCCTTGAACTTTTTATTATTTTCAGCATTAATCCAAGGAACAAGCAATAACTCTGAAATTCTCTCATGGTTGCTCTTCAGATCTTCACAAGAGAGCTTAAAATGAAAAAGTATATTTTAAAATATTTTTCTATGACCCTTTTATAATTTTTCTCAGGTTTGTTTTACACTAAAATCTTTTTATATTTTTTTTAAAAAGAATTGTACCTGAGGGATTTTCTTTTTTTGACTTTTTAAATCTCGATATCCAGTCATAGGACTCAATGGCTTTGGAACATTAATTCCTCTAGATTTCAACCTCTCCCAGAATGGATCAAGGAACCAAAGGGCCTCTGTCAGTGTTGAAACTACATGTGTACCAAGTGATGACACTTGTTGTGATGTAAATCCCCATTTGTTTTGTTTCATCCATGTCACAATGTGGTTAAAGAGTTCATCTTTTTTATTATTTGGAGTCCTATAATAAAAAAAAATGTTTAGAGTTTAGAATCAACAACATCCAGCTTACAAGTCCATCAATATATTTATTTCATTTAATTTTTTTAGCATGCACACACTCATTAAAAAAAAAATTAGATATGAATTTGAATAACAAACCTCGGTTGGGGAAAGTATTCATAGCTTCTGGAGGCCTTCATCAGGACATCAAAAATGGAGGATGGCCCCTTTCTGGATTCCTTGTCTGTTTCATGCATGGACTTCACATGAACAGTCACCGTTTTACAACTATTAATTTCCAATATAAATAATTATTAAAGATGTGTTTACATTTACAATTAATTTAATTTCAAGACAATAATCGAAATAATTTTCAATCGTCGTATCCGTCAAAACTAGAATTTTCTCTGTCATGCTACTCCGTTACAGATCGATTGTATTTTGTAATAAAATAATTTGCATTTAACTAAAAAAAAATCATTACCAGTCTGCTTTATTTCATAAATATAGTTTAAAAGATGATACATACCCAAAATCTTTCAAGACGTGGAAATTTATAGAGCTGTCAATTGCCACATGGCCCTCTCTATAACACTTTAGCGGAATGACGGTGTTGTCTATTTCATTAACTACATCATTAATAGTTATAAAGCTCAAACGAATCTTTCTTATCGATGACTTTGATGATTCACCATTAATAGTAACTATTTTAAAATATTCACAACTCTCCGATTGTGGCAGTGTTGACATTTTGGCGCTATCCGATCTGTCCATGTTTTCAATTAGAGTAACCGGCCTTTACTATTTGAGTATGTTACGACTTCTTTGATTGGATGAATGAATTGATATAAGCCAATGAGAAAAAGCTTTTTAAAGGTCTTGTAAAAACAGTTCGTACAGAAATTTTATTTTTTGGATCGCCATTAACGAGATGTCGGCGGAAATTAGAAAAATAAAACATGTATTAGAAACTTTTATTTTTATTTGATTTTGGCACAAAATAGGGTCGGCGGTCCCGTAAAACAGGAAAATAAAAAATGTTGGCCTTATCAGGATTTAAACAAACTTGAATCTACACTACCTGAGGATGCTTCCACACAAGTAACAGCTTTTCTGGCCAATTGGTTTTAGAGAATAAGATTTTTAAAGATTTTTTTCTATATATTCCTGTGAAAAATTTGCCCCCCCCCCCCCCTCTTGTTTCCAGTCCTTCGTTTCCTGTCCTGCAACAAAAAACCTTGTTCCCTCGAGATCTCAGAAACGGTAAACACTTGAACATTCAAACTTTGTGAGATGAAAGACCTATGTATGTAGATGTGTATAAACTATTATTTTTAGATTCGTCGTAACTTTTGGTCGTCACCAGAAGTACTTCAAAAATTGATTTTTTTCTTCATTTTTTAAAATTTACACCGTATAAAAATATCAGTACAAAACCTGACATATGTCATCTATGCAATGTTAAATAAACAAAAAATTTCTACTTCTGGTGAGATATCTCAAATATCTCAGATAGGTTTCTTTTTTTGATATTTTGTTCCCGCGAGATCTCAGAAACTATAAGTGATCATGACATAAAACTTTTGTGGAAGATAAACATTTGGTTGAAGATGTGTTCGACAGGTTTCATTTTGTCGACCGTTACTTCTCACCGGAAGGGTTCAAACAAATCAAGATGAAAATAAGTTTAATTGTTTTTCTTTTACTGTTTTACTTAGACTGATATTCAATATAATGTACATCAGGCGTCTCCAGACAAAAATCCTTGTTCCCTCCATATCTCAGAAACAGTATTAAAAACTTGAACATCCAAACTTTATTGGATGATAGACCTATGTTTGTAAATGTCTTTAAACTATTTAGTTTGATTCGTTGTAACTTCCATCATCACAGGAAGTACTTCAAAATTTTATAATTTTTTTACTTTTTAAATTTTACACCGGATAAATATATTAGCACAAAACTTTACATATGTCATCTATGCAATTTCAAATTAATAAAAAGCAATCATTAAGTAATTCCGTTTGTCTGTTTCCAGTCCCGTGACAAAAAACCATGTCTCAACGAGATCTCAGGTTTGGCAAAAAAACTTTGAGAAAAGATAGACCTATGTATGTTGATATGTTTTACATGTTTTGTTTAAATCGTCGTAACTTCCGGTCATCACAGGAAGTACTCCAAATTTGATATTATTTTTTCATTTTCGTTGTTTTACATGTAAGTAAGCTCTGGAAATTTCCTTCACTGTCAATATTATATCCATTATTTCTTTTCTACATGAAAGATGTAATGTCTACCAGATTAATACATGTTTATGAGAACGGAAGACCTATTTTAGAGTCTAGTTATTTTTATATCCGCTAATCAGAGCTAGAAATTAATCAAGCATGTATTGTCAGCATGGACGATCATCACGCTTGATTATATTTTCACCTCGAGGCGCTAAACGGAGGTGACATGGGGAGAAGCCCAATTTTGAAGGTGCTAATGATTATACTAATAAGCAATAAAATTGAATTAATTAATCCATGTTTTGGTAGAACTAGCTAACTCGATTACCCATGCTGTTTACCTGTATACCGGCCGTATTTTCGGACGATTAGACGATATTTTTTTTCTCTGAAGCAGAGCACCCGACATATCGTCCAGATCGACTTATCGAAGGCTTGAAGTCGGAAAATCTTTGAAAAATAGCATTAAAAATCTTGGTTTTATCCAACTAAATTTGGTTGTGTGATTGGAAAGTACCTTGTTAAAATCCTTGTTCATCTTTATTAAATGTCGTGGTAATTGTGTAAACAAATAGAATAATTATTGTCCATTCAAAATTATGTAAGCCATCACTTCTAATATTAAAAAAAGGACTGAAGTTATCGTTTTGTAACTTGAAGAAATTTCATTCAAATATAGAAAATCGTTGGTGCACTATTAATTTTAGCGCTCAAGGGCAGTTGTGTCAAAGGCGCTTAAATTTGTAGTATCCCATATTTTCTTGTTTTATAGTGTGTGTATATATATATATATATATATATATATATATATATATATATATATATATAACTTTAAATTTTTGGAGTCCAACTCACTCTGAATTGTCAAGGGGCCACAGTCTAAACAATTAAAAATAAACAATATGATGCTTGCATATACATGTTAGTACATGTAATACCATATATTATAACTTCCGAGTTTTTGAAAATAATTTAAAATGTTTTCCTAATATGTAAAATTGGATTTCTCCCAAAGTGCATGGCTCCATTCTACCCCCAAAGATCATGATTTTGACAATCTTTAATCTTCACTATCTGAAGTTGCTTTCACTTAAGTTACAGCTTTTCAATGATTTTTTAGAAGAGGATTTTAAAAGATTTTCTCTATAATTATATTCCTATGAAAATTTTTAATCCCCATTGTGGCTCCACCCTACCCCCATGGACTATGATTTAAACAAACTTGAATCTACCTCTTAGGATGCTTCCACACAAGGTCAAGTTACAGCTTTTCTGGCCGATTGGCTTTTTAGAAGATTTTTAAAGATTTTCCTCAATTCATTTCTATGTTAATTTTGATCCCCCCCCCAGCCCCATCCCCCCCCCCCTCCCATTGTGGCCCCACTCTACCCCCAGGGGCTATGATTTAAACAAACTTCAATCTACTCCATCTGAGGATGCTTCCACACAAATTAGAGCTTTTCTGGCCAATTTCTTTTTGAGAAGAAGATTTTTAAAGATTTTTTTTCTAAATATTCCATTGTAAAAATTGGACCCCCAATGTGGTTCAACCATACCCCTGGGGATCATGATTTGAACAAATTTGAATCGATATGATCTACACTACCTGAGGATGTTTCCACACAAGTTTTAGCTTTTATGACCAACTGGTTTTTGAGATGAAGATTTTAAAGATTTTTCTCTACATATTCCTATTTTAAAAATTCAACCACCCTTTATGGCCTAGCTGCAGAACTGTATAAGCTCCACGGGAAATTCGGGTTGACAGACATTAGAGCTACAGTTCCAACCATGCAAATCAAAGGCCGGAACGGCCACAAAGGCGTCGAGCTGACATTTTCTTTTATATAGAAATGGTCAATAGTTTGAATTTCTGTACTAATAGTCGTATATCAAATAAATAAATATTAGAATAAAAAAGTAAATTATGTTTTGTGCTGCTTTCATAACAAACATCAGTATATTTCCTTACAAAAATAGGTAGTGATGCGTTTATAATACAATATCTCATTATGGTTACAAAAATCGAAGAAATTTCAAAGTTCAAAAATAAATTATTTTCTTTTTGCTTAAAACAGTCTTTGAAAATGTTCATAGGTTCATAATTTGAATAAATTAACAGTGTTTCCCTAATTATAATAATAAAACATACTTTTAATTATCTCCTTTTTTCCAGTTTGAAACAAGATTACCTATGGTATGGTTGTTTACAAACAAATCCACACCACGTGCTATCTAAAATGCTGGACCAAACCAACTGCATTATCGTGTTTGTTTATTGCAACAAAATCACTAGATACGTTTATCGCTTACATTGATTTTGGAGACCGTGCCCGATAACAAATAAATTTACATATAAATTTTTTTTTCCATCGGGCATGGTCTCCATTTAAAATGTAAGCGATAAACTAAAATAATATTTAGTGAATTTTTATACCTTATTGTATTCATCCCCCATTTCTTTTATACGTATACAATGAGTTGTCAATAACCAGGGAGGCAAAGTTGGGTTTTTTGTACACAATTTAGTTGAATAAATGGAATAATAATCTTGTAATACTTTAAATACTTTAAGGAACTTATTTCTTATGCGCATTAAAAAGGCGGTGCAGAATGTGACAATTTGGACGATTGCCAATCCAGACGATCGCTAGAAGGCTGCCGAGCATTAGCTCGACGCCTTAAAAACTGTATATTTATTGTGCACAAAAAGTCATAAATTTGAATTACACTACCTGAGGATGCTCCCACACAAGTTTCGGCTTTTCTGGCCATATGGTTTTTCAGAAAATTTTTGAAAAATATCAATAATTCTTAATAATATCACTCCTTAGAGAAGGGTATGACCCTTTATTT
>WFKH01011581.1:30077818-30089548 GCA_016163765.1 Magallana hongkongensis | reverse complement strand
CAGCATTCAAGCCTGTCAGGTGCATCAGTATCATAAGACACACCATCTATGCAAGTTTGGTGAAGTTTGGACCAGTAGTAACTTAGAAATGGCTATCAAAGGGCACCTGCAAAAAAACTTTAACCTGCTCCAAACACCTTAACCTCCTCCAGCATCTGAAATTCATGGCCCAGATTCAGCATCCAAGTCTCTCAAGTCCATTAGTAGGTCCAGATGCATCATTCATGCAAGTTTGGTGAAGATAGGACAAGTAATAAGTTAGATACAGGACCTGCAACAAAAACTTTAACCAGGTCCGGACGCCGACGCCGACGCCGACGCCGAGGGTATAGCATAAGCTCCCCCCGACTTCGTCTCGGTGAGCTAAAAATGGCAACTCTCGATCTCGACATACTTCTATTTCCGAGGTCGGTTAGCGTGTTTAAGAGAAAGTCTGAGGCAAGTAAAGTACCGATATCAGTAGTAAATTGACTGAAAAATTTAATGGTAATTATTTTTACCACAGAATTTGTGTGATAAAAAGGTTAATCAGTCCAAAACTAGCGCAAATTTTTGTGCGCCGTAAATTGCAGATTTTTACTATGGGAGGCACTGTAGCTCCCAGGTCGTCCATCCGAATTTTTTCAGACCGGGAGCTACAGACCTGCAGCTAGGTAGAGGGCTTAATGGACATCATAACTGCACATTTAGTTTTTCTTAAATATTTATGGGAGTAGAGAAGAAGATTTTCTATGATTTAACCAATTTCACTTAATGGTCATATTGGTCATGCCCTAGGACATGAACCCCCGACCAAGAGGCCATAAATTTCACAATTATAAAAGAGAGCTTCATGGGCACCATAACCATGCATTTAGTTTTTTTAAAATATATATGAGAGAAGAGAAGATTTTCTATAATTAATACATTTTCACAATATGACTATATTGGTCCCAACCAAAGAGTTTTTTTTTACTAGAGATTTAAGAGCCAAACTTTGACCCCAATTTCATACCTTTCTTAACCTTAAGAACATTCATTTAAAAAGTTTAAAATCTATAATATATTAGGAAGAATATCCAAAGTTTTCATGATTTCTTCTTTATTGGTTCTGCAGAAAAAGATTTATATAAAACATCATACCCAGTTTTCACTCTTTTTTAATAATCTCCCCTATAAAAGGTGTATGGTCCTTCAATTGAATACTTTATAATACCCTTCACATAAGAATGCTTTGTTTCAAGTTTGGCTGAAATTAGCTCAGTGGTTCTGGAAAAGATGATGAACATGTAAAAAGTTTACAGATGAATGGACAAACAGACAGACAGATGATTGATAGACAACAGATGTTGAGAAAAGCTATCTTGAACCATTGGTTCAGATAGCAAAAAGATTAGACTTTCTCAGAAAAATACTTTGAGTGAATTCCAATTCCAATCATCAAGATTCAAAGGGATTTTTTTTATACATGTAATGTCCAAATTCAATTAGTTTTTATTCAATACATTTATCAATAGAAAATCTTGACAGTATAACCAAATGAATCTTGTATATTCTAAACAGGAACATGCAAAATTTTTAACCAAATCAATTATAACCCATGAAGACATTAACACATTATGCCATTTTCAAGTAAGTACCTGTTGTTCAGAGGTGGGACAATATCATATCGACTTCCTCTGATCTTTGGTCTGTAACCATCATTATCAGGACTTTCAATTCTGTAAAAAAAAAAAATGAATATATATACCATATCAATTGTAAATACTCATAATCAGCTCAATACAGATAATATTTGATATATCTAAATGAACTAGGCAGCATAAATAATCTCAGACAAGAAGCCTTTGTTAGGTACAAATTGAAGCAGCCAGAATAATAACAGGGCTGAGAGTTAATTCTTCTAAAAGCATCTTTTATAATGAACTTGGTTAGGAAACCCTACACTATCGAAGGGATAAACATAAACTGATTCTATTCTACAGAATAATTAATGGTTTATCATCATATTACTTGTTAGATTTAATTGCCCCATATTTTCCAACTGAACATGCATATAATCTTAGATCTAATGGCAATTTTTATTGTCTGCTTCTTATTACAATAGCTTTATTCCATCTACATACGCTTTGCCTGACTCCATTTTTAATGGCAATGTCACTGTACTGCAGCTTAAACAAGATATCGTTGAGTCAATGCTCACTAGTGATACCCCGCGGCCTGCTCGGATGTGAATATACAAAATAAGCAAAGTCGATATTTAACAGGAAGTTGAATCCCATTGGTACAAAAATGGATCCCACCATATGGCATGCCTAAACAAAGAGTGTGTTAAAATTTCAAACATCTGTGAATAAATAGTTGCTGCGAAATCTTTGATAAAAATTTGTTTGAAAATTTAGGCTAAAAGTGAACAAAGTCGTCATTTAACAGGAAGTTTATGTCCGATTGGTACAAAAATGGATCCCACCATATGGCATGTCTAAACAAAGAGTGTATTAAAATTTCAAGCATCTGTGATGAATAGTTGCTGAGAAATCTTTGACAAAAATTTGTTTGAAAATTAATTTAGCCCAGAAATAAACGAAAGTCATCATTTAACAGGAAGTTGACTTCCGATTAATACAAAAATAAATCCCATTATATGGCATGCCTTAACAAAGAATGTGTTAAAATTTCAAGCATTTGCAATGAATAGTTGCTGAGAAAAATGCGACAGAAATTTTTGTTACGGACAGACAGACAAAGACGGATGAACGGACAGACAGACACACAAAAGTAAAACAGTATATTCCCTCTCCTTCGGAGCGGGAGCATAAAAAGCCCACAATTTTTAACTAACTACAAGTAAAAGTCAAACTTATAGGCAGGCATATTGCCTATATGTCATTGGATTAAGGCTTTGCAAAATTTCCCTCACATTCACCTATAATGTAACACCATTACTCAGATAGTTGCATGATCCCATGGGAGAATTTACAAAACATTAACAGAATGTGCAGAATTCCATTATCTGAATGAAATATATTACACAATTTTAACAAGAGGCCAAGTGGCCTTAACGGTCACCTGAGTACCATAGCCCATACACAAAATTGTCGAGGAGTCTCATAAATGCATGACGCAAGAACGACGGACGAAAACAGATAGCAATAGGTCACCTGAGTTTACTCAGGTGACCTAAAAATGTTAAAATATTACAATCATATCAATAAATTTGAATTTCATTTGCATAGGGTCACTTAATTTATTCATTTGACTAATAAGCTAAAACAGCTTTTAAAAATCATTTTGTAAAATTGCTCATTTCTTTATAATGATTCAAAGTTTTGGTAAATATAAAACAGTATAACCCACAATCCACTGCCCAATTTACAGATAATCAATTTCCCAACACATTCTCCATCTAGACCATGGCTCTGATAATGTCCCCCTTGTGACAAATGAATTCAGTCACACTTGTTAAGTTCTTTTTAACCAAATTATATAAATAATTTGGACCTAATTATATAAATAATTTGGACCTAATTATATAAATAATTTGGACTGTTGCATTCTGTTTTATATATATATAGAAGCCATTTCTTTCTGGATTGATAAATATGAGGATGTATTACAATCGAGATTTTCTACGGAATTTATCCTGGAAGGAATCAAAATAGTTTTAGAAAATAATCATTTCTTTTTTGACAACAAATATTTTCTTCAAACAAAAGGAACCGCCATGGGAACAAAGGTCGTCACCACTTACGCCACATTTATATAGTTTTTGGGATTCCTTTAGTTGAAACTGTTTTTAGAATATAATACATTTTTTGGAGAAGAATTTAGTCTTTATATGAAAAAAACCTGGAAACGCTATTTGGACAATTGCTTCATATTTTGGACTAAATCATTACAAGATTTACAAGATTTTCAAAACATACTGAATCGCCTACATGTCAGCATACAATTCACAATGGAAATCAACGAAAGTGAATTGCCATTTTTTGATATCTTGATTGTAAAAAAAGGATGAAAAATTATAACTGACCTCTACTATAAGAAAACAGATTCTCACCAATAATTAGTTTTCAACTCGTGCCATCCATCTCATACAAAACGAAATATCCATTTAACATGGGCAGGAGAATTTGCACCATATCATATATGAGGAACGTAGAAATACAAGATTATCTGAACTAAAGATTTTTCTATTTAGACAGAAATATCCACAACAGTTAATTGAATCAGCTAAACAAAAAGCCAAAGAAACTCCAATCAAAGAATTATTTAAGATCTGTAAGACAGAATAAAGCAACCATCAACAACAGAATTCCTTTTGTTCTTACACACAACCTGAGAAATCAAAACATGTTTAAAACAACAAAACAGTTTTTTCCAATCCTTCAACAATCAGAAAATTTAAAAGACCTGATCCAGCCGAGGGATATACTCCACAGCAGGCGTGAACCACCAAATCTGCATGAAGAGGGTTCTCACTAAAGACAAATTTACCTCTATCCCAGAATAAGAGGCCCATGGGCCACATCGCTCACCTGAGCAACAATAAGCATGATAAAATCAGCTTAATGGAGTCATGATACAAAGTATCTGGACAATTAGTCTAGTCCGATTTAGTCGAAAAAAAACTTTTAACGGCAAATAATTATTATTTGGTCCAGCATGTTTTTTAAACATAATAAAAGTGTGCTGATCTAGATCGATTCCAAAAAAATATGCTGGCCTTCATGAAAATGGCGTTAAGTAGCTCAAAATGGCGATTCAAAATGGCGGACAACCAATTTTATATTTTTTTCTTAAAGTCTTTTAATTATTGACAAACAATAATGAAATGATCCAGCTTAGTATTTCATCATATCTAAAGTGTGCTAAGTTTGAAATCAAAGGTCGGAACGGCCACAAAGGCATCGAGCTGAAATTTTATTTTATATAGATATGGTCAATAATTTGAATTTCTGTACTAATAGTCATATATCAAATAATATTAGAATAAAAAAGTAAATTAATTATGTTTTGTGCTGCTTTAAAAACAAAAATCAGTATATTACCTTATAAAATAGGTAGTGATGCGTTTATAATACAATAACTCATCATGGTTACAAAAATCGAAGAAAATTCAAAGTTCAAAAATAAATTATTTTCTTTCTGCTTTAAACAGTCTTTGAACAATGTTCACAGGTTCATAATTTGAATACATTAACAGTATGTCCCTAATTATAATAATAAAACATACTTTTATTTATTTCAATTCCCGTTTGAAACAAGATTACCTATGATATGGTTGTTTACAAACAAATCCACACCATGTGCTATCTAAAATGCTCGACCAAACCAAATGCATTATCGTGTTTATTTATTGTAACAAAATCACTAGATACGTTTATCGCTTACATTAATTTTTGGAGACCGTGCCCGATAACAAATAAATTTACATATCAAATTTTTTTTGCCATCGGGCACGGTCTCCAATTAAAATGTAAGCGATAAACTAAAATAATATTTAGTGAATTTTTACACCTTATTGTATTCATCCGCCACTTCTTGATTAAGCAAATTTATACTTATGCAACGAGTTGTCAATAACCAAGGAGGCAAAGTTGGGTTTTTTGTACACAATTTAGTTGATTAAATGGAATTAAAATCTTGTAATCAGGGCTGTCACAGCACTTTTTGGTACAGGGACTGGGTCCCTCTCCATTGGGAAAATTATCGACATTTTTTGTCAAATTGGGAAAATTTAAGATAGTTTAATATATCATCAAAATGACTTCTGTATTTAATAGCTTAATCTGTTGTTCACTTCTTTAAATTAAAGTTTTACAGCTCACATGATGTTCTCAGAACTAACCAAGAGTAAAAAGAAGACAAACTAAAAAAAATAGGAAATTTTCAGAATTATGAAGAGTTCAATTTAAAAAAAAATTATTTAATATACATGTTGATTTACAAATTTAAATTTTTGATTTGAAATTTTACAGTGGTCAGGAAAATAAAAAGTCTTCAATTTTTTTCACATGATTGATACATGTTGGTTTAATATTTTGTAAATCAAGGCTACCCACAGGCGTATATATAAAAAAAAAATTCTTCAAAAAATAGCAAATAAAAAAAGATAAACATCAAATTTGGAAAAGGGAACCAAATTTATATGATGTGGAATTATTATTTTTCATTTAATAGATTAAATATTTGAAATATCTTATAAGTAAAATTCTGTGTAATACATGGATGTTATTGACATCTTGTGTATTTACGGGTATTAGTTAAACCCTGTGACCCAATTACAGCCGTAATACAAAAGATATGTTTACAAAACTAAATGATTTCCTGATAATCAAAGAATTTACTTGGAAGGCTTATTATCTAATTACAAGATATCAACCAATGATACTGTGATCACAATAATTTATAACCATCGTTAGTAAATTTCTGAGCACTTTAAAATGCATCACTCATGCCGCGCAATGCAGGTGCCGTATAAACTGACTCTGCTAGTTGGACTTGTTTGGTCACCACAGGGGTTAAGTCCAGTTCTGAGAACCTTTCAATTAAAATAATCATCAGTGTCATCCCCATTACTTGATCATTATGATATAATTAAGTCAGCTTTAATCAATTACGGCTAATCTACTGACCAAAAAGCAATTCCGCAAGTTGTATATAATTAGGCCTATGCATTTGGGAATTTTTATCCTGAAATTGGGAAATCTGCGGCTTTTTGCCATAGGCAATGGGTCCGATATTTGGTTCAAATTTGAGGGGAGTGACGGCCCTGGGAATACTTTTTATACTTTAAGGAACTTATTTCTTATGCGCATTATTGGCGGTGCAGAATGTGAATTTGGCCAATCCAGACGATCGCTAGAAGGCTGCCGAGCATTAGCTCGACGCCTTCAAAATTTGCTGGCCTTCCCCGAAAAGCGTTAATTAGGTCAACATGGCGATTCAAAATGGCAGATACCCAGATTTTATAATTTTTTTTCCTAAAAAATTTTCAAATAGGGAAAACGCATAAAAAACAATAATAATTCAGTCCAGCAAAGTTATGTTTGCATAATTAAGGCGTGCTTAATCTGAAAAATATGCTTGCTATGACAAAAATGGCGCTAATTAGGTCAAAATGGCGGTCAAAATGGTGGACAGGCAAATTCTATAATTTTCTTTTTAAGTCTTGAAAATTGAGGTAACAAACGATTATAAATTGGTTCAGCATAGCATTTTATCAAAACTAAGTTGTGCTGAGTCCAACAAAATATGTCGATCGCGGTAAATAGTTAAAAATGGTGGACATCCAGATTTCATCAGTTTTCGTCTCACAGTCTCTTCAATGGAAAAAAAAAAAACAATACAAAATCAGAAATTGGTCTAGCTAACATTTTTATCATAGGTAGGTTGTGTCAAGTTTGATGAAATGTGTTGGTCTTCATGAAAATGAGGTTCATTTTGTCAAAATGACAATTCAAATTGGTGTATACTAGTAGCCAAATTTCATTAATCTCTCTATAGACTACTAAAGGCCTCTTAAATGGGGAAAATGTTTGAATATCATAATTTCAATACTAATGATGTAACTGACAATCAAATTCGAACACTTGTATTAATAGAAAAAAAACCCACCAGCTTTTTATTGGAAAAAAGTGCAAATTTTTCTGTCTTCCCTTATTAAGCTACAGTATATAATTATCTTATTTATACAATCTTTTTTTGAATGATAAGTTTGTGATTTGAAATTTGCAAATGTCTATACCCTGCAAGTAGGCACGTTTACATTCACACATAAAGGTTCTGCAACCTGTGGGGCAGTTGCAAGCTATCAAATCTAAGAAAGCTTTAGAAGATCTTATATAAGGTCATTAGTTCCAGCAACAAACAACAATCACTTAATTTTTTTATCCCATCTCGGCTAGCATTGTAATATTGGCATGCTTATATATGCCTGTTTCCCTATCATTACCTTGGCGTGTGTTTGTTTCATAAGCAACGTAAGGCAAATCCAAAGTTGGGACATATTCCCGGGCTTTGATTTTATGAAGAAAGCAAATTAAACCGTGTCAGTGGGCAATGTGTCTTGGTTATCCATATAACTATATAAAGAACTTTTTGAACTCTTTGATTTTCTGGTCAGTTAATTCCCCTTTTCATACTTGTTTCTGTACACGTATTACGTCGATGTTCTCGATATGCTATAGAAATAAGAAGTTGTGTCACACCATATCAGTGAATGAAATGAACCAAGTGCTAATTCGAAGTTCTATAAAAGGGGAACATTTTCTCTTCAACAACATTGACAGGGATGTTTATCGGCTTTAAAGATGCTCATACATCCATCAGCAAACTTAGTTGTGAGGATATGTTGCAAATTAACACTCATGTCTGGCATGGTCTAGCATAAAAAAGCCTCAACTTTTCCTCTGAATATGGACATGCATTGCTATACTTTCCTCAGCACATTTTGGCCAAACACATGTTGACAATTTTGCAAGAGGTTCTTTTATCCTTAACGAAGACATTAAGACAGCTTGATTCCTTATACAATATATAAATTGTCCCTAGTAATTTTAAAAAGAGTAAAATTCTTTGGGTTGCCCAAAACATATTGTGCATACCTATTACTATATATAAAGCTGGACGATATGTTGATCTCGGCTCATTTTGAATCAGGAGCTTTTCCAGTGTATATGATGATATATTAGTTAGATTTATTTGCTGGAAAGGTATTAAAGGAAGAGACAGACATATACTAGAATAGTTCTCAATGTCATACACTGTTCCCAAGTACCTGATTGTATCTCTGTTATCATATAAGCTTATGATATCGATGTCTTTAAACCTAAAAACACCAATTTTATAGTGCAGAAATATTTCTCCTGTCTCAAACTTTGCTTTGTATGCATTTGTTGTATTTCACGAACTTGCAGGTCGAAGAAATCGGTACATAAAGTATAATAAAAATACCTCAGAAAGGTTTAGGAACAAGACGGATATTGAAAAGCATGAACAAAGAATGTTCAAATAAAATGCCAGTATTCGCCTTAATAAGACAAAACGGAAAAAATTAACAATTTTTAGTAAAAAATGGAACTGTTCTTTTTCTTTGTTAAAGTGTTCCAATCTAACTTTTCATGTGCATATTTGTATAATGTAATATTTACACGTTTAATCCCTGTAAACGGCTTTAAAAGAAAATTATGAATTCTGGCTGTCGGCCATTTTAAAACGCCATTTTGACCCAAATAACGCCATTTTTGTTTTTTGTAAAAGTCAGCATATATCGTCAAACTCGGTATATCCTAATTATGAATAAAAAAATTTTGTTGGACCGGACTATAATTGTTTTAATGCTTTGTTCCTTGTTAAAAAACTTAAATAGAAAGTGATGAAATCTGGCTTTAGGCCATTTTAAATCGCCATTTTGACCTATTTTACGGAATTCAGCATGATTCCTCAGGCTTAGCACGTCTTATTTATGATTTAAAAATTTATTTAAAAAATCATAATTGTTTGTTTCTCGCTTTTTCTCCATTTAAGAAACTAAAGGAAAAAAAATATAAAATCTGGATGTCCACAGTTTTGAATCGCCATTTCTTTTTTTTTAGATAATTTACGACATTTTCTTGAAAAAAGCATATTATTCATGACTATCCACACCTAAGTTATGATTAAAAACTTAGCTGGACCAAATATTCATTGTTTAATTGTCTCACGCTATTTGTCCATTTTAGAAATATAAGAAGAATTTACAAAATTTTGTTATCCGCCATTTTAAATTGAAATTTTGACCTAATTAACCTCATTTGTGGAAAGCCAGCATAATTTGTAAGACTCAGCACACATTGGATATGATGAAATTCTACGTTGGATCAATTCATTAGTGTTTGTCATTATTTTTTCCCATTGAAGAGACTTTAAGAGAAAAATTTGAAGATTGGCTGTCCGCCATTTTGAATCGCCATTTTGACCTACTTAACGCCATTTTCATGAAGGCCAGCATATTTTTTCAGACTCAGCATACTTTAATTATGATTAAAAAACCATGCTGGACCAAATAATAATTATTTGCCGTTAAAACGTATTTCTAGAGCCCTTTTAAGAAATCAGCACTAGACTAAATGTGGTATAATACATGTTGATCCTGTATAAATAAAAATCCATTTTTCCCCCTGGATATTCTTATGTTTATAATCAAGTCCCTTTTCTAACAGGATGATTTTATAGTCATATCACATGTTGAGCATTGCAGTTATTAAAAAGATCCTAAACAATTGTTTATATTTGGGATATAGACCTACATCAAACTCTGAACCCCTTGTGAGGCCCAAGAATCGTCCAGGGGCCAGAGTCTAAACAATTTTAAAGAATCGGCAATATGTCAAAATGCTTGCATACAAGTAACACCATATATGATAACATTTTAGTTTTTGTGAATAATTAAAATGTTTTCCTTTGTACAATTGGATCCCCAATGCGGCCCACCCTACTCCTCTAAAGATTTACTCTATATATTCCTATGTAAAAATTCAACCCCCCATTGTGGCCCCACCCTACCCCCGAGGGTCATGATTTTCACAACTTTGAATCTACACTACCTGAGGATGCTTCCACATAAGTTTCAGCTTTCCTGGCTGATTAGTTTCTGAGAAAAAGATTTTTAAAGATTTACTCTATATATTCCTATTTAAAAATTCAACCCCCCACTGTGGCCCCACCCTACCCCCCGGGGGTCATGATTTTCACAACTTTGAATCTACACTACCTGAGGATGCTTCCACATAAGTTTCAGCTTTCCTGGCCAAATTGTTCTTGAGAAGAAGATTTTTGAAAATTTCAAGAAAATTTTCAATAATTCCTAATTATTTCCCCTTGTAAAAGGGCGTGATCCTTAAATCCACAACTTTAAATCTTCTTTGCCTTAGGGTGCTTTGTGCTAAGTTTGGTTGACATTGGCCCAGTGATTCTGGAGAAGATGTTAAAAATGTGAAAAGTTTACAGACGGACAGACAGACAGACGGACGGACGACAGACAAAATGTGATCAGAAAAGCTCACTTGAGCTTTCAGCTCAGGTGAGCTAAAAACCAACAGTCTCCAAATGCGAGGATCCAAGATGCGGTACTTGTGAATTCATGCAAACCCGCCACTCTATAACTTTCAAAAACAGAATGCACTTTAATGTAAATTCATATATGACTTGCAAATTTTTGAAAATTACATCGGACAAATGGGGACAAAACTGGCAGAGGTTTCACAAGCAGCAAATCAAAGATCCCACAATAAGAAATACACCATGTACCTGACATTTTGATTCGTGTGGCAATAGTAAATTTTATATTTTTCCATTTTATAAAGTGAAGGAAGAAAATGAACAATTAAGGAAAGCAAAGGAAATTTAAACTATTTCGTAAAACAGTTCAATCCAAAACTCAACTGTTAATATCATATATTATGTACATATCATGTACATTATACAATGTCTCCTAAAATGTCATTTTAACAAGACGTGCTTAAAAAATGAACCCAGAACTGTTGATAGTATATTTAAGTGCCTTGTAAAATTGTAAAATACTTTGACGTCATAATCGTGACTTCAATCATATCAGGAGAATAGTGTCATAATGTAGCTTGTAGGGGTGAAAGTGCTCTCGATAAAGTTTGAGCATTGGACTTGGTTTTTTTTACTTTATATATATATATATATATATATATATATTTATTTATAATTATATATAATAATTTAATATATTAACACACA
>WFKH01011581.1:30040608-30067822 GCA_016163765.1 Magallana hongkongensis | reverse complement strand
TTTGACATATATGCATGTATATGAAACTTCAGTGGTGCCCCGCGCTTCTATGCAAATGAGCTTAGGGGTGGACGAGTTGAAATTCAAGAACATAAATGTTTCGTTATTTACACTTTATTAAACGTGAAATCATTTTAGTGTGGCAAAACAAGGAGATAAAGCACAAGTGTTGAAAGTAATCAAGAGCCTGGGGGGAAATCTATGAGATTTGATCTTCTGTAGAGTTGAAAGTCAGTGTGGCCCTGCAACATGCACATTGTCATAGTTTAAAAATAGATTAGCATGGCAGTTACTGTGTTTATTGAACACAATGCCTACGGTCTGATTTATACTACAGTAGTGGCAATTTATAGTTATAAACAGTATTGATTAAGAAATAATTTTCATAAATATGATGTTTGTTTAAAAATTGGTTTCAATTGATAAAGAGGCAAGTTATTTTACCTATAGGCTATACTATAGATAGATCTATAGGCTATACTATAGATAGATCTATATTTATTTAATTAAAGGCAGCTTGTAATTAATGGTGTGCATTCTGGACAGAGTAGAATCTTAATTGTCATTTTGTTTCTGCTTTCTGACTTAGTGTTTTGAATTATTTAGTATATTACAATGTGTGTGTGTGTGTGTGTGTGTATCTCAAAGTAGAATAACTTAAAATGCTATATATAACACAGGCACCTGACGTTTTAAACTTTTCTCTTAATGAAAAAAAAAATTCTTTGTACTATAATATATAGTACATTAGGAATTTTTTTTTCAATAATAGAAAAGTTTAAAACGTCAGGTGCCTGTGATATATATAAGCCTTTTAAAATCTTGTGTCTATATAGTTTTGTAAAAATGGTTTGAAAGTTGATGTCAAAATGAAACAAGGTTCTGAAAAAAAAGTATAACTTAAAAAATGACATAAAAAAACCATCATTTGATCATATTGACGGTTTGCTCTGTGAAGTAGATACAGTTAAATGTAATAGATTGAATGAACTTAGCAACAATTGTGTTGATCATCATAACAATACAACACCACCTGTTTAAAAAAGGCATTGTTCAGTTCTTTTATGTGTAATTTGCATACAAAACAATATTTTTTTTTTACATGAACATTACCTCAAGTGCCAATATAATTTTTAAAAATACTCTGATGCTTATACAAAATACTCTGATGCTTATACAAAATAATTACCACTGACTAAAATAAATAGTTCACTTAACTGTTATTTTCTGCATAAGTGTGTAGAGAGAGAAAAAAGTCTCAATTTACAATAAAATACTGAAAGGTTTTCTTAAAGTCTGACAACAATATCCATATTTTAAAGGGATCTAGACACAATTTGAGATAAAAAAAAATATTTTTTATTCTTTATGTATAAAATAGTTTTCTTGCGATTTGCATGATTGACCAAGATTTGAATCTTTGAAGTCAAGTTATTAGAGAGATACACAGAGGTAAGAATTCATTCTTATGTAAACAAAGCTCCAGTCTTATATTTGTTTACAAATAATGTAAAGTAAGGAATTACCATTTCTTTGACAAAATGACTCCTGGCAAACAAGATAAACTGATTCAATGTGTTCTTAAATAATATTATCAACAGAAGAACAAACATTTGACAGAAATTTATACCAACAAGAGGCCAACAGGCCTTAACGGTCACCTGAGTACCATAGCCCATACATAGACATGTCGAGGAATCTCATATATGCTTGTTAAACTTGATATTTGACTTTCAAATTTTGACAAGACTTTAAAAATACCCATATTAACCATTCTGAACATAAAAAATGGAAATATTAAATTTAAAATGTTGAGCTCAAATTGTGTCTATAAGTCCCTTTAAAGAATATCTATTATTATCAGAACCGCTTTGGTTGACTTTTTCCGATAGCATCACGATCAATTCTGTCAACTACGTCAAGCATAAACAATACACGCCGCTGGTGTGAAAACTTTATGATTGGTCAACTCCTTTTCTTAGGCGGGGTTATCTCTACTCACTTATGCAATGCCAGAGCTGGAGGATTTCTCAGAACAGTTCATTTGTTCGCCAATATCGACTATCCCCTTGTGTTTAAATTCTGTGCAAAACTAACTCTCTCTCTCCCACTCTCTCTCTCTCTCTGTAAGCAGGCTCAAACTACAGTCAAGAGTACTGCGTTAAACAAAATATAATTAAAAAGTTGCATGTGCTCCGCGTTCATTTCATGCATATAAATGTATAATGTACATGTATTACCTACTAACTTACCAGTCGAAGTGATAGAGATGAATTCCTCGATTTCTACACCTTTCAATCGGCAATTGACAGTCAATAAACGAATTGAACGATGATGTGAAAGAACTTGAGACGCAATTGGAAAGTGCAAGGGGGTATGTACATTTGCGTCTTCGCTAGGCAAGTGTCTGATTCATTTCTTCTTCTGTTATCCTACCACATTCGGTGTAAATTTATATACCAAATATCCTCAAACATTTTACCGCAGATTTCATTACTTTACTTGTCTCTGAACCACCGATCATCAGCTCCATACAATGGGGTACATTACATTACATTACCTATAAAAATGACGGCTCTTGATCCGCTTTCCGAGGTTGGTTAGCCTAAAGGTTGTTTAATAGAAGAAAGTTTGTGGCAAGTACAGCAACAAATATTAACAGTAGTAAACTAAATGAAGAATTTTTAAAATGTATTATTTGCACAAAATGTGATATGATATAATGTTAATTTTTTCAAAACTACCGTATTTTCCGGGGCATATGTCGATGTGGGGCATAAGCCGAATTGCTCATTTTCAGACAAAATTCAGCAAAAATCCTTAGACTAGCCGATCTGGGGGATAAGCCGATTTTTAATCGATGATTACTATAGTGAAAGTATGACCGCTGATCAAGGAAGTCATCGAATATATACTTTCAGAATATCGATGTAGAAAATCAAAAAAGAATTATTTGATTTGCTAAACATTTATATTTGAAGTAATTTTTAAAAATATATCTGCGTTTTGTGCATGATTGGTCTCTTCCGTATTCGTCGGTATATATTAACGTTATGTACTGTTACTTATATGTTGTAAATTTTATTGCAACACCAACCTCCGTGGTTCTGTTTATTAAGTATAATATTTTACCAAACATTTTATATTTTATCAATACCTTATTGCTTAATTTCATTTGATCAAGTTATACTTTGAAAGCTACTTGTAAATTTCGGGGTATGGCGTCCATTAGCTCAACACGTGGTTCATATTCAAATAGAGTTATCCCCCGTAATCGATATAATTGAGAAAACGAAATACCACATAGAAAATATTAAATTTGTGTTCTTTTCCATTAATTAATTAAATAGTGACTTGCCGTTACGCAAAGAAGTTATAATGCTAACAAACACAGTCAATGCAATGAAGTGTAACGGTGTACACTACGTGCCCCCAGGCTGTGTTTAAGTCACGGGTTTCACACCTTTGTATATACACACGACACTGGAATACCGTTATTTCATCCAACAGGAAATTAATTTTGGTTTGAACATATTTTATTGTATATTTACAAATTAATTGTAAAAAAAACAAAAAAACAAAGCATTTCAAATTGATCCTACAATTCCCACGAACGCACACATGAAAAAATTCCGTCATTTTACATTCTACACAGTTTCGTTTTCTTTTTTACTACGCAATAATAGTTTCCAGAGTTCAGACACGAACGCTTGGCTTAGATATGATTTGATTTGGATTGTGAAGAAATACATCGTACATTTTATTACTCACGATGCAATTAAAAAAATTTACATCGGGACAATTATCGATAATAGTTCAAACGGAAGAAAAAACCAAACCTCATAATAAACTGCTATAACAGTACAAGGATAAAAACAGTGGATTTTGTATTTTACTGTTCAATTTTTTTCAACTTTCAGCCTATGATAAGCCGATCCCGGGGGATAAGCCGGGGCTCCCGCATCGTTGAAAAAAAATACCGGCCTATGCCCCGGAAAATACGGTAGTGTATTCTTCGTGCGCTGTAAATTGCAAGTTTTTCGTAAGTATCGTATGCACTGTAGCTTTATATTTACTAACCCAAATTTTCTTCGTAGAGCTACAGCTATATGTACCGTATGTATGTTTTGTCACAAGTATACACTTTCGAAAAATATCCTAATTTCGACAGTCACAAGTAACCCGGTGAATTTTTCATTCTCTGATAAGTTGTTGTTCTGTTCGTGCATAATTTAGTTTGAACCAGCAGCCAATCAGCAGTAAGCTGAATCCACCAATAAGAAAGTTTGTGGTTAAGGTGCGGGTATTCTTTATGCATGACCTAGCTGACAGAATTATACGCGACGCTATTGGAAAAAGTCAACCAAATCAGTTCTAATAATAATAAATATCCTCCATTATATCATTAATATAAAAAAATAATTTTTCACAATTCCTGATTTTGTTATCTTTGGTATGTTTAGGCCTAGGGTAATAAGATTCCAGATAGTTGATGCATCTTTGATCTTAAAATATGATGTCCAAAAATATAGACTTCTTTTTATTCTTGTCAAATCTTCGATATTGCGCACAATTTTTTTATACAATATTTTAGAAACAGATAGATGACATATTCTTAGGCCAACAACGTGGCTTATGTGCCTCTCGTTTTATATTGTCACAAGGTGGGTTTTCAAATATTTCTTGGGAAAACATCAGTTGTAAATATAATTATACTTATATACTTTATTAATGATTTATTTCAAATTCTGCTTGTTGAGAGCAGAAAAAAGTCAATAAATGTCTGATTCCTGAAGCATCAACTCGTGTCAGTACTTTCAGTACTTTGATTAATACTTTGTACTAAAACACTCTGAAATTGTTATTTCACCTACCTTCAGTTTGAAAATAAAGACACCAGGAAAGATCAAAGATAAAATATCCTAAGCAGATCATGATTGTTAAGGATTGAAGTGGAGTACTTGGACCACCTAAAAAGGAAATTAAAAAAAATATATCAAACAAATAAAAAATTATTGACTTAATTCAAAGGAGTTTAAAGGGGCATGGTCACAATTTTTTGTAAATTTAAATTTACAATTCACGGCCATAGCGCAGTGGGGGCAAATGAGGCAAATGCCTCACATTTGAAACGACGATCAATTTTTTTTTAACAAAGTATTTTCAATATATTCTATCAGTGCTTACTATCTATTCAAGATATTACTATAGTCAGGTACTCTTTACACAATTGCGCTATAAAAATATATAGTTTCATTTATGATCAGCAGATACAACATTACAAAAAATGTTTAGAATATTGATGTTTATGCAATACGTAGAAGGAAAAATATTTTACGCTAGCTTTTTCACGAAAATATAGTTCATTCTTTGATTCGATTTTTTCACTAATGAATATTGCTTATACATGTATTATTACAATAATTATTATTCTTTCACAATTATTGTTCCTTGGTTATCACACGGTCTCTTTTAATTATTTATTGTGTAAGAGTGGGTGTTTTTCTTTTCTTTTCTTTTTAATGATGGAATGGTTATGCAACACCTGCACCATATAAATTCTGATCGCACTCGTGTAGACTGTTTAAGCACAGGTGTGTGCACTGTTTGCTAGTGACGCAAGACTGGTGGTAGTACATGCTATGGACATGAAGAACTATTAAATACATATCAGTCTCTTAACAAGTTTAGTGATATTAACTTAAAAAACCAAAAACAATTTTTTTTTGATATGGTAACTTAACTGAGGATTTTGCCAACATAGATTCAGAAATGATCCCTACCTCTTCGGGGTGGGGCTGCGGTCTTTTACAGGTATGATGGGAGTGAACAGATATGGGTTTTTCCCATATCCAAGATATTAGCGACTTTTAAATAACTTGAATTTTCACTGTGCTCAGACAGTGAAAATTCAAGTCATTTAAAAGTCGAATATCTTGGATATGGGGTGATCCATAACTTTTCTTGTTATGTCAGAGTTAAGAGGACCAGGCCCCAGGGTCGTAAAAGTTAGACGAGCTCACTTTTAATCTCAGTCTCACTTTCCCACTATCTCTTAATTACTTTTTTTTAAAAGTGAGACTGAGATCAAAAATGAGCTCGTCTGACTTTTATGCCCCAGGCTCCTTAAAAGATAAACTACCCAAATTTTACGAATCTGTTCTCTAAAGAACAGAGCATGATATTGAAATCCCATCTGTGTGTTCGAGGCTACAAAGCCCACACAGTACGAAAGGCATTTTATGAGATAAATAACCACAACAAGAGATGTTTGTGAAACACTTATGCCCCCCTCCTTTGGAGACCTCTGCGAAGACAATGAATGGAAAGTGCAAATAATTAAAAATTTTCTTAGTCCAAGGGGGATAACTCTGTCAAAAATTGCTCAACTGTACCCAAAATCGAACTTGACCTAGATATTTTTATGATAAATCTGTATACCAAATTTCATTTGATTAATTGCAACTCCTGCAAATAAAATGACTGGAAACTGCAAATAAATGGAATTTTTCAAAGATCAAGGGGCATAACTCTGTCAAAAATTGTCTGATTGTACCCAAAATCAAACTTGACCTAGTTATTATTATGTCAAATCTGTATACCAAATTTCATTTGAGTAAAGGCAACCCCTGTGAAGAAAATGAACGGAAACTGCAAATAACTGGAATTTTTCAAAGTCAAAGGGGCATAACTCTGTCGAAAATTGCTCGATCGTACCCAAAATCGAACTTGATCTAGATATTGTTATGATAAATCTGTATACCAAATTTCATTTCAGTACGTGCAACCTCTGGGAAAAAAAATGATCGGAAACCGGGTGGACCTACCGATCGACAGACAGAGAGACAGACGGACAGCAGCAAAGCAATATGCCCTCCCTTCTTCGAAGAGGGGCATAAAAAACAGGGAAACCCTTTTGCAGTACAAAGAAAAAAACATTAGTACCCCGTCCAAGAAATAATAAAAGAAATAATAAAAGATTCTTTCCATTCTTTATACTGGTACAGCTCTGGCACAGACAGATTTACTATATGTCCCGAGTTTTTGCTTCCACCACTTTTTGCTTGATATTTCAATAATCATAAATACCTTTGTGCTTTGTGAACTATGTTCATCCACTAATATGAAAAATGTCCAGATTATCTGTTTTGAAACGCCCATCTACCGCTTCAGGTTTCAATACGCAACCCAAAATAGAAAGTCTACAGGGATTTTGCTTTGCATCAGCCATGAAATTGCCCGGAAGATAACGTTGAAAAATTGTGCGAGGTATTCTGAGTAGTTCCGAATGGAGAAAAGATGTAAACATTTCCCATTAAAAATCTCCGTAAGAAATCTTTCTTCATTCCTGTGAATTTTACGAGTGAAAAATGAAAATGTGTCAATGAAGATATCTTGGATTTTTCCCCTTTTATCGATTTCAACTGTATTTCTTTCACAGGTATGAGTATTTTTATTAATAATCATCAAAAAGTGATGGAAGCAATAACTTGGGACAGACTATAGTTCCATTATGGGTCGCACCTACAAAATATTAAGTAACACGTCTTGTCGCACAGACCATTGCTTTTATCTTAATATCATCTGTAAGGTTTGCTCAAAACAAAACGTTTGGGTAACAAGTGACCTCCACAAAAGCAACAACCGTTCCACCACAAAGCCCTTCAAAAATCAAAGAGACCGACGGAATCTCAGTGGTCATAAATGGGGAGATATAATGACAGTACATGTAGCGGTTATTGACTTTAATCCTCACTGGACGGACACAGAGAGGAAAGTTTTGAATGCTTAACCTTAGTAACCTTAACATATCAGGAGAATCAGCTGTTCCTTCCGTTTAACGTTCTGATTAACAATAATGATGATTTAGAATTTTTAATAACTCTTTATGGATAATTCATTACATGATTCAGTAAACATAAACAGGTAAAATGCTTTCGTTGGTGTTTCATGCGGGTTATGTACTTAGCTAGCATTGCTTCTGCAATGTGTTAGCTACCTTTACACTCGCATGAAACACCAAAAGTAAGCATTTTATTGTTTAAATTTTGTTTTATTCATTTTTGAATTTTTTACTTTCTTTGTCCTTGAGGTTATTCTATTGCCTTGCTCTAGAACTATACTCTTCCTAATTTCTTGTTCGAAACGATAATTATAGTCTAATACTGAAAACATGTACATTTTGCATCAACTACAAAAGGGGTGCGTTACAGCCGCGCAATTTTTAATATTTACAATGCTTAAGTACAGTATTTCCAATGGTCAGCTAAATTTTTATCTTGCTTATAACATGAAAATTTTGGCTGACTATAATGAAAATACCTTAGTTAAGCATTGTAATCATTAGAATTAGAAAAGTAATATTTGAAAGAAATAATTGTGACCATGTCCATTTAAGATCAAGATCAAGTAAATGGAATGTATGTTCGTTTGCCCTAAGATGTGTTCGCCCTTGATGCCGTTCACCATAGTTTCCGTTCGCTCTAGGTCCGTTCGCCCTTTATTCCATTCGCCCAAGGTCCGTTCGCCTTATTTTAATACAGGATTAATGTAGCTTTATCATTTTGGTATAATTCTGATCATTTTAAACATATTGAAAAGATATTTAATTATACAAAACAGCACCATTATAGCACCTTTACATAATGATAACAACCAATTGACTGACCTGCTAACAATGCGATGATTTATGGTGAATTAATTATTTAATTATGGTTCACAGTAAATTTGATACAGTTTCATGTTTCATCTTCGTATTTATCTCATTTAGAGATCAAAGGATAGTGTTGTGCTCGGGTATATAATTTCTTCACATAGAATAGGTGCTAATCCACTGCTCACCTTTTAAATGGGCCAATTAATGTGTCATTTTCTTTAATTGTTTAAAAACATCAAGCGAATCATTAAAAACCCATCAAGACAGTTATCTAAAATTTACGGCATTAAAATCTAACAATTAGACCAATTACGTCTTTTTGAAGAAATAAAATCATAAAATGTAAGAACAAGATATCCGTGAGACAATGTTCACTAGTAATACCCCCGGTCTGATGTGAATATGCAAAATAAGCAAAGTCGACATTTAACAGGAAGTTGGAATCCGATTGGTACAAAAATATATCCCACGATATGGCATGCCTAAACAAATTGTGTGTTAAAATTTCAAGCATCTGCAATAAATAGTTGCTGAGAAATCTTTGACGAAAATTTGTTTGAAAATTTAGGCTAAAAATAAACAAAGTCGTCATTTAACAGGAAGTTGACGTCCGATTGGTACAAAGATATATCCCACGAAATGGCATGCCTAAACAAATAGTGTGTTAAAATTTCAAGCATCTGCAATGAATAGTTGCTGAGAAAAATGCGACAGAAATTTTTGTTATGGACAGACAGACACAGAAGGGTAAAACAGTATACCCCCTTCTCCTTTTGAGCGGGGGTAAAACAAGTTATTGAAAGTAAAGCATAAAAAGTAAAATATAATTTATCATTTTAAAAGTTAAGAGTATATGAAATAATTTTTTTTATTTTAAAATGATGTGGTTTATGAATGAGGTTTAGGTGGAGCGAACAAGGTTTAGGGCAAACGATAATTTAAGAGTGAACGGACTCAGGCGAAGAGGTAGATAGGGCGAACAAACCCAATACCAAGTAAATGAAAGGTGCCTAAAGGTTTATGAAATTTAAGATATAAATTCTTTCAATGATGCTTCACAACAATAGCTTTGTTTCATAGGGTGTATCGGGGCTTAATTTGTTGGTAAACACAATGAAAAATCAAATTTCAAACTGTCATACTAAATAAGATATGAAGAAAATAAATAAGAAATAAATAAGAAATCTCTCAAATTTGTCAATTTCATCTTCGCTAGCCAAGTGTCCAATTCGTTTTTCTCATCTCCCCTTGGCAGATTTAGCCGAGTTTGTAAGCTTTCAAATCATCGCGCTTTCACTTTCCAAGGTATCCAATCAGATTGCGCTATACAAATATGTTCGGTAAGAGCAATGGCGGCACCCAGTGACAATCTATGTTGTCGTCTTTGTCACAGTGTTTTGCCTAAAAAACAAAGACGAACAATATTTGGAGAAACGATTGGTGTTTATAATCAGCTTCTACAGATTATCGATTGTGTTCCACACCCAAACGATGACGGGAGCAACTATGTTTGCGGAATGTGCTGGATTAACAATGATAAACTTAACACACTGTCGAAACTTGAGCACGACATCAAAACGGAACTTGAATCCTTAAAAGCAGATAATAATTAGGTTAGAATTAATTCGGACTTTAAGGCAGAAATACCAAGGGGACTTCTTTGCATCAACCTAAAATATGGACACTAAAGTCCAAAAAAATACAACATTACCCATTCGCCAACGCCGAGAAAAGTGAAACAACTGTTCGTTCCATCCAGTCAGTCAGATTTAACAGGGCCAAGAACAATCTCAACTAGCTAAGCGTCGTGCTCAAAGAAAAATCCAGTCCAGAACAAGAGGAAAAGAAGCAAAAAAGAGCCAAAATTCAGTTGTTTTCCCTCAGTAAAATCAAGCTATGTACATTGATTATGATAACTACACTATAAAACATATTGATAAAAGAATGTACATTGTATATAGAATTACACTGGTTGAAAGATTACTTTATTTAGGCATTTACATATATCTTTGCCTCTTGGCATGTTTTTTTTGAGATTGAAATTAAAATGAATTTTGTTATTTGCTGAACCAACCTTAGTGTTTGATAATCAATAATACAGAAACTAGACGCTCGTTGCAAGCAACAAGAGGTCTTCCGTTTGAATACACCTTAAAAAAGACTATAGAGATAGTTATTCTTTTCTACCATTTCTTAACACTCTTTAACATAGAGCAAATATAAAATAATATGTTTAAATATAAAATCCCAAAAATCAGGCACATAGCATCGTTTTTGAAAATGGGGGTGGGGGGAGGCCAACCTCACCCAAAAAATATTGACATAAAAAAAGGAAACTTCTCGACTCCCAAAATCATGAAAATCCTAATCCGGGGAGGGGGTGCGTAGTACTGCAGAAAAGTTTCAGCATATTGTTTAGATCCGTGTTTACTCTGATGGTACCGGGTCGCCTGGGCACAAGTCCACCACTCTAACGACTGAGCTACGTGGACTCTCGCTTCAGGACTTTGTAGCCTAAAATCTCGAGAATACGTTGATCGATTTTAAAACAAATTTCATGTTCCTAAGTTTTGAACGCGTCTCTATCGAATAAAAACATTAAAAACATTCAAATCAAAAAAGTTGAAAAACTAGACGCTCGTTGCGAGCAACAAGAGGTCTTCCATTTGAATACACCTTAAAAAAGACTATAGAGATAGTTGTTCTTTTCTACCATTTCTTAACACTCTTTAACATAGAGCAAAACCAATACCGGATATCTAAAACGCTATGTAAAAGTCAAACCAATATTGTAAAATCCGCATTGTGACGTATTTCGATCATCGGTCACTTCGCCGGCATCAAAGACATTCCTCCGAAACAACAGTGAATCAGGTTCCAACGATGCAACTTCATTACAAATAGATAAAATAGCTAACCGCGGGTCGAAAAACAAATATTTTTCATATTTATACATATACTAACATTTAAAATTATTCTTATGTTTAGAATGACTTTTTTCAATAGTATGGAGAGAGAGAGAGAGAGAGAGAGAGAGGTCTTAGCTAGAATGATCAAATTATTTGCTTATTGGAATACAACTTTATATTTAGTATCGACATCTGTCTGGGTTGACCCCTGAATCTAATATAGATTAGAGAACTACGGACAAGCAAGGCTACAACTGCAGAAAAGTTTTAATGAATTGTTTAGATCCGTGTTAACTCTGATGGTGTTTTGTATTTTTTCTTTGTAACTTTGAGTTTGAACACAGTTCGTTATCACCACATGCCATCGTAGAGGCGGAGTTCAGACATTCACTGCTCATGACTTGACGGAGAGAGAGAGAGAGGTAGAAAGAGAGAGAGAGAAGTAAATGTACAATTCAAACATGTATATAATCTGTAAAAATAAACTTTTGTCAATTAACGCATGTATACATGCATGCTTGTATCCATGTATGTGGAGAAACATTAAACAACCCTCAGTTTAAAGTCATGTATAATAATTGAAACATGGGCATTTTGTTAGGAGAACGGTAATTTCCTACCCGCAGTCGCTAATTGTTGTGTGCATACAGTCATTGAGATGGCGGCATTTCTTTGATGCCGGCAAAGCGACCCGGCGAGCTCTAATGCGGTGGTATTACAGGGGTGCTTCGGCGGCATGACTTTGATGCCGGCGATGCTACGTGCGTCTGAATTTAGATAGCTGCTGATAAAAAAAAATACTGTCACAAAGCAGGAAATTAACGGTATTTCTAACCAGGTTCTATATTTGTACTGAAAAAAACCCCGATATTATTTTGATTTATGATAAAATTTAAACGGAAAACATTTTAAACCATCATTTTCACGATAAAATCGTAAAACAAACCACAATTAAGAAAGAAAAAACGTTCGACACTCTGGGACTGAACCCGGGTCGCCTGGGCACAAGTCCACCACTCTAACGACTGAGCTACGCGGACTCTCGCTTCAAGACTTTGGAGCCTAAAATCTCGAGAATGCGTGGATCGATTTTAAAACGGATTTCATATTCTGAAGTTTTGAACACGTCTCTATCGAATTCAAACATTAAAAATTTTCAAAACAAAAAAGTTGAGAAATGTCTTATTTTTGATTCCTTCCGAAATATTGAATATATTTTAGAGACGTCAGTTATGGATTCAGCCAAAATGATATGTCTTGGAAGTGCATCTTTTTTTACTTCAAACTCATCTATCAACCAATCAAAGACCTCTTCAATGTCACTGTTGTTGGGTATGCATTTCGAGCATATCTTGATATTTTTCCTGTCTGGAGACTCTGATATAACCACAGTTTTGGATGTCCTAAAGCACAAACTCTTCATAATTTTACGGCGCTGTAATGGACCGGAAGTTGCAGTTAAAGCTGCTATCGGAACATTAGATCAAATGGCACGAAGTTCTCCTATGTGGCTGAAGTGTTCCCTGAAGGCCTCATGGTGTTTGTTTCCCTCACCCCTATATAAACAAACAAAATATATGATAAATCTAGTGTTGATTTCTCACAAGGAATATTACTGGTTAAGATTTTATCAACAGACAAAATTTCCTAAACAGAGAATCGTAAGTTGCATTTTATTTAAAAGATGTAGTTAATATTTATTAACATGAACAAACAGAAATTGATTTTAGCATATTATATGTAAACTTATTTACCACTGTACAACGGTGTGTGCCTCGTCTACAACGATAACCTTTATTCTGTCCCTTAAGTTTGCTACAACATCTCTCCATTTCTTGTCACCAACTAGTGCCTCCGGACTGGCAAATATGAACTTGAATATTTCCTCGTTAATTGCATCGTCTTCCATCGGATCATGTCCAATATATGTTGCCTTAAAAGCTAATTTGCATAGCCTCCGAGTTTGTTCCTTCATTATCGAGACGAGGGCTGTTACAGCAATGATGGTGACAGATGGATAATCAATAGGTAAACTCTCGTAGATCATCGACTTTTCACTACAATTTTTAGTCCTACAAAAACATCTTTTCTGTCACATATTGCTTTTATTCCATTAATCCATTAATTTGATTTTCTCTGAGAGACGTCATGTTAAATGTTGTTTCGATGTCCTTTCTCTTTTCCTCGGTCAAATCCATTTTTGTAAACGGTGCGTTATATGTTACGCGCAATCTGATTGGCTTAAATTTTTACTCGCAAGGAACGATACCTTGTGAAACTCGCTAGATGACAGCAATGGACTTGCTAAATCTGCCAAGGGGGAGATGAGAAAAATGAATCGGACTCTTGGCTAGCGAAGATGGTCAATTTTTGACTAATGGAACATTTAAATATATATAAACATACATACAAAGTATCATAAAATTCTATTCAGGGGTTTAAGAAGAGTTGGGCTGACAAAAACGTATAGATTGACTGACTGACAGGTCAAAATCATTATATCTCTTGCAATTTGTTTCGTGGGGTATAATGAAAGAAAATGGAAAAAACTCAAATACCAGTACCTGCATTTGTGAAAGGCCATGGTCCTTGTATAAATGCACACCACAGAGACAGTAAACACACAACTACAGCATGTACTGCAGTTACTGTTCGACAGTGCCATTCATTGCTTCGTTGTGGTTTCAACAAACACAGACCAAAATATAAGCTACACCAAAGGAAAGAGAATCCACCAACAGTAGCCATGGAGTTTTCCATATCTATAACTGATCCGTAATCTAGGTATCAAGTGACCTGTAAATAGTAATATCAAGGGTCCAGTATTATTTACACAAAGATTAGGCCCAAAAAAATAATCATTAGTTTCTCAGGTCAAAATTTTGAAATGTTGATGAGGCAGGCAGGCAGGTTTTTTTTTTTTTTTAAGACACAAATTTACAATTAACCCATCTTAAAGTTATTTATTTGTGTACTTATCAGCAGATATTTATCAAGCTGATACATTAGCAAAGTTGAAATATTATTTTTTGTTCTTTTTAGTTTAAACTTCCTTTCTAAGGAAGAGTTTTAAAAACATACACATTTGTTGGTTTAGAAATAAGCTGCTTTATTAGAAGAATTTAAGCTATATTTTGTACCGTTATTTGTACCGTTTTTTGATGGGCAGTGTACAGTTTTCTAACCCAAATTCCAGTTTTATGTACATTTTTGTGGGTTTTGACTTATCACATGTATGGTTTTTGCATTTTTGCACATGAACAAACATGACAAATTGTTTATGCCCCTGCTTCATTTTGCAGCCCATCTTCCCACTCCACAGTAATAACACAAGTCTGAACTGAAATATGGAACTTCTTATGGCATTTCACAAGTTGAATTTGCCATATAAAAATTTATCAAAGAAAGCATTTATTTGGGGTGTTTTGTTATTGACCTTCAGTGCCTGGAGAACATGACAGATATCAAGGGAAAGTAAATTAGTCGTCATAAAATTCTCAAACAATACAATTGTCCTTTATTCCTGCTACCAGGCAATATCATAGCGGCTTCAATTTTTGAAAATCGCGATAACAGAGACATTTCAGTGGTAGTCTTAACAGGGACCAACCTAGGGCAAAATTTTAGGGAAACTTCACTTCTCCCTCACAGAAAAATAGAGAGAAGTTTGAGAAAACAGGTAGACTTCCATTACTTGACGATGGCATAATGCTAATAATAATACATGTATACACATATTCAACCTTATTTTAAATTGGATTAGAAGCAATTAATTCAATAAAAAATAAAACCCCTAAAAATTTTAAAAAATTATCAAATTTGTTAAATTTACTTTTATTTTATTAGATGTATTCATACATTTTATAGATGAAATGTTTTGTAATTGTGTTAGCTAAATGACAAATAAAATCAGTATGTACTTCTGTGTATTATGGAGTTATTAGACCAACCCAATTACAACCGTCATGTAGTGGATCTGTTTAATTTTGAAGATAACTGTAGTCAAACGGTTTTATGATTATTTTAGCATTAATTTGGCAGAGTATTTAACCAATTACAAGCCACCAACTAATTGTAATATCAGCAGAAAAAGTTATAAACATCGGTTTTAATTTTCAATGCACAGTGCGCACCCATAGGCCTATTTATAACCTCTAAAGATAAGACAGTCTATAGTTATTAATCACAACAGGGGTTAACTAAGACTATGAAAATGTCGTTTGAATTAGATAATGATCATTTTATTGCCTTTGGGTTAATTTACACGATTGTGAACTAAGAAATATACAGGGCAACTTCAACTTCTTTTTCTGAGGAAATTCGGCAAACTTACTGACCACAAAGTGGGTTTTTCGCCAAAGTCTCCCCCTTGGTTGGTCCCTGGGTAGATGTATCAGCTAAAATCACGTTTTCATTGATAGAGACTAGCATTTATTATGAGTCACCAAATGTTTGTTTACAACATTGATTTCATAATAGAGAAAACAATAATGATAACATATGAAAATCCAGAAAAATAACGATTAAAAAAGTTAAATTGATGCGGCGATAATTTTACTGATGTGGCAGTGCCTGAGAAACAAATCAATAATTTTTTTGGCCTTGTAGTAGATATTCAACTCAGATATTTTATGAGGGTTGCTTAATGAGCTGGTTGAACAAATTCAGTAAACATAGGTAATCACATATTACAAAGCTCACCAAGAAGAGGCATCACCTTTATGAGGCATTACCTTTATGAGACCACCTTTATTATATACTATATGAAAATCATAGTTAATGATCTTGGATAATCATGGATACTGTAGTAAGGTTTGACACAATATCATATATCATATGTTAAAAAATTGTTTGATAATCATATGTTCATTTCATACGGTATTGTAAGATACAGTAACAATGCTTATTAATACACTAATATAAAATACGTTATTGCATCCTATGATACAATAAACATATACAATATTGTGTCATATAATATATCATATGATGCAATATAATACTGTAATATAATAATACAATATGATATTGTAACATATGATATGACATTGTATCAAGATATGATATTGTATCATAAAGTATGATACAGTAAAATCTTGTTAAACATTATTGTATTCTATCAAATAATCATAACAATCTCATAACATAAGATACAATACAGTATGATATAATACAATATCATATCACATAATATATCACACATGAAGGCTTTGTGCTGTTCTTGGTATTAAATTGTATGATATAGTATGATATTGTTTTATAAAAATAATGTATTATATGATATTGTATTGTATAATATTGTATCAAATATGATACATCATATGATAATTTGATACAAGATTGTATCATATCATAAGATACAATATCATGTGATACAGTAATATAATATATAATGTAATATCATATTATACAATATTGTATCATATGATACAATATTATATATTACAATATCATATGATTCAATTTCATGTGAGACAATAATATATAATATAAGCCACATAAAATTAATTTTTAGATTCTCATCCCCGCCCGCCCCTCTGAAAATGGCCCGCCCTGATTCATTTTATTTTATTTTGAAAAAAAATTGTGTGGAAAAAAAATTTCGGGAAAAAAAAATCGGGCTCGGTATACAAAAAATTCAAAACATTTCAATGGCTGCCTAAACATGTGGATTACCATTTGTGTTTGTTATCATAAGGATACAAATTTCTTCATGCATTAACAGTTAAGTCAAAATAAAATGGAATTAAAAGATTACAAGTGGGTTTGTGTACTCATATTAGCATTAACAACTTAAAAGAATAGAGCAGTTTTAATTTCTTGAACATGAACGGTGAAAAAGGTGTTTTAAAAAAAAAAAAATAATAATAATAAAATCCGCCAACCCGCCCCATATTTTTTGCAAATTAGGATGAGAATCTAAATATTAATTTTATATGGCCTAATACAATATCATATTATACAATATTTATATATTTACAATTATATTGAATCATATGATACAATATTATAAATTACAATATCATATGATACAATATCATGTGATACATATAGATTATTACATGGCAAATTTTATATCGCATCCTGTATTAGCCCGAGGTCGCTGTATATCAGCCCGATCGAGAGCCGTTAGGCTCAAGGGCTGATATACAGCGACCGAGGGCTAATATAGGATGCGATATAAAAATTGCCATGTAATGATTTTTATATCATATACTTATAGAAAATATTAAATGAATGAAAACATCATGTGATGAATGATTATTGTTAACAAATCGCTCAGTGTTTATATATTCCATCTCTAATAAACTTCCCTGAAATTTTTGCGCCAGCTGGTTGTCTACCAAGTTGACGTCGACGTAACTATTGGACATCATTTTAAAGAGGAGGCCAAGAGCTTGTTTAATTCCGTTTTTGGAGAGACTCTAGGCATTCCACATATATTTCATTATAGTTAAAATGGACGAAATTCCAAGATTTGTTACTTATTTCCTTCATATTTCATAGAAAATGACAGTTTAAAACATGATTTTTCATTGCGTTTGCCACAAATTTAAGCCCCGATACACCCTATCAAACAAAGCTAATGTTATGAATCATTGAAAGAATTTATATCTTGAATTTCATAAACCTTTAGGCACCTTTCATTTACTTTAAACCAAAATCAAATGCGATCGGCCCAACCAGGGACGTATATACTAAGTTAGTATACGTCCCTGGTCCAGCGGTCACACCGTTTACGTACTAATTATCATATGCAGGTCTATAAACTATGAACACTCACCTTTACACCATGGTGAGCCTCTTGCGCTTTGTTTGTTTCATGTTTACCTTGGCACTTAAAAATTTGAGAGTTGGTAAAATGGGTAGGCAAATCATGGCCGTGGCAAATTAAAAGCGTAAAAAGTGTAAATGTAGTCCGGGACATATGTCAGGCGATGTCTCATTTTACTTTTCCCCCGATATTTAACAGTCTTTTCGGTCTGAATTCATACGTAGGGTTTGTAATGTAACTACATGTAGTTTAAAATGTTTCGTTTAAATTTGGTATCATACATCACACTACATTTACACCAACCCTATCGAAATTCCCGGTGCGGCCTGGCTTTAAGATTACCATACCCAATATAGCCATACTTGTCACTATCTTTCCATGTTTTTCAAAGACATTTTAGAGATTGTGGTGTATTTTAGAATGTCATAAGATAAGGAAAATGTCCCTGTCTGCAAACGAACGGAAGGTGTTTTGGCAGAACCACAAAGACAGGTATTTTTGTTTTTGTTATGGTTAAATATATCGTCAAAATACAATCACAGGCTCTTGTTTCATTATAGGCCAGTATTTATATTTAAAAAAAAGGGTATATATCACCCTTGCTACACATTAAACGGCTTATGAGGCCTGTTGTTTCATAGGCTTATTAATATTTACTATTTATAAAGTACAAACAATAACATTGTTTATAGGTAGTTATCAGGTCCAGTACAATCTCCAGATTTAGCTATATAGCTTGAAAAAGCTATAAAGCTTTATTAAGCTATTCAAAATAGCTTGATAAAGCTATTTATATTCAGTTTTTGAAGAAAATAATTATTATAAGAAATAGGCAAAAAATCGCAATTAACTTGCTTCTCATATTTGCAACATTGACCATTTAAAACTTATAACCCTAATTAACGATAGTTTTAACATTGCAGCTTTTGAACACTTTTAAGCAAACAATATATTTCCATTGTTTGGGTAACTGTCCACCACTTTGTGTGCATCGAGGTGTGGATAAGTATGATTTCTTCTCATTGTGCTGAATTATTACCAATCAATTATCTTGTTTACCATAACTGACCTCCTTTATATTTCATTCAAGAAGTAACTGTGTGGTCATGAATCAATTGCCCCAAAACTTTAAGCGCAAAGTCTCTTTTAAAGGAGACACAAAGTCATATGAGTAATCTTTAGATGCATTGTTTACAGAACAGTTCAAAGTTGAAAACTATCACTGCACTAAAGTGCGATTTTTTATACATACTGAATAAATTACACATTTAAGAAAAATGTATGACAAAATAGCTAAATGAAGCTACTCTGCATAGCTTAATAAAGCTGTCACTGAGGGGAAAGGGGCACCATAGGATAAGTAAGGGGAACTAACTCATATAGGCCCAACCCAAGAGACAGGGGGTCAGCCTATAGTTATTAGGCTTAAATTGACCTCTAAGTCAAATATGCATAGAGCTATAACTCGAAGGCAGGTTTTACACAATTTATTGATTAAGTGATTTGAATTAACTATGAATTATCAACAATAATCAAATATAACAAAGTCAAATAGAACAGGATAAAATAATTAATTTTTGAATTGCCAAATGAGTCAGATTTAAATTTATCTCGATGTTGCTTAGTCTACTGACAGACTGGTGGACAGTAACTAGATAGTCAGTATGATGACATAAGCAACATGAGGTAGTGGCCAAAAGTGTCTGACTGGTTTGAATAAATTCCTAACTGTATTTATAATCCAAAAGATAATTAATGAAAGTGAGGTACAGTACTCATGATAATAACTCAAAAGCTAGGACAACTCAGAACAATTATATTGACTAATTGGGGATAATTAGCAGAGCAGACTGACCCTCGCTAATTACTTGTCATCTGGCATGAGTAAACTCTCAAACACATGTTATACAAAATGACACACCATGACAAAGCTATTTAGCTTATTCAAGCTATATAGCTAAATCTGGAGATTGTACTGGACCTGGTTATAGTAAATAAGCCTTGGTATACGACCAGTACGGGAGAGTATAATGACCTGATAAGTGTAATGTCCTGAATACCTGATGGCATGTATTTTAATATGTAAACTTTTTGGTTTGAAACACAGACAGTAGCCTAAGGATCAGCCTGCCTACTCAACTTATAAGCCAACGTTAAACTAAACGTCGCGTGCTCAGTCTCAATTATGACGTCATATGTTTCATACGTAAAACGTAAATGTTGTGTCTTTGGAAATAGCCGAAGAAAAGTATGTGATTCCGAAGTTTTTTTAATTTCTTTTTTCAATGCTTATCTATTTCATAAGTTGATAAATTTTCTATTTATGCTTTATTCAGTATCTAAAAGATCTGTTCCTTGATGAAATGTTTTTATTTTTTTTCCATTTATTTATTTGATAAGACATACATGAACTAGTCTTATCTCCTGATTAAAGCACTGTTGAAACTTATCTGGTTTGCATAGTCAATTATTTTCATTTGAATTACTTTCCATTGAAAACTTAGCAAGTTTTTACTAGAGTCAATGGACAATAAACGTAGAAAAGCGCCACTCATTTAATGAATGAGTTAACTTGGTCGAACAAAATGGTGGCCAATATGGCGGCGCCCATGAGCTGGAAGAAAATTTTTTAGCCCTTAGTACCTCTGATTCAACTCTCATTTTTCACTGATTTTCTTATATATACATGTTACCATTAATCCTCGCTTTGCGAGGCGGGCTTCGCCCTCCTCTCGCTGCGCTCGGTATAAAATACTGATTTCTACTTAATTATATAGATCATACTATTTCCTATAGAAAACACAAAAATAAATTATAGCTCCTTTCAAATTATTTTTACAGAACATATAATAATATAGAACATATTACCAGGAGGTATAATCAACAAGATACCGACATAGTATCTGCATCACTATAGTTATAACCTAACCGTGTAAATCTTATTTTTTCCCCCCCAAAACTATGTGCACAAACCACATTGATATAATCTTCACACTCATTATTTCAGAAAAGGTGGCATCAATTGATTTATGTACATTGAAACCCATACCAATAAACAGAACACCAACTGTTCACATCTTTGCCCCCCCCCCCCCCCCAAAAAAAGAGAGAGAGAGAGAGAGAGAGAGAGAGAGAGGTCGAGGTCTGGTTAAATTAATAAATGAGATTTAAAAGTAAACTCTTCATTGGTTTATTTCAATGTAGGAAATGTTTTCCTGGTTCTTAAATTGTCAGAATTATAAGATCTAGCTAGCTGTTTCAATATTTACTTGATCAGGTCAATCAGGCCATTCTGAAATCAGGACATTAAACCCCATGTTTTAGATCAAAGTGATTTTGGAAAAAAATTAAGTAATCATCTATATTTGTTCACACTTTAGAATTTTCATGTAATAGATCATATCAAACTATTTCAATATAAAAAATGAGGCTATGAGCTTAATTTAAAACTGACATCAGGTCATCAGGTCGATCATTATACCAAAAATCAGGACATTATATACCCCTAAAATAGTTATTTGCTCTGGACAAATAATTTAAAAGGAGTTATAATTTATTTTTTGTGTTTTTCTGGTAGGAAATAGTATAATCTTTATAATGAAGTAGATAATTAAATAGAAATATTTTTCTTATTTCATTGCACAAATCAGTATTTTACAAAATGCATGCCATCAGGTCATCAGGACATTATACTTAATTATCAGGTCAGTATACATTATACATTCACTGCCTAAACTTACTTTATCAGGTTAATAGGAAGAGGTTTGTTCCTTTGTTTTTGGGTAACCATTTTGGGTCACCTCTAGTCTGAAAATTCTGCATCATATATTAATTCTACTTGTTTATTTATATTTTACAATGCCAAATAAACTATATTGAATAAAATAGTTAGAAGAAAATTACATATTTACAGAGTTTAGTAAAGGACTTTATTTTGTGGAGGAAGTTTTTCAAGAAGAAAATGAACATTTTTCATAACTCAATAGTTTTAGAGTACTGTTACTTTAGCTTCCTAATTTTCAGTTCAGACAAAACTTTCAGATAGTTTGTGCATTACGATATCTTCACCTTGTTCCAAAAAAATATTTAAACATTTTTTTAGCTCACCGAGACGAAGTAAGGGGAGCTTATGCTATACCCCAGGCGTTGTTGCGGCGTCTGGACCTGGTTAAAGTTTTTGGAGCAGGTCCGGTATCTAAGTTATTACTTGTCCTATCTTCACCAAACTTGCATGGATGGTGCATCTGGACCTACTTATGGACTTGAAAGACTTGGATGCTGAATCTGGGCCATGAATTTCAGATTCTGGAGGATGTTAAGGTTTTTGTAGCAGGTTAAAGTTTTTGGAGCTGGTGCCCTTTGAATGCCATATCTAAGTTACTACTGGTCCTATCTTCACCAAACTTGCATGGATGGTGCGTCTTATGATACTTATGCTCTTGACAGGCTTGAATGCTAAATCTAAGCCATAGGTTTCGGATGCTGGAAGAGGTTTAGGTTTTTGGAGCTGGTTCAAGTTTTTGAAGCAGGTCCCCTTTGATGACTTAACAGTCGGACCTGTTTTAAGAGTCCACTTGTGGGACAATGACAAATTGGCTGCATGCTTAAGACAGGTGGCCTCTTATTCCAGGTTTCAAATTAATGAAGAAAAAACACCGAGCATATTCATTTTGGCTCTATTGCACAGATTTATTAATAGCATCTGTAATGGCGGCGTACACGGAAATGGTGAATGCACAGCTCGGATTGCTGAATAAACAGTTTATATTAATTTTAAATGGCCGTTTTAATTCAATTTAACTATCAATGGATTAAGAGCAGAACATTTTCCGCTAAATACGCCCAAACAATAAATAAATTTAAATATAAATAGTTTAAATGTGGTAAACATGGTAAACAAACAGAAGTAGCGTTTCCGTATAAAGGCTATGTAATGAACTACGATAGCCAATGTTTTACCTGTTAAAAAAAGTGTCAAAATTCCATTGGGATGTATAATACGCACCCCTTTCTCTCAAAAAAATTTTCTAGAAAAAAAGTGCGTATTATATTCGGCAGATTGCGGTACATGTTAAGCTGTTAAGCGCAAGACTGGCCAATTAATAACTTTGTAATGAATTGAGTATATAAATATAGATATATAAACAACACAAAATAGGTGTTATAATCAATTATCTCATTATATCTTAGCAGAATTCAAATTACACACTCAATTATTTGTCATTAACTCATTATCAGCTGTCTAAGTTTGGCTCCTTTCGATACGGGGTCACATGTCGGAGTCAGAAGTCATGTCACAAAACGGACAAAATGGCCGTTGAAAACAGGCATGTTGAAAACATGGGACCTACAAACACTGGCCGCTGGCCGCGTTAGACAGGTGGCTGCTTAAATGAGTTAAAATATTGTGAAAAACTAAACGGGCGGGATTGAAACTGGCTGTTAATGGCAAGTGACGGCTGATTGAAGGTGGCCGTAACAGCAGGTGTGACTGTATCTTAGATATTACTGGATATCACCAAACTTGCATGGCTGGTGGGTCTTATGATACCGATGCACTTGACAGGCTTGAATGCTAAATTTGAGCCATAGGTTTCGGATGCTGGATGAGGTTAAGGTTTTTGGAGCTGAATCAAGTTTTTGGAGCAGGTGCCCTTTGATAGACAGATCTTAGTTATTATCGGTTCAATCTTTACCAAATTTGGAGAGATGATGCATCTTGTGATACTGATGCACTCCACAGGGGTGGATGCTGAATCTGAGCCATAGGTTTCAGATGCTAGAGGAGGTTATTATTAATAAGTTTTTTGGAGCAGGTCACATATTTATATAAATAGTAGTACTAATAGTACTAATTCAAACTTGCATGGTTGATTTTACTATATCACAGAAGTAGCTTCAGATACAGAGAGTGATCTTGATTATTAGGTGCTTAGGCAGGTTTAAGATTTTAGAACAACTCAAATTGTGTTAGGCTCTTAATGGAGCTGGTTATAAAACGAAGTAAATGCTGCTTATACCTAGTCAGACTTAAACAGTTAATATAACTATGGATGTGTAAATAAAGGTAGCAGATACAGAGCTTGATCTTGATCATCTTGATGCTGGAGCAGATGTAAGTTTTTTGAGTAGTAAAATGTAGGTTTGAATGTTGAAAAAAAAATGCTGTCCTGACTAACTTTCATGGTTAATGTAACTTTGGATTTGAAACATTATAAGGGTAGATTCAGATTCAGAGCCTGATCTCCATTATCAAGGATGCTAAGAAACCCTTGTCCTACCTCACTCAAACTTGGTTGATAGATGTGTTTGTTGTTATGTGATAATATATCATGATTCCTATGATATTGTACAGTATGATATGATACAGTATTATATTATATTATACAATATTGTATCATATGATATAAAATTGTTAAATACTATATGATACGATATGATATGGTATAAAATTTTTTTATATAATAATACAGTAAAACTTGTCTAATCCGGCGAAGGGTGGTTCTGAAAAAATTGGCCGGAGTAGGCAAAATCCTTTTAGAGGACATTGTTGAAAATTAATTCTAGTATTTAATGCAGTAGGTCTTGATCGTCTATTCTTGCAAAATTTAAAATTCTTCTGAAATATATTAATAGACCTCCTTGATTGTGATTGCGGTACTGATTTTCATATTTTATTTGGAAAACAATAATTGCATAATGGGATACTACAATGGGAAAACTTTTTTAATCAAATCATCGTAATTGATAAACTTTCAAACACCCGATTAACCTGAGAGGTCTGACACGAGACAAGTGCATGATTCACTGGAAAATGTTAAACAAACGTTGACCACGCGACAAGTCAACAGGTTGCTGATTATGTAATAGCGAGAACTGTTTTGGTGCAGGGAACAATGGATAAATATTCAAATACACGAGAATTTAATAAAGAATGGAGCATTTTGACAGAATAAAATGTAACTCTGTAAGTGTAACCATACAACGCGCAATACAAACATTATCAGCAGTCCCGCGGAATCACGGCCTAAAAAAAAATGGGGTGAAGTATAATACGCAACCCCCACTTTTGATCTAATTTTGGTTATAACAAGACTTAACGGTATAAACTGAAATGAATTGCTAGTTTTGATTTATTCACAGTTGTTTAAAACAATAGCAACGACAGGAAAATTGATCGATAATTGAGCAGTAATTATATCCCGCATAGGGCCAATCGATAAGTGGCCGGATTACGGGAGATAACTCACACTAATTGTAAGCGGTCAGTTCTTTTCATCGCGGCCGGTTTACAGAATAGACAAGATCTGGATTGCACAACATTTTTGAAACATAAAATGATAAGAAAATGTCAAGGGAATGAATAAATTCGCCGGAATGGACAACAAGCCGGAATGCACAACATCCGGATTCAACAAGTTTTACTATATCATATGATATGATATTGTAACGACCTATTTTGGCATATTTGGCTTATATTTCATAAAAGTCAAGAAAAAATTATCTCCAATTTTTGCCTAAGATTAGCTTATTTCAAGCCATATCTCAAATTTTTGAAATGTGACCCCTACTTTTTTTACTTTTACATGAAACATTAGATTTATTTCTGTTTGTATGCAAAGTTTTGGAATGATGGCATTACTAATATTTTTTTTGTTTGCGTTATAATTTGATTACTCCAAAATTTACAATCTTAACATCTGCTTTAAGACATGTGTTAATTGTGTACTGCCATTTGAAGCCACCAGTAAAGCAAAGTTTTTTGAACTTTGACTTAAATATTACTTTTATATTCACTACATGTGTTCAACTTCATACTGTATTAAAATCATAATTAAATAATTGTTCAAACTGTAAATATTTGTTTGATTTCTTCATATAATCAATTTTCATGCCAAATTTTAGCAATAATTTCAGGAAAATCATCATTTCTATTTGGGGCCCCATATTTTAAAAAAATGGCATGTGACATGGGTCACAAATAAAATAGATGAATATTTTAAGTCCCCACCTTTATATCTAAACGGTTTTCAGATGATTGACATTACTTGTATTTCAGGTGCCAACCTCATTAAGACAATTCTAAAGATACCCTTCATGCTTGCATATACCGTAAAGTCGCGTGTATAACACGCACTTTTTTTCAGCCAAAATTTGATCAAAAGTGGGGGGTGCGTGTTGTACATAGGACCAAAATTTTACCCCATTTTTTCAAGCCGTGATTCTTGATACCACGGGAGTAGTGACTGCCGATATAGCGTGTTATGCAAGTTGTATGAGTGTATACTGCCTATATAGCGTGGTATGCAAGTTGTATGAGTGTATACTATATTTACTGCGTCAAAAATACCTTATTCTTAGTTTTATTTCCATGTATTGAAATATTTATCCTTTCTCAACACTATTCCTTGCATCAAACAAGTTTTAAAATCGCCAGTGTATTCGCCATTACGTAAGCAGCCACCTGTTGACTCGGCGCGTGGTCAATGTTTGTTTAACAATTTCCAGTGTCAGAAGCATGCACCTGTCTCGTGTCGGACTTCACAGGGTGTTTTCAAGTCCATGAAGATTAGCAATAATTATTATTTTATTTAATTTGATTACTTTATTTCCAGTTATGCAGTTAAACGTGCTTTACATAGACACTGCTAAAAATACATCGATCATTTGTACGACTTGATAATGACGATATACGACATACATACGTTTCTTCACAATGTTTATTTAACAACAATCAAACAGTTTAACTATAATTAATCAATTAAATCATTTCTCTTGATGTTTTGGTTTATATCTGCAAACATTATTACTTTTAAGCACAAAGCTCGGTTGCCGTTCTTCTCTACATATGATGATTGATCTTCAACTTCTCCG
>WFKH01011581.1:29994447-30008815 GCA_016163765.1 Magallana hongkongensis | reverse complement strand
CCCCCCCCCCCACAAAAAAAGAAAAAAAAAGAAAGAAAAATAACCCCCCAAAAATAAAAATATTACTCCCATGAGTATACTCGGTACTTTGATTTTCGACTGGAAAATGTTGTCACGTGATATGTTAAACTGTTCAATGTATTGACAGGCACATCACTCTATTGTACTAAGACCAGCCCATTATTTTCATCTTTATTCATATACAACATTAATGGCCACAAACCATGGCGAATTCCCGCTGTGATGGGGTCTTAAAAAACAACGATAATGCAGATAGCCTCATAGCTATAATGTGTTAGAACTATAGAAACAATTTAAAAGGCATCATATTTATATACTCTTGTTTGAAAACTATCAAAATTTTGTAGATTTGATATAACTCGTCGTACAAAAAGGGGCCACATGCAATAGTTTCGGCACATGATCCTTTCATACATTTTCACCAAATGGCTTATATTGGATAATTTCACAATTTTGATAAAGGGTTTCAAGAAAATCATAACCATGCATTCAGTTTTATTTTCCCTACTGTGGATGTAGATAAGAAGATTTTCTAAGATTAAATATATTTTCACAATATGGCCATATTAGCCCCACCCAAGGGCCTGAACCTCTGAGGCAGAGGCCATGAATTTCATAATTTAGGTAGAGGGCTTCATAGACATCATAACCCTGCATTTACTTTTTCTCAAATGTATATTTGAGTGGAGAAGAAGATTTTCTAACATGAATACATTTTCACTATATGGCCATATTCACCACACCCTAAGGCCTACTCCCCTGACCCAGGGGTAGAGGTTGGGTCAAATACATTCGAAAGTATTTAAATAAATTACGATTATTTGCCTAAAACCTTCAATTAAATTACCATTACCATTACGAGGATTTTCATATGTAACTATCAATTAAAATTACTGTGCAAATGTAATTATTAAATTACACATTACATTATAGAAAAATATATTTATTGAATTAAAGCAGATATGACATGCACAAATTTTGTAATGAAAATTTACTTAATATGATTTAGCTACAACACCTACACATGTTTACAGTTTCATTTAATGATTATTAATTGTTCAGTATCCATGTCCCTAAACCTACACCTATTATGTTTACAAGTCTTTTCTGGGACACTGAAAGTAAACATTTATCTCCACTAAATTCTTCTTCATAAATTGGAAAAATACAGGTTAGGTAAATCTGGGGTAGAGAACAGACTATAATTGTTATCAAAACACAATTCACACCTGTTGGTCTATTGGTCATTAAGGGAACTCACCAAGATTTAGCAACAAAAACTTAAAAATCCTACTGAAGTTATAGCTCTAGACAAACTGGCAATTTAAAAGTATGACTTAATAGTTTATACAATTCAAATAACATTGATTTTATTTGTAAAATAAACAGATTTTTTAAAATCAAACTCAATTAATATTTGGAAACATTAATTGATCAAATAAAATAATTAAATCTTAAGGTAAAAGAGATTGAGCAAAATTATTTGGTCCCTGACAAATTGATAAATACTAGAAACATTGATACATGTATTCATTTTTGACATTAGTTTAGGAACCTCATGATTTTATAGTGAATAATTGAAAAAAGTTTATATAAAATCAAAGGCCAGAACGGCCACAAAGGCGTCGAGCTGACAATTTCTTTAATATAGATATCATTAATTTGAATTTCGGTAGCAATAGTCATATATCAAATAATATCACAATAAAAAAGTAAATGAATTATGTTTTGTGTAACTAAAATTCGTGCAACTGCTGCTTTAAAAAAAACCCAAACAAATATATTTTTATTTGCAATTTTAACATCACCATGTGATTGTATACTCAGTATATTTTATAATAAAATAGGTAGTGATGCATTTGTAAGATAATAACTCATCATACTTACAAAAATCGAAGAAATTTCAAAGTTCAAAAATAAATTATTTTCTTTCTGCTTTAAACAGTCTTTGAACAATTTTCACACGTTCATAATTTGAATACGAGGATACACCACATTATAAAACAATATAAGTTTAAACATACTTTCATTTATTTCAATTCCCGTTTGAAACAAGATTACCTATGGTATATTGCAACAAAATCACTACTAGATATGTTTATCGCTTACATTCATTTTGGAGACCGTGCCTGATAACAAATAAATTTACATATTAAATTTCATTTTTATCGGGCACAGTCTCCAAACAAAATGTAACCGATAAACTAAAATAATATTTAGTGAATTTTTACGCCTTATCGTATTCATCTGCCATTTCATGATTAAGCATATAATTCTGCTATGACCTACACATTTGAACTTGAAAATTGGTTCAAGGTCACAACACACCCTTTACTCAAAAGCTCTGTTTATGTGAAGTATGAACCAAATAGGGCTAAGTGGAAAGAATATATGCTCTGAAAAAAGGATTTTTGCGTGGTCCGATATGAACTTGACCCATGACCTACAAACTTCATTCAAGGTCACTGCACACTCTTTGACCATAGACACTCTGTGAGTGAAGTATGAGCCAGAATGGACCAAGGGGAGAGAAGATATGCCCCGGACAAGGATTTTATATATAATTCTGCTATGACCTAAGACTTAAAAAGTTCAAGGTCACTGCATACCCTTTACCCAAAGGCACTCTGTGGGTGAAGTATGAGCCAGATAGGGCCAAGGGGAGAGAAGATATGCTCCGGACAAGGGATCTCGGATGGACAGACGGATGGAAGGAGGGAAAGACAGACGGACAGACAGACTGATCACTATAGGGCGCCCGCAGAGCGGGGCCCTAATTACCATTACCCCATCCCGGCCCAGGGGCCATGAATTTCACAATTTTGGTAGAGGGTTTTATGGAAATCATAACCATGCGTTTAGTTATCTTCAAATATATATGAGAGTAGAGAAGAAGATTTAATACATTTTAAATATATGGCCTTATTAGCCCCGCCCAATAGCCTGAACTAGGGTGCAACGATAAACCGTGAGACGGTATATCATATATAAGATTTTTAACTTGGTATTTCCTATTCAGCATTTAAAATGGAAAAAAAAAGAATGGCCTCAGATCTGTGTACAAACATAGAATTGTGAGCAAAGCTCTGTATCTTGCTTATAATTTGAAGCTTAACACTCAAATATGGTTAGTAAATAGAAATTGTAAACAATTAAACATAAGAAACATGCACTATAACAAATAAAGAGCACAATTTATTTTTCAAAATGAATCATATATATACCTACATATTTCCGTTAGCGATATTAAACTCTATTTAAACTGAATAAACTCGAGAAAATGCTGAGCATCTCAATAAAACACATTGCATTAATCAACCATTACGCAAAAGATCATACCGAATTACCGATAGAATGAATTGTATTTTAGTACTTTGTTTATACATCAGATTTTGCTTAATTTGCGCAGGTAAACAGACAACTGTCTGATTTACTGAAGTCTATGTTTGATTTGATACGTAAAAATAACAAAATACAGGCGATAGTTCCCAGGTTACAAAGCATAAATAATAAAAACGAAACGAAAATCAAAACAAGCTAACACCACCGTCATATGTGAAAACTGTCAACGCATTGAAACATTTAACCTCAATTTACTTCACAAAATCGGCACCAATGTATTTTGCATGTTTCAAAGATTCCCTTCGCACGCGAACTGTTGCACAACAAACAAATTCATCTTTGTCAGATCGACCCGTTTATCATACGTCATGGCTGCTTTAAACAAACAACCTCGTTTTAGAAGTATGGAATACCGAACCCGAAGCTATAAACTGATAGAAACACGCCTTTCCTCTATTAATATTTTCTAATAACTCAGATTTGAAACAGAATTAGCCCATAATTTTTGCAATTTATATTTTCCTTTCCATAAGGATTATTTATGCTAAATTACGTTGAATTTGACTCAGTAGTTCTTGAGAAGAAGATTTTTAAAAATGCACCCCCCTTTTTCTACAGTTTCGAGGTTTTCTCTGCTTTGAATAAAGATCTGTCTTTCATTTCTGCAATTTAAATTCGCCTTCCCATAAGGATGCTTTGTACCAAATTTGGTTGAAATTGGCCAAGCGGTTTTAGAGAAGAAGTTCAAAATGTAAAAAGTTTACAGACGGACAGACAGACAGACGGACGATGGACAAAATGTGTTCAGAATAGCTCACTTGAGCTTTCAGCTCAGGTGAGCTAAAAAGGGTTGTGTATTTACTGAATTAATTTCTTTTGTTTTTGTGACAAAATTAATACTCATTTACCCACCATGTGAGGCAAAATAAGAGTAAAATCTGAATAAAATTCAGAAACTTGATAACAGACCTTTAATTAGTGTACTGTATTTGATATGCACATGAAATTCAAACTTCAAGTGCTAATAAAATCTTGGTTTTTTTATTATACTATTTTAACTTACCATAAGTTGGGCCAAACAAAGGACTATCACATTTGAAGACTTGCTACTAGCTATTGCATAAAAGAACTGGAGGAAAAATGCAACATTTTATCAAATGAATGATACAAAAGTTGAGAAATGTTCAAGTGTTAACAGTCTATAGTAGAAAGATAAACTTACCCTTGTCAATGTTATTAGTAATCCTCTAATAGAAGTCACAATGATGATTCCAATTAAAAGGAAGGAGATCTGCTGTGACCAGAATTTTACCTAATAAAGTTAATTGAAACACTATAATGCCATGAGCAACATCACCCACCTGAACAAGGATAATCACATAACACAATACAAAAGGCCTTTAATTTCACTTCTTCAATTTTCAAGTTTGCTAGAAAGTGTGCAAATAGCGGTAATAGAATTTTTGGTGCATAAAATTGTCCATGTAAAATTATAAAATAACTAGGGATGGCAATTGATTGCAGAATTCCTAATCGGTTAATCCCAGTTTGTTACAATGGATTAACCAGTTCTTAGTATCAAATTACACCAATTTGTGGGGGGTTTTTTTGTTTTGTTTTTTGTTTTGTTTTGTTTTTGTTTTGTTTTTTTATATTAAATTTCAATCATAAATATAACTGAAAGCACAATGGAAATACTCTTATATATGTATATGATAGACATAATTTTATACGAAAATTATTTTATTATAGTAATTTATTTTCAAGAAGAAATATAAAAACAATGAGCAAACAATTGAAACAATGAAAAATCCTTGCCTGCAATTTCACAGTCAGTTTAACTTACCAAGACTTAAAAGTAAAAGAAGATTAGCAATTTAGGTTGATTAAAGTTTGCCATGACAATTTAAGTTCTAGATCTTCCATTTAAAACAATGATCGTCCTTTATTATCGTAGTTACATCATGTCCAGTATAAACAAAGCAGTCGCTATAATACATTCTGAATTTTCCTTACCTGGTGTTATCATTTGTTACACGTTATCTCTCCATTAGAGCACATATAGTGCTATGTTATCAGTGTAAACAAATGGTGGAAAGAGACGTTTTTGTCTTGTATAATCCATTGTTGGTGGAAATGTACAAAGACTACTATTGTGCAATTAAAGGTTGCTGTAAATTACTACAAACACAATAGGGTGATTTGTAAGCCTGTTTAATAATACCATCAACCAATAATTAATGCAGTTGCTGATGGTCAAGTGCGTGGTTTCAGAAGAGCGCCCCTGATACATGTATATTGTTTTATCTAGTGAAGTGGACAGGCAATGCCATCATGAAGAGAACAAGAGGCCCATGGGCCACATTGCTCACATGAGCAACAATAGACAACATAAAATCAGCTTTACTGAATCATATACAAAATATCTGGACAATGTAGTATGACAGATCCTTTTTTTTTTAAAAATCAATTTTTTCCCTGGATATTCTGTTTATCATTGAGCCCTTTTTGTCACAGGATGATTTTATAGTCATTTCACATACTGTGCATTACAGTTCTTAAGATCTAAATCAAATGGGATATAACCTAGATCAGCTTGCATATAAGTAAAACTATATAGATAACTAGACTCTTGTTGCAAAAGCACCAAAAAGGTCTTCCGTTCTGATATACATGTATCAACTTAACCGTAAGACATTGCTTCTCTCACACAGAAAAAAAGTGGATTTGATAATTATTGTGAATATATATGATATGAGTTAAATTTGGCCCCCATAATTTGCCATTTTTTAAAGTGTTTCGGGTAGAATATAATGTTATGTTATTTTTTAGAAGAGTTGATATACAATATATTTTTCGCCTATTTATTTGATTTATTGCACTCACTTGCAGTATATGACGTCAGAAGTGACGCTATTTCTATAATTCAATCAAAATCGGTCAAAAATTGACCTTTTTCTTATCTTTTTACGAATTGGAAATATAGAGCGCATGCTTGAACAAGGAAAAAATTTTTATCACTTATTAGTCTTGGCTAGTTACATCTCTGATTAAAATATTTTGTTTGTTCAAGCATGCGCTCTATGTTTTCTGAAAGAAAAACTGCTTGAAAATGAGCTGTTTTATGCTAAAAATGCAAAAATGGCGGGAAAAGGTTTTCTTTACGATGTCATATTTCTAAATTGTGGGCACTTGAATCAAAATGAACATTATGTAAAAACATCACATATATATCTGCACAAAGAAAACAAAGAATTACAGTAAAACGACGATGTTCATTTTAGGGGGCCATTTTATGCCCATATCATATATAGTCCTTTCCAAACGTTACTTCCATGTAAAACAACGAGAATGAAAAAGAGATCAATTTTTTAAGTACTTTCTGTGTGGACCGGAAGTAACGCCGAACCAAACAAAACATGCTAAACATTTGTTCAATCATAAGTCAATCTTTCCTCAAAGTTTGGTTGTTCACGTCTCTGCCAAATCTGAGATCTTGTTGAAACAATATTTTTTGTCTCGGGACCGGAAACGGACAAACGGAAGTGATTAATAAAAACAAAAGCTGCCTAGTGTACATAACTGTTTATCATGCTAGATGAAACACCCAAGAAAGTCAGTAAACTTGTTAAAAACATGATTTGTTTGAACTCTTCCGGTGAGAACCAGAAGTTACGGTTGACAAAATAAAACCCGTTAAACACATTTTCAATCAAATGTCTATCATTCATTAAACTTTCGTTTCTCAATCACTTACAGTGACTAAAATCTCGCAGGCATCAAATTTGTAAAAAGAAAAGCTACCTAGAGATATTTGAGATATCTCATCGGAAGTAAAAGAACCTAGGGGAATAAGCCGAGGCATATGCCCACAAGTAGCCACAACCCTATCACTTAGTATGTTTCAAATGACAATCACGCATTTAGTAACTTCAAATATTTTTATTCCTGTGCTTGCATATCTCCAGAGAATTTATGATGTGCGTGTACATAGAATAAAGAATTCCGATCCAATCTTTTGTCTTAAAGTCCATAATTTGTACCCCTCAACAAAGTAACATGTTTATTTTAAAAAATAATACTAAAGATAACTTATTTAGCAGTTAACTAAAAAACTATAAAATGATTTAGTGCATATGTTTAATTCATAATAACGCAATTTTTACGTCAAATGATTTTTTCGAATTTAAACAAAGATATAAAAATATTTACTGCACAATTCATTAGAATCGAACACCTACTTCAACATACTTATGTTCCAAGAATACTTATGTTCCAAGAACTCCTCTCTAACCGCTACACCATGGAATCACGTGTTTTAATCCATTTAAATAACATATATATAACTATATTGGGGCATTGACCGAATATAGCTTTGGTTTATTGGGTTACCTTTATTCGGTCAATGCAAGGGGTAGTTGCAGGATAAATAGAAGTCCTACTATTTCATCAATACGAAGAATTTTTTTTACAAAATAAAAATACAAATTATAGAAATTATAGAAACAAACTAGACACTTGTTGCTATAGCAACAAAAAGGTCTTCCGTTCTCATACTTGTATAAATGTATTATTCTCTAAATGAAAAAGCTTCTTTCAAATAGAAAATATAATGGAGATAAAATAATATTTCTTTAAAGAAATCTCCCAGAACTTACTTCAATATCAAACAATGAAATGTAAAAAAAAAAAAGATTACTTCCTGTGACGACAGGAAGTTATGATAATTCAAGCAAAACATGTTTAACAATTCTATATGCAAAAGTTAATCATCCAACAAAGTTTGGTTGTTGAATTCTTAACTGGTTTTGAGATCTCTTAGAGACAAGGTTTATTATCTCGGGACAGGAAGCGCACAAACGGAATTGCTTAATGAAAATAAAAGTTAGTATTTCTTGAACATTTGCCTCTCGTACATTACTGTTTATCAATCTAACTAAAACAGTGAAAGAAAACAGTTAAACTTATAAACAATGCCATTTGTTTAAAGCCTTCCTGTGAGGACCGGAAGTGACGGTTGACAAAATAATTCATGTTAAACACATCTTCTATCAAATGTCTATCATTTATGTAATTTTTTTTGTTTTGATAACTTACAGTTTCTGAGATCTGGCCGGTACAAAATTTAGTTTAAAAAAGCTATTTGTGATATTTGAGATATAACACCGGAAGTAGATCTTTTTTGTATTTTAAACATCACATAGATGACTTATGTAAGAGTTTATACTATTAATATAATCATTCTATGTAAAAATAACTAAAACAGATTAAAAAAGAATTTGAAGTGCTTCCGGTCACGACCGGAAGTTACGCCGAACAAAACAAAATAGTGCAAACACATTTACATACAAAGGTCTATCATCCCACAAAGTTTGATTGTTCAAGTCATTACTGCTCATGAGATCTCGAGGAGTCAATGTTTTTTGTCTCGGGACAGGAAACGGACAAACGGAAGTGCTCAATGAAAATGAAAGTAAGTATTTCTTAAACATAAGACGACAAGACTTAATTGCTTATCCATTTATCTAAAATTGTCAAAGAAAAACATTTAAACTTCTAAAGAACTTGATTTGTTTGAACTGTTCCGGTGTGGACCGGAAGTGGCGGTTGACAAAATGAAAGAAATTAAACACATCCTCTATCAAATGTTTATCATCCATGTAAGTTTCGTGTCTTAAACCCTTACAGTTTCTGAGATCTCGAGGGAACAAAATTAGTTTAAAAAATGCTACCTGAGATATTTGAGATATCTCACCGGAAGTAGAATTTTTTTGTTTATTTGACATCGCATAGATAACACATGTAAGGATTTATGCTAATATGTTCATTCTATGCAAAATAAATTAAATGCGTAAATTAAATAATTTTTGAAGTGCTTCCGGTGACGACCGGAAGTTACGACAAACCAAAAAAAATAGTTTAAACACATCTACAACTCTAGGTCTATCATCCCACAAAGTCTGAATGTTCAAGTCTTTGTCGTTTCTGAGATCTCGAGGGAACAAGGTTTTCTGACGCGGGACAGGAAACGGACAACCGGAAATGAATTTTGAAAAAATGAAAAAACATAGGTAATCACAGATTACAAAGCTCACCGAGACGAGACATCACCTTTATGAGGCATCACCTTTATGAGACCACCTTTATCATATGATATGAAAATCATAGTTAATGATCTTGGATATTCATGGAAACTGTTTTGACACAATATCGTATATCATATGTTAAAAAAATTGTATGAAAATCATATGCTCATTTCATACGGTATTATAAGATACAATGTTTATCAATACAATAATATTTAATACGATATTGCATCCTTTGATACTTACAATATAGTATCATATAATACAATATAATACTGTAATAAATAATTATGCAATATAATATTGTAACATATGATATGACATTGTATTGTGTCATACATTATTGTATTTGATCACATAATACAATATCATTATGTAATATATGATACAATATAGTATTATATGATACAATATCATATCACATAAAACTTCACAATATTGTAACATATGATATTATATTGTATAATATAGTATGATATTGTATTGTATCATATTGTATCATATTTGATACATAATATGATATTGTATCATATGATTTGATACAACATTGCATCATATCATATGATAAAATATCATGTGATATAGTAATATATTATATAATACAATATCATATTATACAATATCGTATCATATAATACAATATTATATATTACAATATCATATAATACAATTCATGTGATATAATAATATATTATATAAACAAAATATCATATTATACACTATCATATTATACGATATTATATGTTATACAATATCGTATCATATGATACAATATTACATATTGCAATATCATATGAAACAATATCATGTGATAAAATATTAAATATATAATACAATATCATATTATACAATATTGTATCATAATACACAACACTATACATAACAATTACATGACACAATATCATATCATAATGTACAAAAAAATTGATACAATATCATATCGTATCATATAACTTTTTACAATATGATATAATATTGTATTATATAAAACAATAATGTATCATATCATATACATGTAATACTATATCATAGGAATCATGTTATATCATTTAACAACAAACACATCTATCAAGCAGGTTTAAGTGAGGTAGGAGATTTTTTTAGCATCCTTGATAATGGAGATCAGGCTCTGCATCTGAAGCTACCTCTGTGATTCATTTATATTATAGTTAAATCAACTGTGCAAGTTTGAAATAGGACTAATATCAATAAAACATGTGACCTGTTCCAAAAAACTAAACCTCATCCAGCATCCGAAACCTATAGCTCAGATTCAGCATTCAAGCCTGTCAGGTGCATCAGTATCATAAGATACATCATCCATGCAAGTTTTGTGAAGTTAGGACCAATAATAACTAAGACATAATCATCAGAGGGCACCTGCTCCAAAAACTTTTACCAGCTCTAAAAACCTTAACCTCCTCCAGCATCCGAAACCTATGGCTCAGATTCAGCATCAATGCCTGTCAGGTACATCAGTATCATAAGACGCACCATCCATGCAAGTTTGGTGAAGTTAGGACCAGTAATAACTAAGATTTATTTTTTTGCATCCTTGATAATGGAGATCAGGCTCTGCATCTGAAGCTACCTCTGCGATTCATTTATATTAAAGTTTAATTAACTATGCAAGTTTGAAATAGTACTATTATCTATTAAACATTTGACCTGTTCCAAAAAACTAACCCTCATTCAGCATCCGAAACCAATGGCTCAGATTCAGCATCAGGTGAATCAGTATCATAAGATGCACCATCCATGCAAGTTTGGTAAAGTTAGGACCAGTAATAACTAAGATGTAATCATCAGAGGGCACCTGCTCCAAAAACTTTAACCAGCTCCAAAAACCTTAACCTCCTTCAGCATCCGAAACCTATGGCTCAGATTCAGCATTCATGCCTGTCATGTGCATCACTATCATAAGACGCACCATCCATGCAAGTCTGGTGAAGTTAGGACTAGTAATAACTAAGATATAATCATCAGAGGGCACCTGCTCCAAAAACCTTAACCTCCTCCAGCATCCGAAACCTATGGCTCAGATTCAGCATTCATGCCTGTCAGGTGCATCAGTATCATAAGATGCACCATCCATGCAAGTTTGGTGAAGTTAGGACTAGTAATAACTAAGATATAATCATCAAAGGGCACCTGCTCCAAAAACTTTAACCAGCTCTAAAAACCTTAACCTCCTCCAGCATCCGAAACCTATGACTCAGATTCAGCATTAAAGCCTGTCATGTGCATCAGTATCATAAGACGCACCATCCATGCAAGCTTGGTGAAGTTAGGACCAGTAAAAACTAAGATATAATCATCAAAGGGCACCTGCTCCAAAAACTTTAACCAGCTCTAAAAACCTTAACCTCCTCCAGCATCCGAAACCTATGGCTCAGATTCAGCATTCAAGCCTGTCTGGTGCATCAGTATCATAAGATGCACCATTCATGCAAGTTTGGTGAACTAAGGACCAGTAATAACTTAGAAATTGCTATCAAAGGGCACCTGCACCAAAAACTTTAACCTGCTCCAAAAACCTTAACCTCCTCCAGCATCTGAAACTCATGACCCAGATTCAGCATCCAAGTCTTTCAAGTCCATAAGTAGGTCCAGATGCATCATCCATGCAAGTTTGGTGAAGACAGGACTAGTAATAACTTAGATACAGGACCTGCAACAAAAACTTTAACCAGGTCCGGACGCCGACGCCGACGCCGACGCCGGGGGTATAGCATAAGCTCCCCCCGACTTCGTCTCGGTGAGCTAAAAAGCCTCGAGATATTATCATTCTCTATCATCCCTGAAAATTTCAGGGAAATCTATGCAGCCATCTCTGAGAAATTCTGCCAACAAAAATTGGGGAAAAAAAATAAGAAGAAGAAAGAAAGAAAAAACACTACAATCACTGTAAGGTCTTCCGTTGGAAATGGAAGACCTTAATAAGAAAGAAAAAATACTACAATCACTATAAGGTCTTCCGTTGGAAACGGAAGACCTTAACTATAATGTGAACAATTTGTTTTCGATGTAACCAAAATGAATTAAAAAGAAATTAAGGTGGTATGGGACACCTCCATGTTGTGACGTATTGTTTATCGAAATAAACAATAAAATGAAGTGTAATTATATAAGTATTTTCTTTCCCAATATTGTCACCTAACAGCGTAGCGCAGTGGGTTAGAGGGTGTACTACGAATCTGTAAGTCATGAGTTCAAATCCCGCTCGGGGTTTTACAATTTTTACCTCTCCAAATATTTTTTAAAGCTATTTTTTGGTTAAATATTGAAAAATTTGAAAATTCTAAACCGGTGAAAGTCTGTCAATTATAATGTACTTTAATCCACATTAATATAGACAGATGTCCCATACCACCTTAAACAGAAAATTGGGGATGGGGGGAAATTGAATAGTAACAACTTAAGTACTATTAAAAGATAACAGATATTAAATAATTCTAATAATACAACAGTGAGTTAGATCCAATCAAGTGATGCTGCTTTAAAGACACTTAGACACGATTTGAGCTCAAAATTTTAAATTTAATTTTTCCATTTTTAATGTTTAGAATGGTTAATAGGGGTATTTTTAATGCTTTTTCAAAATTTGAAAGTCAAATATTGAGTTATAAGCAAGATACAGAGTTTGAAATTCTTTGTTTTGTAAACAAAGCTCAAGCCTTTTTATTGTTTAGACATGTGCTTATTGGTATATGTTTCTATCAAATGCTGCTTTTTTCTGTTGATAATATTATTTATGAACACAATTAATCAGTTTACTGGTAATTCGATACTTTACATTATTTGTAAACACATATAAGACTCGAGCTTTGTTTACATAACAATGATTTCCTACCTCTGTATCTCTTATAACTAGACTTCTAACATTCAAATTTTGGTCAATCATTCAAAATGTGCAAGTAAACCAAATTATACATAAATAATGAAACATAAAATTTTGATATAAAATTGTGTCCAAGTCCCTTTAAAAATAAACGAAATGGTTTACACATTCAATACGATGAACACGAATTACATTTTTGAGCATGCATCGCTAAAGAGTAAGATAGTTGTGCGAACAAAAACAATTGATAAATATTTTATAAATAAGCTCCAGACAATCCCTGAACAAGAGCTAGGAGCCCTTAAATGGGCATGGTCACGAATTTGGTAAAATTTTATTTTTCTAATTTTTTTTTCATTGTTTACAATGCTTTTATTAGTAATGCATTTCTAATGATAGAGTAATAAGCAAGATAGAGAGCTCACAATTCTTTGTTACATGTATGTAAACAAGGCTCGTGCCATGTTTAGTTTACATTGGTTCAATACCAGTTAAAGTTTTTTTTTCAAGCTGATTTTTTTATCCGCTAATTCATTTTGAACATAAATAAACAGTTTCTAGCATATGTCACATTCATTTTATGTCTAAACCTGGAATTTTCTTTTCAGCACTCAAAATGTAAACAAAATGACCTGAGATTTGTTTACATAACATTGAATTGTGAGTGCTGTATCTTGCTTATAACTCGATGAGTGACGCTCAAATTTTGGTTGACTACTAGAAATGCCTTACTGAAGCATTACAAACATTAACAAGAAGCCAATAGGCCTTAACGGTCACCTGAGTATCATATAACCCATACACAAACTTGTTCAGGAGTCTCATATATGCATTTAATTAGGTTTCATTCTGGAGTAGAATTATAAATTTCTAATGACGACCACCTCCCTGCCTGAAATCTTTGAAAAAGAACTATGAAACCTATAATTTTGTGAAAACTTAAAGATCTGGTCTACAAAATCCTGAATTCAGTTTTCCTTTCAGGTGTGTGGGAGTAAAGAAGATAATTTTTAAACATTATATGCATTAACACCTATACATCCATTTTGGCCCTGCCCTAGAGTCAAAACCCATACTC
>WFKH01011581.1:29933646-29958931 GCA_016163765.1 Magallana hongkongensis | reverse complement strand
TTCGAGAAATCGCGTGCACAAAATTTGGAAAAAAAAAATAATAATAAACAGTACGAAAACAATAAGGTCTTCCGTTGGAAACGGAAGACCTTAATAAGAAACAGTACGAAAACTATAAGGTCTTCCGTTGGAAACGGAAGACCTTAATGAATGATTTTCAGTTCAGTGTTTGAATGATAATGTTGGAAGTCGTTATGCTTCAATCATTTAGTAATATTCTTCAATTATATTTAAAAGTTTATGTCATTGTTTATCTATTTTTTTTTTTAAATCTTATCTAGTAATTATCATTGGCAGGTTTTAGGTTTTTTGTGTATGTTTTAATATCATATTAGCAGGTCTGTGTGTTTTTGTGTATGTTAATTAGTGTGTTAAAAGGGGGGGTCAAAGATAAAGCAAACATTTGAATTAGTCATGAACATTACTTTGCAATCCAGGCACCCTCAACCACGAGTGCCCCAGATGTTCCTTTTTGTCATGAGCCAGGTGTGGAGAACAATCAGCTTCCTAAGAGTGAGGATAACCAGGATAGCCTTGAACAAACAGGTTCTTCATAATTTGTGACTATTACTTAATATAACTGATATAAAAATGAGAAACTTAAAAATTTTGCTACATATTTGTATAATGTAATTCAAGGTGGTATGGGACAGCACCATATCGTGATGCAATTCTTATCAGAAAAAAAAATCATAATTGCATGCATGATTAAAATTTTTTTCTTTTCTGAAATTTTTACTCAACAGTGTAGCACAATGGGTTATATTGATAATTATGAATCTGTAAGTCACGAGTTCGAATCCCTTGATTTACTGATATACAGTATATATAATTTGAATTTCAGATGACCCCTTAAAGGATTCCTTAAATATGCATGATTATCATAAAGACTGGACAACATGTGCTGGTGAAGTTCCAAAAAATAAGGAAACTCAAACTATTTTGTTAACTGTAGATTCATCAACACAGACTGATGAGTCCTCTTTTAACAGCATGGCCATGAAAAAGTGTGTTTCCTCCTCTGCAGAAACACAGACTGATGGAAAGCTTTTCATTAATAAAGGGACTCAAGTTTCTAGACCTGTGTTCACCTTTGAAGATGTAGAACAGGATGACTCAAAAATTTTATTCTACACAGGTATTCCTAACAAAGAGACATTTTATGCTGTGTTTGATGAAATAAAGGATAATGCACTCGAAAGTACTACACGTGTAGGAATTCCATCATCAAATCAAGGACGACCAAGAAGACTGAGGATCATTGACGAGTTTTTCCTTGTTCTCATGAGACTACGGCTGGGATTACTCCTAGAGGATTTATCAGACAGGTTTAATGTTAGTGTTTCAACTTGCAGCAATATTTTTAATTTATGGATTGATTTTTTGTTTGTTCAGTTGCAGCCTTTGATAATGTGGCCATCCAAAGAAACTATATATGCCACCATGCCATGTTCATTTAAGGGAAAATTTAGTAACTGTAGGGTCATATTAGACTGTACTGAAGTTTTTGTTCAAACACCTAGTTCTCTTGCTAACAAGTCATTACTCTATAGTGATTATAAATCCCATATGACATTTAAAGGACTCATAGGCATCAGCCCAGCAGGTGTTACAACATTTGTTTCAGACCTTTGGGGGGGAAGTATAAGGGACAAACAATTAACAAAGAACTGTGGAATTTTAGATTTGTGTGAAGTTGGTGATGCTATCATGGCAGATAAGGGTTTCATCATTTCAGATCTAACTACGCCAAAGGGTATTCACCTTATTATTCCCCCTTTCAAGAAAAAAAATAAACAAATGTCCAGGAGTGATGTCTTATTGACTCGTGAAATAGCACATCTTAGAATACATGTTGAGAGACAAATGGAAAGAATTAAGAACTTTCATATTTTTGAAGGTGTGATGCAGTTAAGTATGGCATCTCAGTGTTCTAAAATTTGGAAAATTTGTGTTGCTTTGACAAATCTCCTTCCCCCTTTGTGTACTGTTCCAGAATATGACATTGCTTCATAGCTCCCCCTCCTCTACCTGAAATCTTTAGACACAAATGTATATAATCTTATTTAAATATATATAATTCTAAGCACAAAACTTAGGATAATAAGTGCATGTGCATGACTGAATAATGAAAATGTGCTTGCATACAAGGCTCTAATGATAGAAAATAATATTCCTATAACTTGTTCAATGTCTGCTTTCATATAGCTATAGTCATTTGATGAGATTTTCATATTTTTAATTGCATGTGCACAAATTCAGTCTCATTATAAAGAAGTGCATGCACACATATTGAGTACTAAGAATTCATACTTTTTGCAAAAATTATTTAAAATCTTGTAATTATATATACAATTTATATACCGTATATATAAAAAACAGTACTTCTGAATTTTTATACATTTAATGTATAACAAACAGCAGGAGAGTTAGACTTCTTAAAAGCAATGACCACCATGAAAAATCAATGAATGTATCAAAAATAATTCTGCCAATGAATTGTTTGTCATTAAGGTATAATTCATTGACAGGTACATGTATTTGTATATCTTAATTCATAGATAAGGATTTTTGCACATATTAAAACAATTAATTCTCATTCAAATGTTGTATGATTGAAATATCAAAAGAATTGTGTAGCATTGATTTTTCCATTCTGTATAATTGACATTAGTTTCACAAAATGAATAAATGAAGATTTTTTAACATTACATGTATTTCACCTGATCATTCCTTCTGCAATAATTAAAGGAATAGAATTGGTATCCAACATTTCAACTTCAAAATGTATAAATATAACAACTGAGCAAAGGGGACTCAAGATCCATCTGCAGTTGCAATTTATTTCACTGTGACCTTAACAACCTCTGTGTGAATAGTTCTGGAAGCATGCTTTTTAGATAAAAATCATTCAGTCTATTTAAACATTTTAACCAGAATGATTCATCAAAATATATTCTTTCTACAGAGAGTGGTGCACAGGCTTCAGTGTCCATATTACAAAATCACACCATTGTTTGTTACAAATTGCCATTTGGCCTTGTACCTGAAAATAATAATTATGGTTTGTTTTTAGTTTTAAATTTTGATTTTCATCAGGTGGACAACAAAATTCAGAATCAAGTCCACATTCAGCTGGTGAAAGCATTCGCCATCTGTCTGATGCTGGACATTTAATTTCTAGCAGACCACTCTCACCAGTTGGTAATGTAACAATACCATCAGGACTACAACCTAGATGAGGGTATTTTGGATTAACAATAAGTCCTGACTGACTCACTATATATGAAGGATATAGTTTACAATAAAATCTCCTAGCAGCAGGCTCATGTTCAATTCCCCACCTGACAAATTTGTTGGTGGGAAAGGAAACATCATACAACAAGCATTTCAATAGATTTTTGGGGTCAGTTCCTGGCCTTAACTTACAAATTGTTCCAAAATTTGAACTTGTCAACCTTCCTTTCCTGCATTCAAACCAGTTCTGACTTTTGTTTTGACCCTTTGTAAGTTTTTCAATTTTGGCACAATCAGCATCTGACACAGAGAGAGACTCAAAATATTTGCACAAATCACTTTGTACTTGTGAATTACACATATCTACACTATCATGAAACGTAAATGAAATATTATGAAGCAATGGTATATTTTCCTCATTAGCATCTTTTTTCTTTGCAAAATATGTAAGCCAGCCTGCTTTGGATTTTTTTTCAACAATTTTAAGAGTTTTTCTAAATCTTTCTATGTTGAATGTTGATGATGCTATGGTGCTATTAGTTGCAGATTTGCTGGTTTCATCTTCAAGAATTGATGAACAACCAAATGAAAACTTTTTGAATTTTATTTCACTGCACTTTTTTGGACTAAGTTTTCTTTTCCTTGGGTTGTTCCACACACATTTTGTTGATGTACATGAAAGAAGACCGCTTTTCTTTTTTTCAGCAATGTCAGCAATTGTATAAAGTAATGCAGAAATTTGGTTGCACGCCTCACCAAAACTGTGATTTAATTATAATAGAAAAAAATATCTGTTAATTATTTATTTAAAAATAACTTCAAACTTTTCATGAGTTAATATCTAAAGTGAAACAAGTACTTCATAGAAACACATAGATTAAGTTTTTTCCCCATCTATTTTTTAATTTAAAAGAAAATAATTTTTGTAAGATATTGATTATATGTATTACACTCCGACGGATGCCAAGAGTATGTCAATTTTTTTCTTTTCACTATATATTTCATTGAAAACCAAGAGTTTTTAACTCTTAGCAATATAACAATAATATAACATAACAACAAAACCCCTTTTAAATGTGTCTTGTTTCAATGAAATGTATAGGGAAAAAAGAAAAGTTGACATACTTTTGGCACGATAGTGTACATGTACACAATTACAACATACCCTGCTTGACAGGTGCAATGTGCAGCAAACACATTCCCTGTAACCTTTGACAAAAACGTTGACACATCATAGTCGGGACGCTTGCTCATGTCAGCTGATGGAAATGATGGTATAACTTTACAACGTATGGCACAATGAGAACTTTCATTATTGATAGGGCTATATTCAACCGAATGGACATGTTTGTCTTCAAGGAACACTTTTGATTTAAGTTGACGTTTAGTGTTCATTTTGATTACAAGATAATTATAAATATCTTTCTCTTAAAAATCGGGAATGTTAATAAAATCTTAAGACCAGTTAGACACAGTGCGGATATCGGGTATAGGTTCTCCATCTGGAAAAGTTGACGATTTTGAGTTTTTCTCAGATTGTATAATATTGTTTTGCCCTTGGACTGCCGTTAGTTTAAGAATTATAACACCCCGTGCTCTTTCGACAAGTTCCTTTTTGCTACCTGAAATAATTTGATTGTTCTCTCTCAAAAATTCTCTTAGTTTGGCGATCGTCCAGTCATTAAATAGCGTTAATTCCGCGAAGGCGTCCATAACAACATACGTTGTAGTCAGCGGAAGTTACGCTAACAAAGAAGAGTTCCGATTGTTAGGGGAAATAACTCACGTTCTTGAAATGGGGAATATTCCCTTCACAGCAAGTTGCGCGAGGGGATAAAAAGGTCCGGACGCCGACGCCGGGGGTATAGCATAAGCTCCCCCCGACTTTGTCTCGATGAGCTAATAAAAGTCTTGGGAGGCATTATTTCGGTAAGTTCTTGTGTATAGACTATAACAAGAGGCCCAGGGGCCACATCGCTCACCTGAGCAACAATAGCCTTAACTCTGATCAAATTATCATAACAGTAACAAAATCAAAATATCTTGACAACTAAGTACGGTAGATCTTGCTAAAAAAAATTTAAAATATCTGCCGATTTTTATCCACATATTTTTATGGTAAATACCAAGCCCCTTTTGTTGTATCTGTAAGAAGATTTTTCTCTATTCCTATATACTCCCCCCCACTTTGTGGCCCCCCATTGTGGCCCCATCCTATCCCAGGGGACCATGATTTAAACAAACCTGAATCTGCACTATCTGAGGATGCTTCCACTCAAATTGGAGCATTTTTGAGAAGATTTTTTTAAAAAGATTTTCTCTATATATTCCTATGTAAAAATTCATCCCCCCATTGTGGCCCCACCCTACCCCCGGGGACAATGATTTGAACAAACTTGAATCTACACTACCTGAGGATGCTTCCATACAAGTTACAGCTTTTCTGGCCTAATAGTTTTTGAGAAGAAGAATTTTGAAAAATACCTACAATTTTTTAATAATTCTAAATTATCTCCTCTTTAAAGAGGACGTGACCCTTCATTTGAACAAACTTGAATCCCCTTCACCCAGTTATGCTTTGTGCCAAGTTTGGTTGAAATCTGCCCAGTGGTTCTGGAGAAGAAGATGAAAATGTGAAAAGTTTACAACGCCAACGCCGACAACGCCAACAACGCCAACGACGACAGACAACGGACAAATTTTGATCAGAAAAGCTCACTTGAGCTTTCAGCTCAGGTGAGCTAAAAACACAACCAAGCGTTCTGTTTTCATTGTGTTGTCAAGATTAACTTCTTGATAGCTAATGTGATTTGCAGTTTTATTGACTACACACCTAGGTGTTTTCCCTCATTTTTTAAAATTTAAATTGACAAAATCCATTTTAAATCAATTTTTGTACTAGAAATAGTGTTGTGGAATATACAGATCACTAAAGCGTTGGGATGTGTCTAAAGTAGTTCAGACCGGAAGTATTTGATAAAGCATCACCTGTTTGATAAAGCAAAAGTTTATCACACAGGTAGTATACACCACACATATGAGATAATTTCTATTCTAACTTCTGTGTCTATCCAATTTAAGCATGACTCATTCTTCTAGCTTCTTACACACTTAATGGATATCACATGTATACCATCAACTGATCAATCAGTATTGTTAAAAAAAGCCTCCGCTCCCTCACTCTCAAAGGATACTCTCTGATGATCCACTGCCTGAGGTGACTTTAGATATCATTCCCCACAATCCACCTTGACTTTTGTTAATGGTTGCCTGCTTCAGTCGTTCTTGCCTAGCTAGTGTGATTCTAAGAAAAAGATAAAATGATCAAAAGATAAAAGCAATCAGGAGGTCCATGGGCCTTAATAGGTAGCAGAGTATAATACAGCATTGTGGAAGATTCACAGAAAGGTATTTCGATAATCATAAAACTGTCCTGCATATTTTTTAAAGGTTTTGATGCTCAATTTTAAATAGCATACACTTCTTTAGATCTTTCCACCTTTCAGGTGAAAGACCTCATGATTTCTTTATGTTTTTTCTTCTTTTTTTTTCTATTTTTCTCAAGGCGACTTTTTTGTTATTAGATTTATCAAAACAATTTATACTTTATGTAGTTGATCACAAAAAATTATGTCAGCAAATGACCCTTTGCCTGATAACTCCCAAAACTTACAAAGTTATTTCCCCTAAATTTGTGTAAGAAATGCTTGTTATCGCTACTCCTCTGAAACCATAAGCGATAGAGACTTATGACTTTTACTAATGTCTTAGGTTCATTTAGAGGGCCCTCCAATCTATTCATGCAGAAAAGGCCCAAGGCACCCTTCTAGCAGTTATTGCCTCTGAGAGTTTCCTAGGTTCTTGAAAACACAACTTTTTAACCATACATTGTAGATACATCAGACCACTTGGAATGGAAGCACCTACATGTACCTTTTACAAATAGTATTGTTGATTAGTGCTTTATGTGACTATTTGTTATTCTTTGGATTTTATCCATAGATTTAAGAATTAAAAAGAATATAAATTTTCAGAAACATTTTTTTACATAAAAGATTAAAGACTTGAACAGAACATCTTTGGCGTGTTTGTATTCATAATTATATTACACATCAAATGAGACCAAATTTTAAGCTCTTAAATACCCTATTTGCAGTCAAAGCAATTTTTTCCCATTTCACTGAAAAAATAGAAAAAAAATCATAAAATAATTGAAAGTCGATATTGGTCTCTGTTTTTTATTTCAGAATTAAATATTTGGTGTGTTGCGGACAAAAGATGTTGCATTCTCATCTGTTTTATAAACTGAGCTGAACATGGAAAGTCTATATATAGTTGATATAGTCTATCAATGATTCCTACTTTTCTTTCCATAACCTTTACTATTTTTTGTTCCTTTGTCTTTCCTAACTATGTGTTTGTAGATCAAAACTTCGTAAGAACTAAGATCCACACCTTTGAAGTTTTTTGAATTTATTGATCTTTGATCCCGATTACTTTGATCCCAATAAGTTTTACTAATTGATGTCGGGATCGAAATATAAAAAAAAAACTAGTCGATAAACTTATTTTCAGATAATTTAACTATGATAAACTTGTCACCGAAATTTCTTTTATTATTTTTAGAGACTTTATTGAATAAAAAATTATTTTAACAATTTAGAATCTACACTATCTCAGAATGATTGCATAGTAATCTCACAAATTGTAACATTGTAATTCTTGAGAAGAAGATTTTTAAACATTTTCCCTATATACATGTAATTCTATGTTATAAACTTTGAACATCTTTTGGGGCCTCAGTATATTATAGTCCGGGGGTCACGGTTTTCACAATTTAGAATCTATCTTATGGTACTTGCATAGTAATCTCACTAATTGTAGAATTGTAGTCCTTGAGAAAAAGATTTTTAAACATTTTCCCATTATATTTCTATGTTAAACTTTGAACCCCTCTTGGGGCCCCAGTATAGGTCCGGGGATCACAGTTTTAACAATTTAGAATCTTCACTATATACAAACTTTGTTGTAAATATTGGCATTTCTGGTGCAGTGGTTCTTGAGAAGGATATCTTTTAAGACACCCACCAAATTTTTACAGATTCACAATTATCACCCTTTTAAAAAGGGTTGGGCCCTTTATTTTAACAATTTAGAATCCCCTTCTCATAAGGATGCTTTGTACCAAGTTTGGTTAAATTTGGCCAAGTGGTTTTAGAGAAAAAGTCAAAAATGTGAAAAGTTTACAGACAGATGGACAGACAGACGATGGACAACAGGACTGGGTTGCTCAAAACTCTTGTTAACTTTAACCACTGGTTAATTTAACCATTGGTCAAAGTCAGTATTCACTGGTTTGATAACCAGTGGTCAAAGTTGTGTTGCTCGAAGTGAATTTAGCCGGTGGCTATCTAACCACTGGTTACTATTGTTTAACCAGTGGTTAGCATCCCATAATGCACTTACTTTGTCCGTCTGTCAATTATGGCTGAAAAATAAAATGATAGCTCTTTGGACAGACAACACTTAATTTATCATTAAAAAAGTTAAAGACTTTATATCCATCTATACAACTATATAAAATACATGTAGTGGACTCAATGTTTTGTGCTCCAATAAAGGTAAATTGTGAGAAATGTGAATTTTGTTTTGATTATTATAGACATTGTACCTGGCTGAAATTTTTTTTTCAAATTGGCACTTATTTTTTTCTATAAGTGTGAATTAATTTACTATCGACATAATTGTTAGCTTCCACTGGATGTGAGTAAAAGGGAGCAGATCTGTTTTTTTCAATTTGCATTGAGCCATTGCTATTTATCAATTCAATGTAAAAGAAATCAGAAGAATTTCATGAAGTGTAAAAAACAATCCTTACGAAGACCCCGGGATAGCTAAAATTGCACACTTCATCATGTGTAGATTTGGGGAGGGGAAGGTAAATCAATTCTAAAAATTATTTATTGAACTCGCTAAAACCCCACATTGTTTTAATAAAATGCTTATTTACTAACAAATAAGGAAACATACACTTTACACATGAATTTACCTCTACCTTGAACTCTCACAGAATGACCCCCCCCCCCCTTCTTTTCTTCGGTAAATAAAGAAAATTTCATTTAATTAAGGTTGTTTTTATAGTATAAGGATTCATAATCAATCCATGCCATTAGAAAAGCAATCATTGCTGCACTCTGCATTGTATTGGTATGGAACTCGCATACCCAAAAGTATGTATGTGTGTGAGGGGAGATAATTGGATTGTGATTAAAAGCAATAGAAAAGGAAATACCGGTAATACTGAAAATAATACTGAATGAAAATGTATTATATATTTCAGATTATTCAAAACAATATGTAGTGACAGGAGGGGAAACCACCGAATATAGTTTTATCATAGTACCAATATATAAGGAGTAAACTTTTAAAAAGCTGCATGGCCGAAAGGGCAAGTGTTCTCTTTAAAAAGCTTTAAAAAAAATTGTACTAGACCATCAGGCCATCAGTTATTTCGAGACCAGATTCCCAGATTAAGGAGAAATGGTAGAAATAAATTTGTATTACATGTACAATAATAAATATTATACACGTATAACACTTTTCATTTATATATATTTCCTATTAACTATGCATATCATAAATATACATGTACTTCTTTTTTAAGATCACATGGTTTTGGTTTCTTAACTCATTTTCTCAAATCATGTCCATTTTACTCAACCTGTGCAAGCACAGGTTAATGTCTAGCATTATTCAATAAAAACAAACAAATCTGATCACAAAAACGGAGTTACAATAATTTTCCACAACCCTTAATGCTGTCGCTGAGCAATTTTCTGTTAGCATTAATTCTTACCTATAACACCCCCCACCCAACTTACTTAAAATAATTTCCATTTTGGAAGTAATAGTATGTTACAATATATTTTTGTCCCCCCTTTCCCCTTTTTTCAGATTTTTTATTTTTATTTTTCGGGAGAATCTATCACCCCCTTAAAAATAGTATATAACTGCACTGTTTCATAAATTACTAGTATCATCTGTTAGAGTATATATGTTTTTGCATTGCTATGATAGACACTATAATAGGAATATTTAACTTGCAAGCTAGTAAATAATTTATCTGATAGAGTTCAGAGATAATTTATATTTCGCATTCCATTATTTGTCAGATGCAATATACAGTAGACACATTTCAGATATCTGGACGGATAGGTGAGGCATCCAGATATCTGAAATGTGTCTATTGTAGTCATAAATGATAATTTATTTGTTGAAAAAGGGGGTTGATGCTGTTTTTTTGCCTTTTATACTAAACAGCAACAACTTAGAGTTGTCCTTTGAAATCCACCTGTTTTTATACAAGAAACCCTGCTTTATATTGTTATTTAGTCAGGAAATATTAACCAAACTATAAAAATAGCCAAATCTAGCTAAATATATTGTGTCCAAATGTGAAATGTGCCTATTTACGTTATGTTTTTTAACACTCTATTTCTATTTCTAGACATGTCAATTTTCCACTTCCGATCAGTTGACATGCTTTCCTTTTTGTTTTCTTCCTATACTTCTAGTTTTGACTTAATCTAACAAGAAATTTGCGAGACACTTCATTTAAAATAACTTTCTTGAATAAAAATAACACAAAGCTTTGTTAAAATTTCCTGATTTGTTGAGCACATTCTTCCTTTGAAATAGAGAGGTATTTTAAAAAGTGATTGCACTTGACAGGTGCACAAAGATATCCAAGCCAAATGCAGTGAGGCATGACTAATCCTGTGTAACTAGTACTGTCGGTAATATTTGAAAGTGATTTGGGAAGTCAGAGTGTTTATACGAGCTTCTCATGGGGGTCTAGCAGGTGAAAAAGGTGTGAGACTCAACTGACAGGCGTAATCTTTTGGTGTGTTCCCCATCTTTCTATTGTATTAAGCGGAGTATCATTAGATTTTACCGTCCAGTTAAATAAAGCAAAATTTATAATTAAACAGATTTTTTTGGTAAAAACAAACTGTCCTGATCCGGAAGGTGAATTGAGACAAAATAACAGATAAAAAATCTGTTCCCAAATAAAATAGACTGTAAAGTAAAGCGTCCGGATCCGATCTGGCGTCTGGATATCTGAGGCTACACTGTATTTGGATATACATGCATAAAAGTAATATATATTACAATTAAAATTTAAAAATATGTCTCATTCATTAATTGTATATGTTGTGTCGAAATTATGACAAAAATATCTATTTACTCAATTATTCTTGTGTAGTCTACCAAAATTGTCATCAACAACAAGCGAGAATCTATGTTTAACCACTGGTTAAAAGACTTCACCAAGCTCTGCAGAATGGTTAACTTTAGCCAAAAGTTAACCACTGGTTAAGCAATTTAACCAGTGGTAAACTTTTGAGCAACATATTTTAACCTCTGGTCAAAATTTCACCATTGGATAAGGGATTTAACCAGTGGTTAAAGTTAACCAGTGTTTTGAGCAACCCGGTCCAGGTAATCAGAAAAGCTCACTTGAACCTTCGGTTCAGGTGAGCTAAAAATGCACCCCCATTTTTACAGTTTTTGAGGGTTTCTCGGCTTTGAGTATAAACTGGCCTTTTATTTCTGCAATTTATATTTGCCTTCCCAGAAGGATGCTTTGTGCCAAATTTGGTTGAAATTGGCCAAGTGGTTTTAGAGAAGAAGTTCAAAATGTAGAAAGTTTACAGACGGACGACAGACAAAATGTGATCAGAAAAGCTCACTTGAGCTTTCAGCTCAGGTGAGCTAAAAAAAAAACAATGCCTTATCTGTAGCTCCGATGCCTCTTTAAAATTTGAAGAGTAAACTAAATTACTAACCTTTTCTTCTTCATCAGTATCATATCCATAGTTTGCATCAATCTCTTTTCTATATTCTGTACATCTGTTTCAGTTACTGCTCTTTAAATGAAAGTATAAAATCATTAATGAAGGTACATGTAACTTGAATCAAAAAATATTTACATAATTGACACAATTTTTTTCTGCATACACAGATTATTAAAAAGTTTTCAGGTATTTTAGAACCAAGAAAATATATAATAGTTGAAAATCTGAATATTTTTTAAAAGCATTATTGCTGAAGGAAAGAATGACCATAACAGGATTTACTCTTCTACACCTCACCTCATATTAAGATATACTAATAAATACATGTAATAAGTTGAAGACCTAAATACTGTACACAGGCTTAAAAATAGAGTTGGGTATTGCCAGTGAAAAACATATTGCGATATATTGCAATATCATACTCTGAATATTGCTGTATATTGCAATATATTGCAAATACATTAACTTTGTATTTTTATAAATAAATGATAAATGTGATCAAAATCTAGGGGTTTCTATTACTTTGTAACATTGTAATAAGGTTCTAATGTGAGTGTGGCAAGATATAGCACATCAGTTATTATTTAATAACATTATAAGAATTTACTTATTTATTTACATCGTCCCTTTTTCTTTTCTATAGAGCAAAATTCTGCCACACAGCAGCTTTAGCTTTCGTGTCTTTGTACTGTTTTGTACTCGTCAGCCATTTTGAATAAACAATATCAATACTATTAAAACCGGAACGACAAAATACCCCTTTTCCGAGAAAACACATTCTTCGACTCAAACAAAAAAAAAAAGAAAATCAGGCAACACTTAACAATTAAGTAATTCTTCGTAATATCCTAATGATTTCTGTATTTTACGTCCACAAAAAAAAACAAACAAGAGGCCCATGGGCCACATCGCTCACCTGACGAACAATAGGTATGATAAAATCAGCTTAATGGAGTCATATTACCAGTCTTCACGAAACTTTTCAAACTAACTGGCCAGTAGGACCAGTGAACTTTCTAAATTTACTGGCCCCCCAAAAACTTTACTGGCCCCCTTCATTCAAAAATTAGATACATGATAATTATAAATTAAAATGTTTAGGTTCTTTACAAAGGCAAAAGATAAAAAAAAAACATGAACAACACATCACTGATTAGTTTACTCCAATCGAACTTCTCGGGCCTTTCCGGCAGAGCTCGGAAAAACACCTCGAATGTATTACCTAGGCGTCCATGACAACCCCCCTTTTTATAAAATTTGATATAAATACAATGCATTTTACGATCTGTTGAGATGTGAGCTAGACTTCATTAAAGTCAATGATATATCCTAAAATATACCACAAAAGCAACACACGAAGCTGTCTAGCCAATACTTATTTTAATGGGAAGCGACTCCATTTTGTATAAAATTCTAACATCTGGTGATGTTAATACATTCGAGGTGTTTTTCCGAGCTTGCCGGAAAGGCCCGAGAAGTTGCGATTGTAGTTTACTCTTTAGTAATACTTATATACCGGTGTTTCATAATATCACGATACTTATTTTTTTCCCTAAAAACAATATTCCAAGTTGTCACCTTCACATGTCATTAAATGCTGTTCAAAAAGCTTGCATTAGACTATCTTTTCTCAGGAACATCAATTTCCCAACTTATTTCGTTTATTTTATTAGCTATTTTTAAATCACAGGTCTTATTCACCTTTATAATAAAAGAGTACCATTGTATCGCGGCATTGAAAATCTGGAAGCCTGGTTCAGTTAAAAATAAAAAGGACAGTTTTATATTCTTTTATTTAAATTAAAATAATTATGATTATCATGAAAGCAAAGTCACTTAAACTGGATAGGGAATGAAATATGCATTTTATTATACTTTTTATTTACATTTTTTCATCAAAACCACTGTGGACTTTTGAACGCGCTTTCTCTCCGGAAAAAACTTTTACTTGTGAGAAAAGTTTTATTTTCTGATATATTTGACAACCTTCTTTCCTCTCATCCTGAAGTTGGTGCATGAAATCTTTGTGTAAAAACGCGGAAAACAGGAAATGCTAGTTTTTGGAACATACCGCGATACAACGGAACCCGCGATACAATGAGAAGATAGTATACATGTACAGTGTCAGTATGGTCAGTGAATATTTCTCGAAGGCCGCCATTTTTCGCCCTTTGTTGTTTTAGTCAGTTGTTCGTAAGATATTCGCACATTTTACGTACTAGTTAATAGTTCCGTCCAAATAATATGACCATGGACCTTAATAAGTCCCTGATACGACACGCAAACACATGTTTTGCTTTTTAGTTCAATTTATAAAACATTAACGCAAGTAGGACAATCTAAATATATTTTTGATTGTGTATGACTTTGAAAACCTACAAGCCCATCGGATTTCTTGACCTTTGATTTTCACTGACCCGACATTGAAATTCACTGGCCGCGGTCTTCGGACCACCGAGTTTTCGTGAAGACTGTATTAAAAACTATCTGGACAATGTAGTATAATACATGTAGATCTTGTATAAATAAAAATCCATTTTTCCCACTGGATATTCTTATGTTTATTATCATTAGTCCCTTTTCTAACAGGATGATTTTATAGTAATATCACATGTTGAGCATTGCAGCTCTCAAAAAGATCCTAAACAATTGTTTATATATGGGATATAAACCTACATCAAACTCTGAACTCCTTGTGAGACCCAATCGTCCAGGAATCATCCAGGGGCCAAAGTCTAAACAATTTTAAATATTCACCTGGCTGATTAGTTTCTGAGAAGAAGATTTTTAAAGATTTACTCTATATATTCCTATGTAAAAATTCGACCCCCATTGTGACCCCACCCTACCCCTGGTGGTCATGATTTTCACAAATTTGAATCTACACTACCTGAGGATGCTTCCACACAAGTTTCAGCTTTCCTGGCTGATTAGTTTCTGAGAAGATGATTTTTAAAGATTTACTCTATATATTCCTATGTAAAAAAAATTCCTCCCCCCTCCATTGTGGCCCCACCCTACCCCCGGGGATCATGATTTTCACAACTTTAAATCTACACTACCTGAGAATGCTTCCACACAAGTTTCAGCTTTCCTGGCTGTTTGGTTTCTGAGAAGAAGATTTTTGAAGATCTACTCTATATATTCCTATGTAAAAATTTGACCCCCCATTGTGGCCCCACCCTACCCCCGGGGATCATGATTTTCACAACTTTAAATCTACACTACCTGAGGATACTTCCACACAAGTTTCAGCTTTCCTGGCCAAATGGTTCTTGAGAAGAAAATTTTTGAAAATTTCTCAATTTTTTTTAATAATTCCTAATTATCTCCCCTTTGAAAAGGGCGTGATCCTTAATTTTCACAACTTTGAATCCCGTTTGCCTAAGGGTGCTTTGTGCTAAGTTTGGTGAAAATTGGCTCAGTAGTTTTTGAGAAGATGTTGAAAATGTGAAAAGTTTACAGACAGACAGACGGACAGACAGACAACAGACAAAATGTGATCAGAAAAGCTCACTTGAGCTTTCAGCTCAGGTGAGCTAAAAAATAAATAAAACTAACTAGAGGTACTGTGAGCAAGCTCACAATTGATACCCCCCGCTAAGAAAAAAATCGTAACTCAAGTAGTTTGCTATTATAGAAAATGATGGATGCTATCTATTTAACCATGCATCCATTTTCTATCAATAACAACTGCTCTATTTTTTTTAAATTGCTTATGCTAATATGAGTACACAAACCAATTTTCTATTCTTTAAATTCCATTTTATTTCAACTTAACTGTTAATGCATGAAGACATTTGTATCCTTATGATAACAAACATGACTGGAATCAAACGATAATCCACATATCAAGCAGTCATTTAATGTTTATAATTTTTGGTATACCGAGCCCGATGTTTTTAATGAAAAATTTTTTCCACACAATTTTTTTTTCAAAAACATATATAATACAGTCAAACTTGTGTTAAGCAGTCACCTGCGGGAGGCACCCAAAGTGACCTCTTAACAGAGGTGACCTTTGAATAGAGACTTATGATTTGTCAACATCAAATACCTTATTAAAACAATTATTGGATTTTATTTTAATTATATACTTGATATTTAGCATAATGTATCAAAATGATAGATAAAGTAATTGATTTAGTGTTTTTTATAGTATCTATTATATTTATTAAATAAGTACAACTACATAACAATGCATTGTGCATGCAATTGTTTATATTTTTTTTAATTATTGAAAAAAATCATTACGTGGTAAACCCTTGTCGCTGACATTTTCACAATAATAACCGGTACCGGACATCTCATCGGGTGTACTTGTTTCTGAGGATTTTTTTGACCTGGTTTACACCGGAAGCCGTTGTAGAAAAAAGTGATTCGGCTGAAACCGGCGAGATAACAAATATGGCTGACAATAACATTATATTTTGTTTAATTCCTCTTTTTTTGGATCAGCTTGACGATGACGATTTTACGTTTACATTGCCTACAAAGGCATTGATGCTTGATCGAAGGTGGGATATTATTACTTATTAATATACTCTATTGTGCATTTTGCAGTGTTAATTTAAATTGCTAAAAAATGTCATTCCGATTATAGAATCATTATTTCTTTTTTTTTCTCACTCTCTCTCTTCAGTGTACAAAGGAATAGAGTAAAAACTCAAAACTTCTTTGAAACAACTATTCCATTGTTTCTCCCAGATACATTTAAGAGATTTTTTAGAGTTTCAAGAGGTACCGCCGAAATATTATGTCAGCACATTGGACAATGTCGAGAGCTTAGAAAAAGGGAATACAGGGGAGGAAGAGAGGAAGTTCAGACAGAGAAGAAAATTCTAATGACACTGCGTTACTTGGCATCGCAAGAAAATACAATGGAAATTAGTGATAGATTCGGGCTGACAGAATACGCTTTTCTGAAACATAAAAATCAGGTTATTAAATGTATAATTAACAATCTCTTGTGTAAATTTATAGCATGGCCAAGTGTAACAGAAATGGACGCAATTGCCACCAATTTCAATGACATGGGTGTCCACGAGTTCCCTGGAATCATTGGAGCCATTGATGGATCTCACATCCAAATTGAACCACCTTCAGAAAACCCCCAAGCATATTACAACAGGAAAAGATTTCACTCAGTTATACTTCAAGGTATATGCAAAGATGATATGCAATTTATTCATACCAATATTGGTTGGCCTGGCCGAGTCCATGACGCCAAAGTTTTAAAAAATTCAGACGTGTGGGAAACGTTACCAAAAATGTGAGTATGGTCGGTTTCACTTGCTGGGAGACGCAGCTTACCCTTTAAGGGTCTGGCTTTTGACTCCTTACAGAGATACGGGACACCTTTCAAGACAGCAGACTTATTTTAATAAAAGTCTCTCATCCAAAAGACAAATTATTGAGCGGGCATTTGGACTCTTAAAAGGTCGCTTCCGGAGATTAAAATACATTTATAATAGGTCAATCAATCGAGTCATCGAGGCGGGCAATTTTCAGAGGGGAGGCGATGAGAATCTTACAATTAATTTAATTTCGCCTTACACAAGAAAGCTCTGTGTCAAATTTTACCTTCTAATCATTTCCATTCATACAAGACATGACACATATAAGAATTAAGCATTTTTTAAACAATGACTTTGAAGTTGCCCAAATGACCTTGGGTCAAGGTCATGACATACCTTCAGATCATAGGCAATCTTTGAGTGAATTAAGAATTTCTAATGTTTCTCCATAAGAAAGATATAAACCAGACATGAATTTTGAACTTTTCCTGCCAGTGGCCTTGACCTTGCCCACATGACCGTGGTCAAGGTCATGACACACCCTCAGGTCATAAGCAATCTTTGTGTGAAGTTAGAACTTCCAATGTCTCTCCATAAGAAAGATATGGACCGGACCCTAATTTTGCACTTTTTCTGCTAGTGACCTTGACCTTGCCCGAATGACCTTAAGTCAAGGTTATGACACATCCTCAGGTCTTAAGCAATCTTTGTGTGAAATCAGAACTTCCAATGTCTCTCCATAAGAAAGATATGGACTGGACACGAATTTTGCACTTTTTCTGCTAGTGACCTTGACCTTGTGTAATGTCTAGTGTAATGTAGTGAGCGGCCACTGCTCTAACCACTCGGCCATCTAGGCAAGACAAAAAATCTTGCTTTCGATGACGAACGTTATCTATATATATATATATATATATATATATATATATATATATATATGCTCTTAAAAAAAAGGATTTTTGTGTGATCCGATATGACCTTCACACTTCTTAACCTTTAAACATCATTCAAGGTCACTGCATACCCTTTGATCAAAGGCACCATGTGAGTGAAGTATGAGCCAAATTGAAGCAAAGAGAGATAAGATATGCTCTGGACAAGGATTTTAAATATAATTCTGCCAAAACCTTAACCTAGAAAAATGGTTCAAGGTCACTGACACCCTTTTCCCAAAGGCACTCTGCGGGTGAAGTATGAGCCAGATTGGGCCAAGGAGAGAGAAGATATGCTCCGGACAAGCCATCTCAGACGGACAGAATTTTCTTCACTAAACAATAGTAAACTACAGTACATTCATTCATTTTTTGCACTGTTGTTATTGATTATAAATTTAAAAACTACTTGACACCTGATAAAGTAAAACATGGAGGTATACGGATAGTTAACAGCTCCAAACCCAGAAAGTACAGCCATTAATGTGACTCCAATGACCCCAATCCTTCCAATACATTGCTCAATTGAGAAGATTCCTGTAAAAACATATCAGAAACATTTATGAACAAAAAAAGACTATCAAAGTAATTTTTTTTAATTCTAACACCATGATTATGATCAAGTTCTTTATTTTTATATATCATTTATTTGCCTTGATTGTAAAGTAAAACAATTAAATAAGATAAAATAAAAAGACAAACCATGCTTTGGACTCAGAATTGGAAATGGGTCACCAATTTTCCAGAAAAAGTAAAGAAATGCCAGCCATGCCCCAGTTGTCATTAAAACACGAATGTGTCGTTTTTGAGGAACTGAAAATTAAAAAATGAATCTTTACCAGCTGGTATGTAAATGATACTGAGGCTGAGAGCAAAGACTAAGAAAGGTGAAAAAAGAACAGAAGACCAGCTGGAGCAAATATACATGATTTCATATTCAACTCTAAGACACGGTAATACATTTGTGGAAAAAAACTGAAAATAAGAAATAAAGGTGGTTCAGCACACCAATATTTTATTCGATAGATCAATAAAGAATCTTATTTGAAATATGATTTTACAAAAAAGAGACTAATGCCAGCTTTTAATTATTTTATATGAATTTTTTTGACGTAGTCATGTATTTTTTAATAGGAACTGGAAAACTCGTTTTGGCCGCAAACAAGATAACTTTGCATGGAGTTAAAATTTGGTCTCATCTGTTGCACTATTCATGATCTATTAATACGTGTCAAAGATAGCCAAAAAAAATTTATGATATTTTTGATAAAAAAAATATTTATGAAAATGAAAATCAAGAATTGTAGATATTTTCTAGAACTGTGAATAAAATCTACAAACCAACTATCACTCGCATTAAACAATTGCTGTCACACATATTTTAACAAGAAATTATACAACAAGATTGTGAAATTCAAGAAAAAAATTTAAAATCTTCAATAAAAACCAATGCCCATAAATGTTATTTAGGCCCCACCAATTCAATTTCTTGTTCGTCGGACCCGCGCGTTCGTATTTTAATAAAAGTGCAAAAATAATATTATTTTAAATTTCCCGCGTCCGGAAAATTTCGTTCCGTTTCCCGCTCCAATTTATTTTTTACTTTATATTCTCGGTCTCATTTGCGTTTAGAAATCACCGGGAATTTACTATTCCTTAGTAGTAAGTGAATAAACGTTGATTATCTTGAACAACATACGCTGTTTTTAAATCTCAAAGTGAAAAACAACAGAAAACGATGATGTGTTTTACTACAAGCACTGCCATATATACGACTTTCGATGTCTTATCGACTTATTTAAACTCTTCGAGAGATTTGGTAATCGAAATGAGGATGACAGCATGGATTGGTCAATATACCAGCTCAGTTTATAGAAGCAAAACTTTTGGACATTGCATTTGAGTTGATAAGATTTTGGATACGCTTGGATGTAAGTATATAAAAATTCATAACACTTTATGAGATTCCTTTGGCTCTAACCCTCTCTATTACATACTGCTGCATATCGTGTGGGGAAGACACACACACTCCATCTAAAATATACAGCAGGGGTTGAGTCAGAGGAATATAGAAATAATTTTATAGATATGTTTTTTATTGCGTTTTTTGGTCTTAGAATTGACAATACACATGTACATTTACTATATTTTCTCTAAATTTTAACACAGGTTTATGGGTAGAATACCATTGATGCCTACAGGTCATAATAATTCTCAAAGTGAAGTTGGTCGTCAAAATATAGACTTATGCAATATTCAAAAGGGTTGGAACATTTTCCTGTGCGAATAATGTGGCAATTGCATTTACAACTACAAAAATTGACAATAGACCAAGTAAGTGATATTGTAAACTATCATTATTAGATGAAATAATGAACAATGTCAATAGCTCAATGGCAAAACTTGATCATATTGTTACTGTGTAAACATATTTATAACTGCTGTAAATATGGTATATTTCAGTTAGAAGGTTCATCTTCAACATATAAAGGAGGAAGATTAACTTCACTTCTGGTGTTTCCATTATTCCAGGAACAAAGAATTCAAAGCTTGGTTTTAATGGTTTGAAGAGCTTTAGCCTGGTCTTGAGATGTGGAAACCTGCTTCTTCAGTGCTTCACTGAGACATTACCTTCCTCCTATTTGTATTCATTGTGAATCAGTCAAAGACTTTCTGTATTGTAAATTTGTTCAATGTTTTGGATTTTATTATTTATCTAGTTGTGATCACACAAACATGAAAGTCCAACTACATCTATAAGCTTTTTGAATAAATAGTTTCTTCTCATCCTATATTTATTTAGACTTATTTTGTATATCACAATAATAAATAATACTTTACATTAAAGCCAAGCCAAAAAAGGCAAAATTATCATAAAAGTCATGTTTGTAACAAACAATATTTGCATTTGAATTCAGTGAAGAAAACAAACATGTCAATCTCGATAATTAATTTAGGTTGTATATGTATTGTTGATCTACAATAATTGAGTGCAGATATATGGAAATCATTTAATGTTTCATATTTTACATGATTATTTAACTTTATGTAGATTTTTAGTCCTTTTTACTCTCCAAATGTAAAAAATAAAAAAAAAATATAATCGCTCGCTCCACCTTTTTTATGTACCGCCTGAAAATTATGTCAAAACAAAATAATAATATTATAATTATCAAATCGCTCGCCCGCCCTTACTTTTTTAGGTCATTTGTCCGAAGAACAAGATATTGAATTGGTGTGGCCTTACTATAATCCCAAACAAACAAATTTGAAATATATCATATATCACAATTTTGCAAGAATTCTTGGTTCTTTTGCTGTAAAATGGTTTGTTCATTACTGATCTTAATATAATGCATATCAATTTTTTGTCAGAGTAAACTGCAGTGTTATTATGCACCTTGAAATCATCAAGTTATTGCACCTATTGTATGAAATGCTTGTTATTTCTAATACTCTGAAATCAATAAGACATAGAGACTTGGAATTTTTACCAATGTCAGAAGTTAACTTAAAGGATCCTTCAATATATTCAAACTGAAAGGATCCAAGGCCCCCAGTTCTAGCAGTTATTGCCCCTGTAAGTTTCCGCATTTTGCTGAAAACACAACTTGAAAGTCATTGAGACTTTCAACCATTTAGGAATTAAGAGTCTGCTTTCACCGATCAAAACCAAATAAAATTTTGAACATCTTAAAATTAGATGGGGGAAACAATTTTTAGAAACGATTGATTAAAACATACCAGTAGGTAAAAGGTGGAAAGAATTGTTTGAGAAGAATTAGTATACAAGTTTCTTACTATTATTTTTATTCTCTATTTTTCCCAGTACAGATATTTTTATTATTTGATATATCGAAACAATGTTTTCTATACGCAATTGGCCATCAAAAGATATGACCCCAATTGACCCTTGGCCTGATAACGTCCAGAACTTACAAACTTAATGCCCTTTGCTTAGGAAATGCTTGTTATCGCTTCTTCTTTAAAACTTTAAGACATAGAGGCTTGAATCTTTAATCTATGTATTTTTATCACATAGAGCCCGTGAGGTCACAATGGGGGGGGGGGGGGGGGGGGTGTCATATAATATAGAGAAAAATCTTTTAAATTCTTCTTCTAAAAAAAATTGCCTCGAAAAACTGTAACTTAAGTGAAACCATCCTCAGTTAGTGTATACATTCATGTTTGTCAAAACATGACCTTCAGGGTTAGAGAGGGGCCACATTGGGGGTCAATTTTGCATAGGAAAATTATTCTTAATAATACATGTAAATGGTATTACTTATATGCAAGCATATTGGTGATTCTGTTGATTCTCAATTGTTTAGACTCTTACCAGGCCCTGGACAATTCTTGGGCACCAACAGGGGTTCAAAGTTTGATGTGTGTGTGCATGCATGCCTGTGTGCATGCGTTTTTAAACATTTTCCCTATATATTTCTATGTTAAACTTTGAACCCCTTCTGGGGCCCCAGTTTTGGTCCAGGGGTCACAGTTTTTACAATTTAGAATCTACACTATCTGAGGATCGATGCTTGCATAGTAATTTCAAAAACTTTAGCTTTGTAGTTCTCGAGAAGAGGATTTACTGGTAAAAATTTTCCCTATATATTTCTATGTTAAACTTTGAACCACCCTTGGGGCCCCAGGAGGGGTCCAGGGATTATGATGTTAACAATTTAGAATCTTCACTATATATTCAAGCTTTCTTGTAAATATTGGCATTTCTAGTGCAGTGGTTCTTGAGAAGAAGAATTTCAAGACACATTTTTATTGTTTCATAATTATTTCCCTTTTAAAAAGGAATGGGTCCTTTATTTTAACAATTTAGAACCCCCTTCCCATAGGAATGCTTTGTACCAAGTTTGGTTTAATTTGGCCCAGTAGTTCTAGAGAAGATTTCAAAAATGTGAAATGTTTACAGACAGATGGACAGACGGACAGACAGACAGACAACAGGTGATCAGAAAAGCTCACTTGAACCTTTGGTTCAGGTGAGCTAAAAACTAAACACAGCATTGTAGTTCTTTAGAAGAAGATTTTTAAACAGTTTTCCTATATACCTCTATGCTGAACTTTAAACCCATCCTAGGGCCCCAGTATTGATTTTAGGGTCACAGTTTTAACTAGAGGTACTGTGAGCAAGCTCACAAATGATACCCCCCGCTAAGAAAAAAATCATAACTCAAGTACCGGTATTTTTCTATTATAGAAAATGATAGATGCTATCTATTTAACCGTCCATGTTCTATCAATAACAACAGCTCTATTTTTTTTTTTTAAATTGTTAATGCTAATATGAGTACAGAAACCAATTTCTATTCTAGAAATTCCATTTAATTTCAACCGATTTATACCGTGCCCAATTTTTTTTCCACACAATTTAAGGTGGAATAACACATCATCACAAAATGGCTGACCTCTGATCGAAACGACATTTTGTTTTATTAAAAAGGATTTTATCGACTTACTCCATAGCCGAGTGGATAAAGTGTCGGGCTTGTGATCCGTACATCTCGAGTTCGAATCCCGCAGGGGTTTTTGTTGTTACTTACTGAATTGAATTTTTTAGATATTTATTTTTTATCCCCAAACTGCAAATTTTTCGCTTATTTGACATATGTACAGTTTATTTATCATTTTATCTTTCATATTCAAATAATTTACTGTTAATTTGAGTGACTTTTTCCATGTGTGTTATTCCGCCTTAAAAAAAAAAAATAAAATAAAATAAAATACATCGGGGCGGGCCATATTACGAGGGGCTAGCGGGGATGATAATCTAAAAATTAATTTTATGTGACCTGACACAAGCAAGCTTTGTGTCAAATTTTACCTTCTAATCATTTCCATTAATACAAGACATGACACAGACAGGAATTATGCATTTTTTAAACAATGACCTTGAACTTGCCCAAATGACCTTGGGTCAAGGTCATGACACACCCTCAGGTCATAAGCAATCTTTGTGTGAAGTAAGAACTTCCAATGTTTCCAATATCTAGCAGACCTTAAAAACAACAATGCATCAATCCTTGAACATATTATGAAAACGAATGCAAAGGACATCAAGAGTTGGTTGAGTGAAGACGACATTTCATTGTTGACAGAGGATTTAGGGATGCTTTGCTCCTGCTTGAAGATTTAGACAGCCAGGCAGAAATCCCTCAATTTTTGGAGAAGGAACAAAAACAAATGAGCACTGGTGATGCCAATAAGTGCAGACTTGTTACAAAGGTAAGAAATCTGAGAAAGAAATATTATCAATGCACTGTTATATATACAGCTACTGACAAAAATTCGATCTCTGATTTTATCCTTGAACAGATAAGATGGGTAGTTGAGTCATCCAATGCCGGAATCAAAAGGTGGCAATATTTGGACCGAACCCTTCCTATGAATCAGATTCCTTTCGTCGGAGATTATGTCAGAATCGTATGCACCCTGTTGAATAAGTTCTTCCCACCTTTGAGCAAGTCACAGTATAGAGGAAGACGAGGCAGACGCAGCTAAAATGCTTTATCTGTTTAAACAGGTACGTCTAATCGCATTCCGGTACTTGGTAAATACTTTATCTTAACACATGAAAAGGTGACATATAAATAGTTTAACATTTTACCAATCTTACCTCACATAAGTATTTTTAAATAAGATATGTGAACTTAATATACAATGTTAATGCATTGCCTAAATAATCTCCAATGAGTGAAGATAAATGGTCTTAACAGAAGGCCAACTCAGTAGCAGCCAGTCCCTGAGTGTGGAATAGAGAACTTTCCCAACTTGGACAAGGAACAGTTGCGGAATATGACTTGCGGGACCTATCAGCTGAAGCTTTCTCGCAGCTTTATTCAAGAGCATATTGATAGAGACTGTGACATTTGGTTCATATGGATAATGACAGGCTACTGCGAGTAAAGATTCAGAGTCGCCTCACATCATTAAAACAGTACTTGGT
>WFKH01011581.1:29899889-29933636 GCA_016163765.1 Magallana hongkongensis | reverse complement strand
AGTTGGGTAGATGCAAGGTACAGTACATGCAGGGCAGGTGCCAGAGTAGTGGGTATGTGCTCCCATATAGCGGCCATTAATTGGTACCTGTCCAAAGGAAGAAATGGGAGAGGGAAATATGGTGTGTGTGATTGGGGTGAGCATGTCCTTGATGCAGCATATATTCCACCTGCAGTTGATGTTGTGTACCCGAGAAATGAACAGTTAAATGTTGTAGTGAATACTATAATTGTCTCAACCATATTACCATTGTTTTGTACACCAAATTGTTCAACGACACACCAAATAAATGATACATGTATGTACATGTATTTCATATTTTTAAATGTTATTGTTTTATTTATGACTAAAATCAAATTTAATTTCAGCCAAATTATTTTGAAAGATTTTTCTAATTTAATCAACCTTTTTATGTTTTATCTACTTCCAAACCAATTTCATATTTATGATCGGTGCCATGATGTCACGACATCAGAGCACACAATTCCATGCTATGTTTAGAGGCTTGTAAATATAGAACGAATAGAGATATCGACAAACAGTAAATTATTTTAGAAAGCAAATATTGTGACTATTAATCTCACAAAATATTATTAGGTTTGGGGACAGGTCCGATTTTCATAGTTTCTGGCTTTAGTCCTTTCTGGTTTTATTATTTTTCTGTAATTAATATTTAATGATTAATCAAATAATACATGGTTAATAATTCCTGTGGGGAGCCTCTAAATATCTGTTGAGTCAGCGCTTTGCAATATTCCTACTGTGTACCTCTCTGAGTAGTTTTTCAGGTATTGGTCAATTCTATTGTTCATTGTTGTTATACACTATTTAAACTGCTGCATTGAAGACCTGGCAGACAGTGGCCACAATTTTTTTCGAGATGACAGGTAAGCTAGAGTGTTAGTAACCTTTTCTCCTTCTAGGGGTAAGTTGAACTATTTTGTATTTTTGTGAAATAGCTGTAGATTGATATTGCTAAGTTTATATTAAGTATTTTCTGTTCATATACTTGTTTTACGGGGTAAAACTTAAACATAGGTGATTTACTTAAGCGTATATTTGTGTGCTCATTTTTTGAGCGTTCGCTTTATACATGTACTGGGATATAAATGCATGATATTTCATGTACTTTGCCATTTAGTTTTACAGTTTTATTCTATTATTGAAACTTAAGGTTTATATTGTTAAGAAGTGTGATACTCTCAATGTTATGCCCTTATTGTTTGGTGTCCTGATACGGCCATATTGTGATATTGGTCGGTAAACCTATGTTTATGTGAGGTAAATAAATTAATTACAGTTGAACTTCAGTATCTCGAACACTGATATCTCGAATACAATGGATATGTCGAAGTGATTTGTAAGTCCCAACCCCTTATTTTTTAAGTATTTTACCCTCAATATCTCGAATACTCGGATATCTCGAAGTTTTTAAACAGTCCCATCTAGTTCGAGATAACGAAGTTTGACTGTAATAAATAAATTAATTAATTAAACTCAAAATACATTTCACATTTATATGTCTGTCAGGTTCCTGGCCATTTATATGCCAGTCCATTGTCCGTACCTTGCCACTGTCTCACATCATACCAAACATCGCCATTGCCAAACATTGCCATATCCAAACATCGCCATTACTATCTCTGCCACTACAGATTTTTAATTCCAAGGACCAATAGACACTAAATAACTTTAAACTGAAATGTGTATATTATTAAGTGTATAAATTGTATATATTTTTTTCTACCTTATATAAAATAATGTACATAAAATAGCTGTTGTGTTTGACTGAGCAGACCCCACAGCTGTCGTGACAGTTTTTCTCAAATGTATATGGGAGAGGGGTAGAAGATTTTCTAAAGTTTAATACATTTTCACTCTATGTCCATATTTGCCACACCCTAGGGCCTGAACCTGACCCAGGGACCATGAATTTCACTATTTTGATAGAAGACTTCATGAACACCATAACCATGCATTAAGTTTTTCTCAAATATACAAAGATTTTTGAATATTTGGCCCTTTTTTGCTTTTTGGAGCCCGCCAATAAGGACCTGGGGGAGTGTGACAATCACTGTGTAAATCGAACAGACCCCATATAGTTTTCCCAATTCTTTGCAACAAGCTCAGCCAACCATAACAATAGGTGCTAGGTCAGACCCAGCAGAGCTGTCCAGCTAGTAAGACGCATATGTGAGGGGGGCAGTATAAACGAAGCCTGCGTGGCATATTTTGTTGTAACATTTCGACAAGGACACGGAAAGAGGACCGTGGTGAGTATTAATTCGCTTTTAGTAGTTTAATTAATGTAAAGTTTGTATTTTATTAGTTTTAAATATTCGTCCCATAAAGTCACCTTGGCTATAATTCACCGTGGTGTTACCTGTGTGTGCGCTCAGGTGTGGCGTTAGCGAAAGTGTTTGAATAGAAACTGTGCTTTAAAAGGCCGTTTTTCCATGCTTTTTTTATTTTACGTTTCATGTTACATTTTCTTTTAAATGGTTGGGCAAAAGTTAGCTACCGAAAGTCTGACGTCATTTGTTTATCACTATTTTGAAATACTATTGTAAACAAGTTACTTGGTCATAATATAATGCCAGGATACCTGGACTGATTTTGAATGTTGCCTTAAGGTATCCGATCCATAATAGCCCCAGATTCATTGAATCTGGATGCATAACAGATATATATGGGCTTCATACTTAGTATACTTGGACATAATTTTCATGTTTAAGTGTCAGTATGTAAGAGCAGAATGTGTCCTAATAATTGACCTTTTCCTTTTTTGGAAGAGTTGCTCCCCTTTGCTTTTAATGTATAAAAATTAATTTTAAAAAAATATATACAGTATAAAATTTACTTTCAATAGTTTTTGTATTCCTAATGATGAAATGCATCTTTCCACCGAAGCATTTATTGATATTCTTAATATTTAATTTTTTATTTTAAAAAATGTGCATGTCTCCATAGACATTAATGCAATATTCATTAATCAATTACTGCTTAGTTAATAATATTTTTGAAAATTTCTCTCGGTAAATCTTTTTCTACTCTAAAATGCTTTAAATTAATATCAGAGTACTTAATACATGATTGGTATTCAGGGTTAGAAAAATTAGGTCCTAATATGGGTCGGATACCTTAAGATATATTATATTCATAATTATACAGATGCTACTAATGATATACAGATCGATGATAATATTGTGGTGTTATGGTATTGTAAACAAATTGTAGTGTTGTATTGTTGCGGTGGGGAATTTGATGAAGCAGACGATGTCGATGACGATGTTTTGATGAGGATGATTTCAATTGTGAAGTAGACGATGATGAAGTGTACGATGACGCAGATGACGATAATGATGTGTCGATGTTGAAGATGATGATAATGATGATGAAGATGATGAAGCAGACGTTGATGTTGATGATGATGTTTCGATGATGGTGATGATGATGATGATGATCTGAATGACGATGATATTGATTATTTTGTAGTCTTATATGTCCATAACTAGGTCTGGGACTACAGCCCCGGAGGAGGATAATTTGTCGAGCGAGTAAATATAAGTAAAAGTGTAGAGGTGCTTTTTTGAATCAAATTTTATAGTCATTTTTTTCATTGTAAATTTTCGTATATTTTTCTAGGTGCGTGAAAGGTGTGTGAGTGTTTGTGTGGTTTATTGTTTAATTATCTATCTTTTCTTTCTTTCTTCTTTTGTAAATAAATTATTTTTGTTTCATTTGAAGAGTTCTTGTCATTATTTGGAGTGTCTCCACTCATCCCGTTACAGAGAGGTACACTACGGCCAACGCGGATCCCGTATTTTCCCGCGACCCCGTGATGGTGTTTTAATCCTTTCCGCGATACACTGTTGCGGTATTGTCATCGCGGTGATCGCAGGGCCATGAGTTTACCGTGATGGTGTAAGACATCATAACAGGTGTGTGCTCGGTCTCAAGGATTTAATCGAGAAGAAGGAAAAAACCGCTATTTGTTTTCTGTTTTAATTTTTGTTAGAATTAAAATATAGATATCATAAGAAGAAAAATTCATTACTTTCTTGGAATTGATTTAACAAAAACTTCTAGAAATTTATTACTGCATGTATTTTGATAAGATTGTACAAGAAAACCAAACATAACAATGTATTACACATTTTATGCTTATACGTTTAAATGAAAATTAGTAACAGTTTAAAGTATTATTTGTTTTCTTATGATGAGTTAAAAATATGTCCCAATTTTTAAAAAGATAAGAATTATGTTATGTATTATTATCAGATCGCTACCGTAGGCATCAACTCAACTTGAATGTATAATTTTTACCGTCAGTCTGACTCTTATTTAATTCATTAACTACTTTCTGCTCTCTCTCTCTCTCTCTCTCTCTCTCTCTCTCTCTCTCTCTCTCTCTGAGACAATGTTTCTACTAGATCAATTCACTTATTTGTCCATACAAATAGCTAATTCATCAGAACAAATTGCTAATTCATCTGAACAAATCTCATTTGTCCGAACAAATACGTAATTCGTCCGAAAAAAATAGCTATAAATTTTTTTCATCTGGCTCTTACCTTGTGTTTAAGAGAGTTAAAACCTTGATTTCATTGTTAATTTTTAGGGGGTAAAGAAATAATATAATTTAGGAAATCATTGTAATATAGTCATCGCAAGAGTTTATGGTTTTACTGATGAAAATTTTGTTTATAAATACACAGTTCTTAATGTTTCTAATAGTCATTTTCAATCGTAAATATAAAAATAAACAATGCTAAAATAAAAACATCAAGGATCAATTCAAATGTCATTAAGAAAGCAATAACCAAAAGACTTTATATTAAAAAAAATGTATTTCTGAGAAATTGCAATTATTATCAATATGATTCTTCTTGGGAAGCTATATTTTAATGTTCGGAACATTAATCACCATCTGTTGTCCAGAGTTTCCGAAAACCAGGAAATTATATCAGTCACTCGGACTGATGACTTAGCATGTTCTGCCAGTCCGGAGCAAATTTTATCAGTCCGAATAAAACAGATATTAGTGATACAGTAGTTGTTCAGTGTTAACTTATGTAATTACTAAATTATTACCAAAAAACTCCAAAATATATAATCTAGAATTAATATCTGTTCTGTTTCTAAATAAATGACTCCATAATATGCAGTGTTTAATTTATTTTTGTTTTGTTTCTATTGATGACTCTTTTACAATTTATTTCATTCTCTCCTCGTTTTTATTATGCTCCATGTCAGATATACATATGAGTAATGTATGTGCCACAAACTCACGATTTTTAGCCGCTGTACTGGATAATTTTCATTAAATCTAAACAAACATATGATCTTTCATGATCATATACAATCGAAAATTAATGGATTCAAAAGTGAGAGTTGATTAATGAAACGGCCATGATTGACACTTCTCTATTATACGGAACAAGTCATGCCATTAACCTCGCTACATTTCAACAATTTCCTGCTGTTCTTGTTTAAACTATCTTCATACTTTTCTTTATTCTCAATCCTTGCATAGCTTTTAGCCTCGTACAAACAGAAAAGTGATGAACCGCGATCACGACATGATGCTATATCAGTGTAAGATAAGCGCTTAGAAGAAACTTAAACAAAACACCCCCTAAAGCGTGTAAGAGATTACGACTAAAAGACAAAAACGGTGCGTGGAAACAGAAAATTTCCGGATTGTGAAAGTGGAACTTACCGGTCACACGGACCGGTAATATATGAAATGTTATCGGACATTTCGATTTTCTATCGGTTTTGCCAATAGGACCGGTAGTTTTCGGAAACTCTGGTTGTCTCTCCTTAATGTTCTTTCCTGTCTATTTCTGCCGTTTAATTTATTTCCCTCCGTCATAAAAGCACTTTCACTTTTACCTCCAGCTTTTTTGTAAAATTGCAACATATGTTTATTATATATCTAAAAATTCTAATGTATAAATCAAATGAATACTGTTAGTGTATATATATTAACTGTAATTAAATACTTATGTGTAAGGCCATATAAAATTAATATTTAGATTCTCATCCTAATTTACAAAAAATATGGGGCGGGTGGGCGGATTTTATTTATTATTTTTTATTTTTCAAAAAACACCTTTTTCACCGTTCATGTTCTAGAAATAACAACTGCTCTATTATTTTAAGTTATTAATGCTAATATGAGTACACAAACCCAGCTGTAATCTTTTAATTCCATTTTATTTCGACTTAACTGTTAATGCATAAAGGTATTTGTATCCTTATGATAACAAACATGATTGGAATGACACCAGGTAGTCCACATGTTTAGGCAGCCATTAAAATGTTTTGAATTTTTTGTATACCGAGCCCGACTTTTTTTCCCCGAAAATTTTTTTCCAGAATTTTTTTTCAAAACAAAATAAAATGCATCGGGGCGGGCCATTTTCAGAGGGGCGGGCGGGGATGAGAATCTAAAAATTAATTTTATGTGGCCTAATGTTTATTCTGATTTATGAAAGTTCAACAAAATAAATATCTCAAAATCTATACCTTTTTTTATTAATATGCCATAAAATATAAGTCACAGTTTTTAACGAATACATAAAAACATGTACAGGGGGTTGTCAACCAATTTTTTTTTTACATTTAACTATATAAAATGAATTTCTTAAGCAAACTGGCTTTAAAAATTATTTGTATTTTACCAGGCAGTTCAAAAATTGATAATGTAAGTAAATACGTTCATACCCTCTCCACCGCCCCCTTAATTTTATTACACCCAAAATTCACACACTGTATCACAGTCACATTATAACAGATAAATTAGAATACTTATAAATGTACTCTCTCTCTCTCTCTCTCTCTCTCTCTCTCTCTCTCTCTCTCTCATTAAGATTTTATGTAAAGCATTTGATACAAGTAGCCGTTTTCAGAAAAAAAATGAAATATGAAGGAAGTTTGATATCGTCAATAACGCGTTATCATATGAAGGCGACAAAAAATATCGTACACGCTTTCGATCTTAGCGATAGGTACATGTAGACCGTCTATATTCGAACACAAAATAAATAATGAATAATTCAGACACATTGAAAATGAGACCTCCCTGTGTATACGCGTGTGAATAACTATTACATAACACACTTCCTGTCTGTGACAACACCCGTGCTTGGACCACGTGCCGTGAGAAATTTTATAGAATGTTGAGACACCTCTCTCTCTTTTTTTTCTCTCTCTCCCCGTCTCTCTCTCTCTCTCTCTCTCTCTCTCTCTCTCTCTCTCTCCTTTCAAATAACTAATATTTTATGTGAACTTAAAAAGTAATACATTTAGCCGTAACGGCTATTTTCAGAAATTTATCATACCCGCTTTCGATCTTTACTGCATGAAAATAAAATTATGCATAATTCAGACAGGTAAGTACAGCTCTCCCTGGGATAATGCGTGTGTGTATAACTATTACATAACATTTCCTGTCTGTGACAGTACCCATGCTCTGACCACGTGCCGTGAGTTATCGAATGTTGGGGCCTCTCTCTCTCTCTCTCTGTGTCAAATCAAAATATATGAAACTCTATGAAATTCGAAAAATAAAACTTTTTTTTAAATTTTAACATGGCTAGAGGAATTAATAATGCATCTTATATCTTGTAAAGAAGTTTTTTTTTAATTATGCACACAAACACAGAAATCGCATGTTCATATGATTCCTAAAATTATTCATAATTTACATTCATTTAAACAATTACATTTTACCATTTTAAAAAATGCAAATACTACATGTATGTTTGTAAACTTTACTGTAGCCGTGTTCTCAATTACTATCTCCATTCCTGATTAACCCTGGTTATAGTCTGTTTGTTAATTGTATTAATCGATCGAACCTCTTAAGTATATCATTAAGAGGTTATTTTATAGATATTTTATAAATTATGTGTTATAAACACGCAGCAGAAATTGAATTTTGATTTAGATTTTTTAAAATCATTTTTTTGAAATTAAATTATTCTATCAAGAAAATTTCGCTGTTTGTAAGAACAGACTATTATACTTCTATTTAGCGGACCCCAAGTCACACTAATTGCTGAAGGTCACCCATCCTGATTGAGGCCACCCAAATTCTGTATACACATAGTGTATACGTAATGTTACGCAATTTCCCTTCCTCAGTTGGTCACTTGACACTTTGCGAAATTTTAACATGTGACGGATTCCCTAGAATATCATTCATATCTTTAAATCCCGGGTTTTGAATGATCAACATAAATTTTTGGCGACCAACAGAACATCATACTTTTGCCGACTTGGATATGAAAGTCAGTTTGAAAACAAACACGATTTTAACATTTACATTATTTGTATACAATGTACATATACTTTATTTTCATTAAACGAATTTTTTAAACGTATTTAAGAAACATGACTAAGTGTAAGAAATGTTTTAAAGCTAAGAATTAATTATGAAAAGAATGTAAATGAAACGCCAATTATTATTCCCTTTTCCGGGGAAAGATAAGATACTTTGATGAAATGTTTAATTATATAACTTAATTGATAACGATCATTGTCAACGATGATTGTGCCAAGAACAAATATTTAACGCTATCGGAGGTACATGTATACATGTACAATATTCTGTATTAGCAAAATTACACGTTCCTTTTATTTTCCCCACTTTTTAAAAATAAATTGTAACTATCAACTCCATTTATAAAATGAATAAATATGAATTAATATTTATTAATTCCTTAAATGAATATTCATTAATTCCCTCAATCATAATTCCCGTGCGAGGAGAAATTGTGGGAGGTAACTCACGTTGAAAACAAGAAAAGTTTTCACCTGAGACTGGTTTCACAAAACCGCAACGGTATGGACAAGGTGAGAAGCTGTACCGCGAGGATGCGCGGTTTTACCTGATTACCTGCGCTAAACCGCGATCAATTTCACACCATGAGGACTCGCGGTAAATACGCAAACCGCGTTGACCGTAGTGTAAGGTCATAAATTTCACAATTTATATTACTCTTATTCTAGAGATGCTTCAAACTGAAAATGGTAATAATTGGCCTTGTAGTTTTCAAGAAGTTAAGAATGTAAAATTGTTAACAGATGATGGACAAAAAACCAATTCTAATAGGTCACCTGAGTGACTCAGGTAACCTTAAAATGCAAAGTAATTATCTAAAATAAAATATGTAACCAGTATAAAACATTCTTACCAAATCTCAAGTTTCCAATGATGAAGTAACCAATGTAAAATGGAAGGATTGCAACCAATACAAAGAGAAAGGCATACAATCCCAATTTCCAATGAAAGTATCTTGAGCTGAAAAGAGATAAATGTGAATCTAGAAGTGTCTTTATAGTAAATTATAATACCTCATGCATGGCTCATTTCAAATGGGTCAAATGTGAGTATGCCTTATTTAAGTAATTAAAATAACAAGAGGCCCATGGGCCACATCGCTCACCTGAACAACTGTTCATTGTATCATTTCATTTTAGTTTTTTAAAAATATTTTCCCAATATATTTCAAAGTTAAACCTTGAACCCCTCTTGGGGTCCCAGTATTAGTCAAGAGTCACAATTTAAACAATTAAGAATCTATCCTTTCTAAAAAATGCTTGCATATTAATTGTAGCGTTGTAGTTCTTGAGAATAATATTTTTAAACATTTTCATTATATATTTCTGCAGTATCGCAACAAAATCACAAGATACGTTTATCGCTTACATTTATTTTGAAGACTGTGCCCGATAACAAATAAATTTACATATTAAAGAACTATGTGCAGGATAAAGTGTTTCTATGCCCCAACATTCAAAATTATGCTTAGAGCTTTAGAAATTTGCTCAAAGATAGGTTAATATATATCTAGTTCAGGTTTATAAAGATAAATTGTCTAATCGAAGTCATAATAGAAATATGATATGTTAATAATAAGCTAATTTCACAAAAAGTACGCATTTTAGCCAAAAATGGGGGATTTCCTATCAGTTTTTTTGAAAAGGAAACATCGAGCGCATGCTTGCTCCAACACCATTTTTTTATATGATATGCAAAATAATATGAACAATAATATATGTTAAAATAGTTTTGGAGCAACATTGCACTCTATACCACCTACTCTTGAATATGAAGAAAAACTGATGAAATTTTCATGCTTTTGAGAAAATGCCAGGGAAATGGCCTATTTATGTGACGTCATAGAAGCATGAGGAATGATCGATGTTAAAAAACTTTTAGATTTCTGCAACAAGCATATTCAGTTTTATATTCTATCAAAATATCTTTATTATATAAATTTTTTTTAAATTTATAAACATGGGGACCTTATCACATATAGTTCTTTTATTTTATCGGGCACTGTCTCCAAATAAAATGTAAGCGATAAACTAAAATAATATTTAGTGAATTGTTACACCTTATCATATTCATCCGCCATTTCTTGATCAAGCAAACTTATACTTATGCAGAGTTGTCAATAATCAGGGAGGCACAGTTGGGTTTTTTGTGCACAATTTAGTTGAAAAAATGGAACAAAAATCTTCTAATACTTTTAATACTTTAAGGAACTCATATCTTAGGCGCATTTATATGGTGGTGCAGAAGAAAAATCTGGACGATTGCCAATCTGGACAATCGCTAGAATACTGCCGAGCATTTGCTCGAGACCTTAAAAATCTTCATCTAGATGTGTTTATATAGATATATTTTTAGAGTGTTTTAATAAATTAATTAATAAAATGTGTAAGGATTACCTCCCTTACTTTTCAACATCAGTGTACAACATCTAGGATAAAGAAAATAAAAACTGTAATAAAATCATTATATTTCGTCTATTCTTAATAAAATTTGCAGGTGCACATCTTCAGATTGTATTCAACATATGTACAAATTTCCAGACTATTCCATGCAGTAGTAAAATTTCTATAGGGGGGACAAAATTGCGTCTACAAACAGACAGACAGACAGACAGACAGATGGACAGGGTGAAACCAATATACTCCCCTAAACTCTTAAACTTCGTTTGAGGGGGTATAATAACTTTAATAATCGGATGCTGATGCCAATGCTGTTGTCAAAGGTATAGCATAAGATCCCCTGACTTCATCTCTGTGAGCTAATAAGGATAACAATAACATACCAAAACCTTTTTAGAAAGTGCACATGAAATCAATAACTTTTACTTGAATGTGTTAGGAAGCTCTAAATCATTGCTGTTTATTATTACTAAATAGCCTAAACAAACACAACTTACCTAGATTCAAGGAATCCAAGTATTTCAAAGATGATCAGTTCAAACATAGTACATGACAATGCAAATGTAATAGAAAAGACCAGAAGAACAACAGAGTGATGAACCTGTAAGAAAAATCAAGCATATTATAAATTGTGAAGTTTACTATGATAGCCTTGTCAAATATTCTGTCTCTCCAATTACATATATGCATAATACTTTTGTTTAAAGCTATCATTTCATCTTAACAAATAGAGGTGTATACAGAGCTTAAGGAGACAAAAATCATAAATGATCTATTTACAATATTCTTTGTATGTATGATACAATATATACCCTTGTCTATTTAAAAGTTTTAATTACAAAACTTTGTTTTTAAAATCAATTGTATGACTTTTACTTATTTAACAATGCTATTTTGAAACGAACTTCTTTAAAACGCGCTAAAATACAGACGTTATTTAATGCGTACAACGTCATCAGTTTCAGAGTGTGGTGATACGGAATCGGAAAACCACATTGTGGTGATCCGGAAAATCGGATCACACTCTGTAAAATCAATAGTATCAAGAAGGGAAAATTGATGGGTATATAATAAAATATTGTATCAAATCATATGCTACCATATTGTATTGTGTCATATCCTATTGTATTGTATGACACAATATTTTTCATACTATACAATACAATATTGTATCATATAATATGAAATCATATGATACACCATATGATATGAATTCATGATACAAAATTGTATTGTATCATTTGATAAAACATGGTATTGTATTATCGTATTATCTGATACAAAATTGTACCATTCGATTCTCAATATGATTTTGTACATATTCTATGATACAATATTAACATACCAGACAATATAATATTGCATCATATGATATGATATCATATTATATATACATCTACCAAGTACTTTACCCTTTTTTCTTAAGAAAACCAACTGTGATTCATAGCTGTATAGAAAATGACTGGGCTGAAATCTACACGATCTAGTTCTATCCAGGTTATCGATCTGTCGAAACCTTCAGCAATCTAAGAAAAATCAAAGACTGCACAAAATCCCATATAAGACGAATTGGCCATTTCTTTTATCTATTAATGTACTGATGTACATTAACAATAATTTAGTTACTTCTACTTACTTTTTACGATTAATTCATAAATTTGTCAAGAAAGATGTAAATATAAAGAATGAAATGTTTTCTTTGGTGATTCATGTGGGTTATGAATGTAGCGATCAATGCAGAAAATATACACATAATTCGCTAACACAGGTTATGTATTTTTAGGTCACCTGAGGTGAAAGCTCAAGTGAGCTTTTCTGATCAAAATTTGTCCGTTGTCTGTCGTCATTGGTGTTGGCGTTGTCGTTGTTGTAAACTTTTCACATTTTCATCTTCTTCTCCAGAACCACTGGGTAGATTTCAACCAAACTTGGCACAAAGCATCACTGGGTGAAGGGGATTCAAGTTTGTTCAAATGAAGGGCCACACTCTCTTTAAAGGGGAGATAATTTAGAATTGAAAACTTGTTGGTATTTTTCAAAAGTCTTCTTCTCAAAAACTATTAGGCCAGAAAAGCTGTAACTTGTATGGAAGCATCCTCAGGTAGTGTAGATTCAAGTTAGTTCAAATCATGGTCCCCAGGGGTAGGGTGGGGCCACAATGGGGGGAATGGATTTTTACATTAGAATGTATAGAGAAAATCTTTAAAAATCTTCTTCTCAAAAACTGTTAGGCCAGAAAAGCTGTAACTTGTGTGGAGGCATCCTCAGGAAGTATAGATTCAAGTTTGTTCAAATCATGGTCCCCTGGGGTAGGGTAGGGCCACAATGACGGGGATCAAGTTTTACATGGGAATGTATAGAGAAAATCTTTAAAAATCTTCTCAAAAACTATTTGGCCAAAAAAGCTGCAACTTGTGTGGAAGCATCCTCAGACAGCGTAGATTCAAATTTGTTCAAATCGTGGTCCCCAGGGGTAGGGCGGGGCAACAATGGGAGGATGAATTTTTACATAGGAATATATAGAGAAAATCTTTAAAAATCTTCTTAAAAACTATTAGGCCAGGAAAGCTCCAATTGGAGTGAAGGCATCCTCAGATAGTGTAGATTCAAGTTTGTTGAAATCATGGTCCCTAGGGGTAGGGTGGGGCCACAATGGGGGATGAATTTTTACATAGGAATATACAGTCGCACCTGCTGTTACGGCCACCTTTAATCAGCGGCCACTCGCCATGAGCGGCCAGTTTCAATCCCGCCCGTTTAGTTTTTCACTATATTTTAACTGATTTAAGCGGCCACCTGTCTAACGCGGCCAGCGGCCAGTGTTTTTAGGTCCCGTGGTTTCAACATGCCTGTTTTCAACGGCCATTTTGTCTGTTTTGTCACATGACTTCTAACTCTGACATGTGACCCCGTATCGAAAGAAGCCAAACTTCGACAGTTGATAATGAGTTAATGACAAATAATTAAGTGTTTAATTTGAAGTCTGCTGAGATTTAATGAGATAATTGATTATAGCACCTGTTTTGTGTTGTTTATATATCTACATGTACTTATATACTTCATTACAAAGTTATTAAATGGCCAGTATTTCGCTTAACAGCTTAACATGTACAGCAATTTGCCGATAATACGCACCTTTTTCTAGAAAATTTCTTTGAGAGAATTAAAGGGGTGCCTATTATACACCCCAATGGAATTTTGACACTTTTTTAAGAGGTTAAACATTGGCTATCGTAGTTCAGTACATATCCTTAGTACGGAAACGCTACTTCTGATTGTTTACCGCATTTAATCAATTGAAAATTATTGTTTGGGCGTATTTAGCAGAAAATGTTTTGCTCTTAATCCTTTGATAGATAAATTAAATTAAAACGGCCATTTAAAATTAATATAAACTGTTTATTCAGCAGTCCGAGCTGTGCATTCACCATCTCCGTGTACACCGTCATTACAGATGCTATTAATAAATCTGTGCAACAGAGCCAAAATGAATATACTCGGTGTTTTTTCTTCATTAATTTGAAACCTGGAATAAGAGGCCACCTGTCTTATGCGGCCAGTTTGTAATTGTCCCACAAGTGGCCGCTTAAAACAGGTGCGACTGTATAGAGAAAATCTTTAAAAATTTTCTTCTCAAAAACTATTAGGCCAGAAAAGCTCAACTTGGAGTGGAAGCATCCTCAGATGGTGTATTCAAGTTTGTGTAAATCATGGTCCCCAGGTGTAGGGTGGGGCCACAATGGGGGGATGAATTTTTACATAGGAATATATAGAGAAAATCTTATCTTTAAAAATCTTCTTCTCAAAAACTATTAGGCCAGAAAAGCTCAAATTAGAGTAGAAGCATCCTCAGGTAGTGTAAATTCAAGTTTGTTTAAATCATGGTCCTCGGGGGTAGGGTGGGGCCACAATGGGGGGATGGATTTTTACATAAGAATGTATAGAGAAAATCTTTAAAAAATTCTGGGAAAGTTTTTAGTCCAGAAAGCAGTAACTTGTGTGAAAGCACAGGTTGTGCAGATTAAAATTTGATCAAACCATGATTCCCTAGAGAAAAGTGAGGCCATAAAGTAGGGCTGCGCAATAATACCGGTATTCCGGTGTATTGCGGTACGTGGACAAAAAATATTGTATCGCGATACATTTTTTCAATACCGGTATACCGGGTTAATTGATCGGGCTCGGAATTTCGTTACGGGCTGGGGATTCTAAAATTCTGCTTTTAATTAAAAATGGCTGATGCATTTGTAATCGTTCCAAACACGAAAGAAAAGTCGAATGTTTTGATCTTGTGACTGCTCAAAGAGCTTCCCTAAAGCCAAAATGTGTTGACATGCTGATATTCTTAATAAAGAATTTGAAGTAGGCCCTGTTGCAGTTGTGATTATGTTCCCTGCAAGTTGACGCAATTGGTCAAAACATTCATTTCTTAAAGTAACTGTAAATTCATTTATTGTTGCCTATTTTATTTTCTTCTTCCACCAGATCAGTGAACTGCCTAAAATATATTTAATATAATTTATATCAAATGTACATAATTAACTGATTACTTCGGTCTAGATTTGCTAGATGAAAAAATCATCTAATGTTTCAAGGCTTAGGGTTTTCTTTAAATTTAAACAATTTATAAATTAATACCAACAATGTTTTATTCTTTTATTTTATATAGAACTATAGTGCAAATGAATTATGTATATAAATCTATCAATTACAGTCTATTAACATTAAAAAAAAAATTCAAATTTAGATTGAAAAAATATTGCAATACATATCGCAATACATTCTAAAATATCGCAATTCGCAATATATCGCAATACAAAATTTCCCCCCAATACCCAGCCCTACCATAAAGTGTGTGTGTGTGTGGGAGGGGGGTTATAAAGGAATAGAGAAAAATCTTCCTACAGGTACAACAAAAGGAGCTTGGTATTTACCATAAAAATATGTGGATAAAAATTGGCAGATTTTTAAAAATGTTTAAGCAAGATCTACTGTACTTAGTTGTCAAGATATTTTGATTTTGATACCGTAATGCTAATTTGATCAGAGTTAAGGCAATTGTTGCTCACGTGAGCGATGTGGCCCCTGGGCCTCTTGTTTCTACAATGTCTCTACCTTCAAAACTGCATGAATCAAGAAAGAAGCATTTTATTGTTTAAGTATCACAAGATGTTCATATGATGCAATATCAAAAATATATGTACCATATGATATAAATTATATATCAATCACATCCACCAAGCAAGTTTGAGTGAGGTAGGACCAGGTTTCTTAGCATCCTTAATAATGGAGATCAGGTTTTGTGCCAAGTTTCAAATCCAAAGTTACATGAACCAAGAAGGTTGGTCAGAGCAACATTCCATTACCTGCTTTGAACTTATTCAAAAATTAAGACCTGCCCTATCATCCAATTAATCAAGATCAAGATATGTATTTAAAGCTATGAGGGTCAATCAATGAATATGAAGACAATGTGGCTGTCTATCATATGTTTTTCATAAAAGTCATAACTAACAGTTTAATTTATGCACCAGCACTTAACTTATTAATATGTGAAGTTTCATTTCATTTATGAAAAGTTAATTTTGTTACCTAATTTTAAAAACAACATTTTTTGTCACAGCGATGCACGGTAACAAAACATGACATCAAGATGATGCACACAAAGTTTATATCACGCTTAGTCTCTTGCGCCTACAATTTATAACGGCACAATATCACTTGACATCTTATTTGCTCACGTTTGTTAGAGAATACTAGGTTAGTTCTTCAAAGTTTTTGTTTTTTTACTGTGTTTCTCTTCAATCACTAAAGGGAAAACTCCGAATGTCAGATGAAAATAATCTTTTGACCAAATATTAACTGATTTTTTTTTCAGCTTTTTGATGTCCAAAATACAGTTACCACCAGCCTCACAAAATGTGTTAAACACATATATGCAAGTACCGTAACTTTTGACATATTTGCATCATCAAGGATTTTCACGGTTTGTATTCGCTTTTTCCGAGTTAAATCCATACTGTTTGTAGTTTTCCTTGCGCTGGGACGTCCAGCGACGTAACATTTTTAGTCAATTTTAAATGAGGACTATCTGTCTTAAGTAACTGATTTCTGTTTAACAAAACAATTTATTCCCCGTTATTATTTGGTACATAGAATATTATGACAATACTTATTAAATTTAAGGTTTCAATATTATTATATTACATGTATTTGGTTTTAAGGTATTTTGCTCCTCAATGTTGTTGTACCAAGAATTTCTTGAGAAGTAACCTGTAGAGAAAATATACTAGTCTTAAAAATAACAAAGCAAAAGGGGGTCAGTTTTCATCCCTCTGAGTTATGGTGCATTTAATTTGACCTTTTGGCATCTAAAATGCAATTTCCGTCCAATTGTTATTTGTTGCCAGTATTTTTTAATAAAGTTATTTCATCAAATAATGTTCTCAATTATGCATAATGATCAGATTGAATAGAGAGATTACAAAAAAAATTCTGTATGAAGCTGCATAAATTTTTTCGTGACCTTTTTGCACTTAAAATAGACAATTCTTTAATAATTGATTTGAAATAAAAACTTTTTGAATATCAAGAATTTTAACATTAATTTTACTTGCCTAGATATGTGTTCAGTATTATTTTGACATAATAAAAATGGGGGTCAGTGATGTCAAATTTTAGATAGAGGGCTTCAAAAGTAAGATTCTTTTTAAACTTTGATTTAGATATTACTTTTATAGTCACTGTGTTCAACTTCATACCGTATTGAAATCATAATTAAATAATAGTTCAAACTATAAATATTTGTTTGATTTCTTCAAATAATCAATTTCCATGTCAAATTTTCGCAATAATTTCAGGAAAATTATTAATTATGTTTGGGGCCCCATATCTCCAAAACATGGCATGTGAAATGGGTCACAAAAAAAATAAATGAACATTTTAGGTCCCCATCTTTATATCCAAGTGGTTTTCGATGGTTGCCATTACTAGTATTTCAGGTGCCAACCTCCTTAAAGATTTTTTTCTATAAATATTACACTAACTGAGGATGCTTCCAATCAAGTAACAGCTTTTCTACTTGATTGATTTTCTAAAAGAAGATATTTGTCCGTTGTCGATTTTTAAAGATTTTTCTCTATATATTCCTATATAAAAATCTGTACCCCCATGGTGGCCCCACCTTACCCCAAGGATCATGATTTGAACAAACTTGAATCTACACTACCTAAGAATGCTTTCACACAAGTTTCAGCTTTTCTGGCCAGTTGGTTTTTGAGAAGAAGATTTTACAGATTTTTCTTTATATATTCCTATATAAAAATTCGACCCCCCCGTTGTGGCCCCACCCTGCCCCTGGGGATCATGATTTGAACAAACTAGAATCTACACTACTTAAGAATGCTTCCACACAAGTTACAGCTTTTCTGGCCAATTGGTTTTTGAGAAGAAGATTTTTAAAGTGGCCCCACTCACCCCCAGGGATCATGGTTTGCACAAACTTGAATCTACACTACCTGATGATGCTTTCACACAAGTTTCAGCTTTTCTGGCCAATTCTGAGAAGAAGATTTTTAAAGACTTTTCTCTGTTTCCTTTGTAAAAATTCGACCCCCGTGGTGGCCCCACCGTACCCCACGGGAACTTGATTTGAACAAACTTAATTCTACACTACCTGAGGATGCTTGCATACAAATTACAGCTTTTCTGGCCAATTGGTTTTTGAGAAGAAGATTTTTTAAAGATACCAACAAATTTTTAATAATTCTTAATTATCTCCCTTTAAGAGAGGGCATGACCCTTCATTTTTACAAACTTGAATCCCCTTCACCAACATGTAAGGATGCTTTGTGCCAAGTTTAGTTAAAATCGGCCCAGTGGTTCTGGAAAAGAAGTCGAAAATTTTAAAAGTTTACAGACTGACAGACAGACGGATGCCAGACAAAAAGTGATCAGAAAAGCTCACTTGAGCTTCCAGCTCAGGTGAGCTGAAAATACCAACAAATTTTCAATAATTCTTAATTATCTCACATTGAAAGAGAGTGTGGCCCTTCATTTTAACAAACTTGAATCCCCTTTACCCAATGATGCTTTTGTGCCAAGTTTGGATGAAATTGGCCCAGTGGTTCTGGAGAAGAAGTCGAAAATGTAAAAAGTTTACAGGCAGACAGACCGACTGGTGAACACCGGACAAAAAGTGATCAGAAAAGCTCACTTGAGCTTTCAGCTCAGGTTTAAGCTAAAAATTTACCAAAAGATGGTCGATGCACAACAGGTGATGAGAAAATCTAATTTGAACCTTTAATTTATCTGCATTGGCTAAAAAGAAAGATATGTTGGGGGAGGGAGATCCATGTCCGAAGTGTTTGTGAAGTGATCCAATGAGATTTAGGTTTAATTTTTTGCAATATTCATGAAAGAATGGCCCATTGATGACTTCAATCAAAATTTTAGCAAAAAAGAACTTAGAACTTAGAAGACAGACAACTAATATATACATGCAAAAAGAACTTACCTGAATAGGAATATTCAAATAATATTTTACCTCATAGTCTTTGAAAAGTTGTTTCAGAAAAAATACCCATCCACCAGCAAAAAAGAGAACCTAAAAGAATAAAATGTTTAATTCATCAATACTGATCATCCATTTTTATGCTGTCTTTTCTGTTCTTCAGTCTGTTTATGTGTCAGCAAAAGTATTCATACGTTCAAAACTGTAGAAGGCAAATATTTCAAAAGTCATATGCCCAATTATTTAAGTAGTACTCTTTTAAATGTAAAACATAGTTTAAGAGACATAGCGTCTTTTTGATTATGACAGTGGAGCCTCGTTAATCCTGACACTTTTGTTCCTAGTCAAATCATCCAGATACCAGGTAGATAATGTGTTCAGATATCTTAAATGTGTCACCTTTAAAAGCAATATGTATAGATAATTAATAATTTCAGCAATGTGTGAAATAACTTTGAAACTGAAAACTGTCAATATTTGAAATATCCAAGTATGTAAATAAGTATAAACTTTATGACTAAAACCAAGAGGCCCAGGGGCCACATCGCTCACCTGAGCAACAATAGCTTTAACTCTGATCGAATTAGCATTATAGTATCAAAATCAAAATATCTTGACAACTAAGTACAGTAGATCTTGCTCCAAAAATTTAAAAAATCTGCAAATTTTTACCCACATATTTATATGGTAAATACCAAGCCCTTTTTGTTGTTATACCTGTAAGAAGATTTTTCTCTATTCCTATATACCCCCCCCTCCCCCCCACCCCCCGCTTTGAGGCCCCACTTTTCTCTAGGGAATCATGGTTTGGTCAAACGTTAAATTGCACAACCCGTGCTTTCACACAAGTTACTGCTTTTTGGACTGAAAACTTTCCCAGATTATTTTTAAAGATTTTCTCTATATATTCCTATGTAAAAATTCATCCCCCCATTGTGGCCCCACCCTACACCTGGGGACCATGATTTAAACAAACTTGAATCTACACTATCTGAGGATGCTTCCATTCTAATTTGAGCTTTCCTGGCCTAATAGTTTTTGAGAAGAAGATTTTAATTTTCTCTATACATTCTTATGTAAAAATTCATCCCCCATTGTGGCCCCACCCTACACCTGGGAACCATGATTTAAACAAACTTGAATCTACACTATCTGAGGATGCTTCCACTCCAAGTTGAGCTTGTCTGGCCTAAAAGTTTTTGAGAAGAAGATTTTTAAAGATTTTCTTTATATATTACTATGTAAAAATCCATCCCCCCCATTGTGGCCCCACCCTACCCCTGGGGACCATGATTTGAACAAACTTAATCTACACTACCTGAGGATGCTTCCATACAAGTTACAGATTTTCTGGCCTAATAGTTTTTGAGAAGAAGATTTTTGAAAATTACCAACAAATTTTCAATAATTCTAAATTATCTCCCCTTTAAAGAAGGTGTGGCCCTTCATTTGAACAAACTTGAATCCCCTTCACCCAGTGATGCTTTGTGCCATGTTTGGTTGAAATCTGCCTAGTGGTTCTGGAGAAGAAGATGAAAATGTGAAAAATTTACAACGACAACGACAACGCCAATGACATCGCCAATGACAGACAACGGACAAATTTTAATCAGAAAAGCTCACTCGAGCTTTCAGCTCAGGTGAGCTAAAAAAAGGGGCCCATGAGCCACATCACTCACCTGATCAACAATAGCCATAATAAAATCAGCTTTAAGGAGTCATATACAAAATATCAAGACAATGTAGTAAAATATATCCTGTACAAAAAGATTTTCAAAATTTGTTCTAGATATTCTTATGTTAAAACATTGAGCCCCTTTTGTAACTGGGTTATTTCATAGTCATATCAAATACTGAGCATTGCAGTTCTGAGATCTTAAACAACTGTTCACATAAATATAAACTTACATCAAGAAGAAGATTTTTAAAAACATTTATATATATATATATATATATATATATATATATATATATATATATATATATATATATATTCCTTTGTAAATATTTGACCCCCATTGTTCCCCAACCCTAACCCCATGATCATAATTTGAACAAACTTTAATCTTCACTACCTGAGGATGCTTCCAAACAAGGTTTAGCTTTTCTGGCCAATTGGTTTTTGAGAAGAAGATATTTGAAAAATACCATCAAATTTTCATTAATTCCCAATTATCTCCCCTTGAAAGGAATGTGGCCCTTCATTTTAACAAGCTTAAATCTCCTTTACCCAATAATGCTTTGTGCTATTAGTTTGGTTCAAACTCCCCAGTTTGGCCCAGTGGTTCTGGAGAAGAAGTTGAAAATATGAAAAGTTTACAGACGGACAGATGGACAGACGACAGACAAAAAGTGAACAGAAAAGCTCACTTGAGCCTTAAGCTCAGGTGAGCTAAATAATGTTTAATTATTCAAAGCAAAGTTATGTATTGTTGAAATGAAGCCAATTTGCTGACAACATAAGAACAAGAAAACCCCTCAATGTATTGAATATGATACATTTGGAACAAAATTTCTGAATTTTCATAAACTTTTGATCTAGAGAACTCTAACTACTCAAAGTTTGATCAAGGTATCTATCTTGAAGTTCGAGTTATCAAGATTTTCATGTATGATGTAATACCTAAATATTTGGTATATTACATGCAGTACACCAAGGTTCATTTTTGTGTCCGTTTTGGGTTCACTTCAAGTCTGTTAGGGTGGAACTAGAGTGGACTCCGAGTTGACCCCAGGCTGACACAAAGTCAGAACTCAAAGTGGACACAGAAAGTTGACCCTGATGTAAGAGGTGGACCCTGAAAGGGAATGCAGGGTCGAATTGACTAAGAGGCCTGTCAATCAGGATTATCGATAAAACACATTGACTCATAAGAACATGTGCACTGACTGGTCAGTTCTCTAACCGACAACTCATTTGTACTAGAATCATTGGGCAAGGAAAATCATTGCTTACATCTAATGATGTACAAATGTTTATGTTTATACATGTATATAAATATATCAATTATATGCCTTTATATTTGTTTTACTTGTCTTTTATTTTTTCGCCTTGAAATGGAAAACATAAATTTCTTAATTTCAAAGGACTGCATGCAGTACTTAATATGCATTTCTCACCCCCAAAATTAAGTTTAATATAGAGCTTTAAAAATAAATGAAGATAGTTGAAATCATATTGAAAATAAGTATACAAGAAGTTATTACCTAAGTGATGTCATAATGTAGATATGATGTCATGAAGATTGTCTTTTTTAAATTTGATTAATTAATGTTTTGGACCAATATTTTGGTGTTTTCTGACAGTTTTTTGACTGGGAAACATCAAGCACAACCTTGCTCTAGTACCATTTTTAACTATGATGTGTATAATTATATGAAAAAAAAAAAACATGTGTAAAAATCCTACTTCTACAGACCTTCACTCTATACTTCCAAAGGCAAAATAAGATAGAAAAATGACAAATATTTCATTAGTTTGCAAAATTGCAGGAATTAGCCTATTTTAGCAACTTGGTAGATGAAGAGATATTGGACAATGATGACAAATACAGGTGACTCTTGATAGCTCAAAGTCTATGGGACCAAGGAAACACTTCGAGGGATCAAGAGATTGAGTTTTCAAGAGTTTGGAATTTTCCGGTATGACCGACGGATTTTAATTTAGTCTTTCTAGATGTTATGATTTAGCCTTTATTTAGTGTTTACCTTACGCATATGCTTTAACAACGTTTTTTTCTTTGATCAAAACAAATATAAACAATATTGAATGAAGTCATGATATTTATTTATTTTGTGCATTATATGACCAGATTGCTCAGTACTACTGCACTGCGAGGCAACTTGTCGTAAAATAGATAACTGAGTATCACCCACTGTACGGGTCCTTCACCAGACTGCTCAGTGGTACTACTCAGTTCTGTAAAAACTTGTTCAGCAATAGTCGTCACACCAACAAAGATGCTGATTATATTCATAATTTCTGCATTTTTATAATTCATCAAGTTTTGAATTTGACTCAGTCAATATTATCGTCTCGTCTCATAATTAATTTCTCATTTTTCATTGCGTCTCCAAATTATATTAGACGGTCGGTGTTAATTATAAACTAGAACTGTCCTAATTGGACTAATACCCCCGCAAGGCTAATTTCAAATGGGACAAATAATTGAATTGAATAATAAAGGTTTGCAACACATAAATAAAAAAAATTCTAAAATTGTAAAAAAAAAAATTAGTTAACCAAGAAAAATTAAAATCAAAATTGTCAGAACTTCACTGTAAATACATATGTACAACAGTAATACATTTACAAATTTATGTATCTGATATTCTTTTTTATTTAATTGTTTTAAAGAAAAACCAACAAAATGACAATAACCCCTCCCTTTGCAGTAAATGGAAATACCGGTAGCCAAGCAATGCTCTTCTGTTGATAAAACTTTGAATATCTTTCTAATAAGAGTCTTGACAGATGCAATTAGTTGTTTCAAATTTTCCTCACTTTCTCCTATGGTACAATGCAACTCCATATCAGAAAATTGATCCCATAGGACTATGATTTTCTTTGATGAGCTTGTTAAATTTAATAAACTCCCAAAACATTACCATAATTACCATACTATGTAAAAATATGTGAAAAAGAAAATTTAATATTACAAACAATTTTAAAATTGCCAAAACACTACAATCATATCAGTAATTTTGAATTTCATTTAAATTAATGCCCTATAGGGTAACTTCATCAATTTACTTGACTAATAAATTTAAACAACTTCTAAAAATAGTTAACTTCTTTATTAATAATGATATTATTTATTTCCTTGTAATGATAGACTTTGGTTTACATGAAACAGTTTTAAAATAGCCCCAAAACCACCACCCATTTTACAGATTATCAATTTTCCCTAAACACATGATCCATCTAAACCATGGCTCAGATAATGGCCCCCTTGGGACAAATGAATTCAGCCACACTTGTCTTTGATGTTCTTATTAGCTCCTAAGAATTTATCACTGACAAACAAAAATTTTGCATTGTCAGTTGATAGAATACTTATAAAAAATAAATTTAGTTAAGAAATAAAGACAAAAAACCTCCATCTGGATGTATTTATATAAATATATTTTAGAGTGTTTTAATACTATTAATTAATTAATAAAATCTGTAAGGATTATCTCCCTTATTTTTCACATCAGTGTACAATATATAGAATAAGGAAAATGAAAACTGTCATAAAATCATTAAATCTTGTCTGATCTTAAAAAAATTGCAGGTGCACATCTTCAGATGGTGTTCAACATATGTACAAATTTTTAGACTGTTCCATGCAGTAGTAAAAAATTCTATAGGGGGGACAAAGTTGCGTCTACAGACAGACGGACAGACGGACGGACAGACGGACGGACGGACAGACAGACGGACAGACAGACGGACAGGGTGAAACCAATATACCCCCCTAAACTTCGTTTGCGGGGGTATAAAAAGGTAACAGTATGGTCAATCATCGATCAATTATCACCTTGCAGGAGAAGTGTCACCTAAATAAAAATCCCGTTACACAGGTCGGGGAAACTATTTTCTGCAATGTCGGAATAAATTTGCATACTAAATGAGGCACCGACGTAATCGACAAACTGACCAATCAGCTGAATGACATTCCTGAGTTGAAATGCATCATGGGTTACTAAAAAATACTACCTTTAGAAAATGCTAGTTTTTCTAATTGCTTTTGGAAAGGCATAATTAATTTTTTCAAGCATTTTGTACACTTAAAACAATATTTACATCATCATCTACTAATTCCATGCTCACATTTACAAACACTCATATTACAATAGTAAAAATTTGGTTTCATCAACTGCATTGTGTATATAAATATAAATATATATATATATATATATATATATATATATATATATATATATATATATAAGTCCATTTGTTGACAAAAGCCTTACTGCCAGCGCTGATTTCTCAGTGAAAACAGATTTCACTTGAATTTCATGGTCCTAAGCATTCGACTTGGTGGTGTTCGTACATTGTCAGGCATTCAAAAGACATCATGTGGCCATTTAAAGCCTAGGTGTAAATGGTTAGAGATGCATGTTTGGTTTACTTTTGATATTAATCCATGTACATGTACTGGTTCTGATGCCATTTAAGTGCCAATGCTCCTTTGTAAACCATGTTGAACATGGAACCAACAGCCTTCTGGACAGGAAGCATATACCTGCCGCTGTGATTCATGCTACTCATATATGCAAGTCCACATGAACAATGATCAATGTACATGCGTATTAATTATTACTATTGTGTTATATAAATGTCATACAAGAATAAACATGTATCAAAATGAATTCAGTTTTAAATTCTAGTCAACAAATAGCAATACAACAGCGAAAAGCACAAAATTTACGAAAATCAAATACTGGAATATAACGACTTGTGAAGACTTTGTGAGAGGTATTTCAACGTACTATTTAACATGGAAAATCGGCAATGTTTGTTAATGTGAGCATGAAAAATCTTAATTAGTACTTAATCTTTCCATTTTTTACAAAAAAAATGAAAATTTTTATGAATTGACGTTCCCGCAGTCATTTGAAATCAAGTCATAAATTAGTCTAAACCACATGTTTATTGTAAAAACGTAAACATGTAGTTAATCACGTGTTGCTTTTTATTCACTGATTGCACAGTTTTCGTGGTATGCATCGCTCTGCACAATGACAACAATATCCATATAAGGTAGTTTCCCCGGCCTGTTACATGGGTCACGCTTTTAACGCCTAAAGCAATATCATGTATAGGTGTTAATTGGTAACACTTGCATATACACAGCCACTTCCACTAAGGTATCAAGAGTAAACAAGAGGCCCACGGGCCACATCGCTCACCTGAACAACAGTTCCTTGTAACATTCTATTTCGTAGCATATGTTATTTCTATTTTAAACTTTGAACCCCTTTCTGGGGCCCCAGTATTGGTCCGGGGTTTATCGTTGGCTTTAACAATTTTGAATCTACACTATTTGAGGATCCTTGCATAGTAATCTAACAAACTGTAGCATTGTATTTCTCGAGAAGAAAATTTTTAAACATTTTCCATATATATTTCTATGTTACACTTTGAACCCCTCTTGAGGCCCCAGTATTACTCCGGTGGTCACAGCTTTAATTATTTAGAATCTACATTATTTAAGAATGCTTGCATAGGAATCTCACAAATTGAAGCATTGTAGTTCTCCAGAAGAAGATTTTTAAACATTTTCCCTCTATATTTCTATATTAAACTTTGAACCCTTTCTTAGGCCCCAGTATAATAGATCAAGGGTCACAACTTTTATAATTTAGAATCTACACTATTTGAGGATTCTTACGTAGTAATCTGATAAATAAAAGCTTTGTAGTTCTCGAGAAGGAGATTTTGAAACATTTTCCATATATACAACTACGTTAAACTTTGAACTCATCTTGGGTCCCCAGTATCAGTCAAGGTGTCACTATTTTAAAAATATTGAATCTACATTATCCAAGGTTGCATGCATAGTAATCTCACAAATTGTAGCATTGTAGTTCTCAAGAAGAAAATTCTCAAACATTTTTCCTATTTACTTCTATGTTAAACTTTAAACCCCTCTTGGGGCCTCAGTATTAGTCCGGGGGTCACGATTTTACCAATTTAGAATCTACAATAGCCATGGATGCTTGCATAGTAATCTGACAAACTGTTGCACTGTAGTTCTTGAGAAGATGATTTTCAAACATGTTGCCTATATATTTCTATATTTATTTTGAACCCCTCCTCTGGCCCCAATATTAGTCTGGGGGTCATGGCTTCCACAATTTAGAAACTTCACAATTTGAGAATGCTTGCATGGTAATCTCACAAATTGAAGCATTGTCGTTCTCCAGAAGAAGATTTTTAAACATTTTCCCTCTATATTTCTATGTTAAACTTTGAACCCCTTGTGGGGCCCCAGTATTAGATCGAGGGTCACGGCTTCTATAATTTAGAATTTTCACTATTTGAGGATTCTTGCATAGTAATGTCACAAACTGTGACATTGTAGTTCTCGAGAAGAAGATTTTTAAACATGTTTCCTATATATTTCTATGTTAAACTTTGAACCCCTCTCGGTGCCCTAGTATTAGTCTAGGGGTCACGCTTTAAACCCTTTAGAATCTACAGTAGCCAAGAATGTATGCATAGTAATATCCCAAACTGTTGCATTGTAGTTCTTGAGAAAAAGATTTTTAAACATTTTTCTTATACATGTTAAACAGTTTTAGCCCGGGGGTCACGATTTTTACAATTTAGAATCTTCACTATATATACAAGCTTTTGTATAAATATTGGCATTTCTGGCGCAGTGGTTCTTGAGAAGAAGATTTTTAAACATTTATCTTATCTATTTCTATGTGAAACTTTGAACCCCGCCTGGGGCCCGTTTTTGCCTAGGGGTCATGATTTTTACAATTTAGAATTTTCACTATATATACAAGCCTTTGTGTAAATATTAGCATTTCTGGTGCAGTTGTTTTTGAGAAGAAGTTTTTTAAACATTTTTCCTACGTATTTCTATGTTAAACTTTGAAAACCGCCTGTGGCTCCAGTTTTGGTCCGGGGGTCACGATTTTTACAATTTAGAATTTTCACCATATATACAAGCTTTTATGTAAATATCGGCATTTCTGTTGCAGGGGTTCTTGAGAAAAAGATTTTCGAACATTTATCCTATGTATTTCTGTGTTAAACTTTGAATCCCGCCTGGATCCCCAGTTTTGGTCCGGGGGTCAAGATTTTTACAATTTGGAATTTTCACTATATATACAAGCTTTTATGTAAATATTGGCATTTCTGGTGCAGTGGTTCTTGAGAAGAAGATTTTTAAACATTTATCCTATATATTTTTATGTTAAACTTTGAACCCTGCCTGGGGCCCCAGTTTTGGTCCGGGGGAAATGATTTTTACAATTTAGAATTTTCACCATATTATATGTAAATATTAGCATTTCTGGTGCAGTGGTTCTTGAGAAGAAGATTTTAAAACATTTTTCCTACGTATTTTTATGTTGAACTTTGAACCCCGCCTAGGGCCCCAGTTTTGGTCCGGGGGTTGCGATTTTTACAATTTAGAATTTTCACTATATATACAAGCGTTTTTGTAAATATTGGCATTTCTGGTGCAGTTGTTCTTGAGAAGAAGATTTTTAAAGACATGCACCCTATTTTCACTGTTTCGTAATTATCTCCCCTTTAAAAAGGGTTGTGCCCTTTATTTTAACAATTTAGAATCCCCTTTTCATAAGGATGCTTTGTACCAAGTTTGGTTAAATTTGGCCCAGTGGTTTTTGAGAAGAAGTCAAAAATGTGAAAAGTTTACAGACGGACAGACAGACGACAGACAATGGGTGATCAGAAAAGCTCACTTGAACCTTTGGTTCAGGTGAGCTAAAAACAATAGATTATGAATAACGGGACTGCAGTTTGACTTCAAGGGATCAAGGGTTATGAGAGATCAAGAGTTCGAGAAATCATGAGTAAATTTGCTTAGTTATATAGGGAAAAAAATCAGGACCGGAAAACTCACTTCGAGTGATCAAGAACTTCGAGCAGTTGAAGTTCGAGCCATCAAGAGTTACCTGTATGTACATAATAACAATGCATTTAGTTTAATCTCCCTCAAATGTGAAAGTACAGAAGAAAATATTTTACAATTCAATACAATTTCACTATGTGGCCATATTGGCCCTACCCAAGGGTCCTGAACTCCTGACCCAAGGGTCTTGAATTTCATAATTAAGGTACATGGTTTCATGAATATCATAACCCTGCATTCAGTTTATCTTACCCTGCTGTGGATGAAGAGAAGAATATTTTCTAAGATTAAATACATTTTCACTATATGGTCATAACAGCCCCGAACTAGGGCCTTAAACCCATACACAGGGACCATGAATTTCATATTTTGGTTGAGGGCTTCATGAACATCAGATTCATGCATTCAATTTATCTCCCTCTGCTGTGGATAGAGAGAAGAAGATATTTTAAGATTTAATACATTTTCACTATAATGTCCATATTTGCCCTGCCCTAGGGCCTGAAGCCTGGCCCAGGAACCATGAATTTCACAATTTTGGTAGAAGACTTCATGGGCATCATAACCATGCATTTAGCTTTAGTAAGCCCATGAGGCCCCGAGGGTGGTAAGGTCATAAATCTCACAATTTTAATTCATTGTATCCTAGAGATGCTTCAAACCAAACATGGTAACAATTGGCCTTGTACTTCTCAAGAAGAAGTTAAAAATATAAAATAGTTAACAGACGATGCACAACGAATGACAGTGTGCACACGATGATGGACAAAGACCAATAGCAATGGGTCACCTGAGTGACACAGACTACCTAAAAATGTGTAGCATACTCTCATAACTCTTTGGTTTCATAAATCAACCTCCAAATGATGTATTTAACCCTTTTATTAAAGTTTGCAAAGTACTTTTCATGAAATGTAGAGTAAGGAAAATAACAACATGCCACACTTTGGCATTGCTTCCTCATAAAAATGTCAATGACACCATCATTTTTCAGGTGATATTAATTCAGTATCATCATATAAGTATTATATTTCAATTTGGATAAAAAAATCTATTGCAGAATTTTTTAACATAATTTTCTCTCACACAAACACTTTTTCTTGTTATTTTCAATTGAAAAAGAGATATACTTATACAAACAATTTTTGAAATTATATTGTCTTTCCTAAATATCTAATTTGTTTTTAATGTTATTATTTGTATATCTTTAGTAACTTTTGCAAAAATGAATTGGGTCTGTCATCGATCCTTCAATAGGGATGTCCCAAGATTTGGTGAGGCAACAACTTTTAACATCCTAGGCTAGCCAAAAATTATTAAGATTAATGCTGACAAGTATTCATAAAAATACATGTACTCTGTTGCCATATCTTTTGTGATTCTTCCCCAACTGCTACTTGGCATATACGAGTCAGTTGATATACAGAATACTAGGAGCGAGGCATTCAGATTGCATAGACTTTTCAATAATAAGTATGTAAGAAGTTATTACCTAAGTGACGTCATAATGTAGATATGATGTCATGAAGATTGTCTTTTTTTAATTTGATTAGTTAATGTTTTGGAGCAAAAGTTTGGTGTTTTCTGACAGTTTTTTGACTGGGAAACATCAAGCACACCCTTGCTCAAGTAACATTTTTAACTATGATGTGTATAATGATATGAAGAAAAAAAATTCATATACCTTGTAAGAAGATCGGACTAAAGAAACTACACTCAATAGAAAAATAAAACTTCTAGGTATTTTATTTGGCATTAAATGCAAAAATTATCTTGCACAGAGAAGGTTGCCTTACTCTGCATGCCATTCATACAGAGTGCACAACCATTGCATCATATTGCAAACCCTTACAACACTCTATCCAACATAATACATAAGCGATAATAGATCCAAATAAGTAACAAAGTGTGTTCATTTTTATCAGTTTCTTTAAAGGACTATGTGCGGTATTATGCATTTCTCGCCCCCAAAATTAAACTTCAATAGAGAATTTTAAAAATAATGTTTAAGATAGTTGAAATCATATGACATCATAATGTATAAATGACGTCATGAAGATTGTCTTATTTTAATAAATTAACGTTTTTGAGCAAAAGATGGGTGTTTTATGATGGTTTTTCGACTGGGAAACACTGGGATTTTGCATTGCATCAGCCATGAAATAGCCCGGATGATATCGTTGAAAAATTGTGCGAGATACTTCGAGTGATATCGAGTTCCGAATGGAGAAAAGATGTAAACATTTCCCATTATAAATCTCCTAAGAAATTTGTTTTCGTTCCTGTGAACTTTCACGAGTGAAAAATGATAATTTTCAATGAAGATATCTTGGATATTTTCCCTTTTATCGATTTCAACAGCATTTCTTTCACAGCATGTGCGGATCTAGAGGGGGTCCTGACCCCCCCTGGAAAATAAAAATTTATTAAATTTACATAGTAAAATTATCGCAAATATGCCTCGGACCCCCCCCCCCCAATCTCTGGCAAACACATATATCCTTTGGACCCCCCCTGGAAAAATTTTCTGGATCCGCGCATGCACAGGTATGTGTATTTTTATTAAAAATCAACAAAAAGTGATGGAAGCAATAACTTGGGACAGACGATACAAAGTATGGTTTGTGCATGTGCAACAATATGTATAACAGTACAACACCTGAAAACGTCACATAATAATTACAGATTGTTGATATTAGTAAGACAGGGCTTCAGTCTGTTTTGCTTGGTGCTTCATTGGATATATTACTACCTGTGTACTGGCTGTTATTTTTACTTTAAACTGCGTTTCTACAAGTTTTTGTGAATGTAATGTACCTGTTAGATACCATGATAGGGTGAATGAAATAGCTGAATGCAGTTGAGCATGAATAAGTCTCAAAGCCAAGTAGTATTCCCAAAATAACAGATGTGTAGTGATCAGCGAAAAAGGAAAATAGAAATCAAGAACTAATATGACAGTAGCTGGAGTTGAAAGGGCATTTTGCATATCTATGAATTCAAGTCAGCTTAATGTATAAGTATAGATTTACATGACGTACCTTATGCAGTATTAACACTAAACATGGACTAGCCTTTGGTCAGATGTACTCTTTACAAATAAAATCCAAGACTATATTATATAGGAAGTTAGAAGTTAATAAAACGACGTTACTTTTATGTGTATAAAATACACAACATGTCTCTCTGATCAGTGTGCACGGTGCTTCCATTATAGTTTATAGGTTATACAGTATACACAGCTGTTACGTGACATGTTAGCACAGGGGCTTGTGTAGAAAAAAAATCGATAAAAAAAAGGGTACCTTAGAGGAAAAATAAGGTGCCCTTGTTATTTTTCCTCCGAGGTACCAACTTTTTTAACGATTTTTTTTTCTACACAAGCCCCTGTGATGTTAGGACAAAATATCCATGCACTAACGTCCCACCCCAAACTAAACCTAAAAGTAAATTATTACAAACCTGCGAAAAGAACATTAGACACGAATCTACTAAGAATGACATTTTAAATACTGAAAACTAAAACGTATATTGTGCTACGCTGGTTCCAAATCGATCCCGGTTGTAAATTTATCATCGGAGTCGAGAATCCGAAATTGTAAACAGGTGGAAGACACAACTCGTCCCACTGTCTATTTGTACGGAACGCTTCTAGTATGCGATAAAAAAAATCGCTTAATCCAAAGAAAAACTCAAAATAAAGCTAAAATTTGAATTCCTCGTTAAAAATTGGGTTTAAAAACACAGCTTTTTAAATTAGAAATTAAAAATGAAATAAAACAAACGTGTAATTATAACACAAACTAGAGCCGAGCTCGTTGCAAGCAACGAGAAGGTCTTCCGTTACAGCTTCAAGTCGAGACAATCTGATTAAAATCATATCCTTGATCCCCTCTTTGTTTTTCTATTTTCGCTACAAGAGGATCTGAAGAAACCCCTCTTGAGATCACCCCCTGTTGAACGTTTGTTTATAAATATACATGAGTTATTCTAGCCAATCAGGGCAAGTGTTTGGGGTTACAAACAAAAATGGAGTTGAACGACGAAATGATGCCACATGTTCGTGAATCTTTCGGTATCAGCAAGTAAGAGGTGTCTTCCCACTAAGCCAACATTTTGAAAAAATACAGGTAAAATACAGGTAGATCTGTGTTGGCTAAGTGGGAATGGGGTGCAGGTAGAGAACAAAAGAATTTAATTACAGGTAAGCTATAGTCTGTTTTCAGATAACGGAGAACAGATGGTTATGAATTGAGCTCTGTCACAGTACTTTATATTATTTAAATAAATCAGAGGAAAAAGTTATTTTAAAATAATTTTTAATTAATTAACTGTTACACATCCCCCTTAATTTATTTATGACTTAGAGTTTATATTAGTTGACTTGAAATAAGCCTTGAAATATATGAAAATATGGGTCATATGTTATTTTCTTCAATTTTATATGGTTTCTATAGTTATATGTCGAATATTTCCAATCAACATTACATGAAAAAAACAAAACACAAAAACCGATTGAGTAAAAAGGTTTTTGAACAAGAATTCTGTTTCCGGCTTCGTCTCTGTCGTCACACAACAGGAATCTTTCGTAAGCAAGGGTCTGTGTCCATTGATCTTGGAGGTTGATTTCCCCTGGGGTTGTGGGTAGTTTTAGCATCATCTTCCCTCGGCTCCGGTACAGTGTAGACTTGCAGGATTGAAATGTGGGAATCTGTCGGATCATTTCTTCCACGCTGTCATCACAGTCAGCATTCCGCAGGGCTCCAAGTTCTTCATCGTTCAGCGATGGTATGGGCGCCGCTTCATCTCTGCATCTCTTCTTCAATTTACTGAGGAAGGAGTCTGCAGCTAAGGCAATGAAGTCTCCTTCATGGTTAT
>WFKH01011581.1:29868185-29882367 GCA_016163765.1 Magallana hongkongensis | reverse complement strand
TTTGAAATAAAAGTCTTGAACTCTTTCCGTTAACATTGCAAAGTCCATCAGAAGATCTAGAATGAGAGTCAAATGTAAAGAAACCACTTGTCATTTTTCCAATTAACATAGTATTCCCACCAAAGCACACAAAACAGCCATCAGTGTCTGTTAATGCAAAGTTTAATGCTTCTTTGAGTGGTAGAGCATTGAAGTCTGCAAAATTAAACCCAACATCTGCCAAAATAACAGTTGTGATTGACTCATTTGGTTGAAAGGTATATGATCCATTGAAACATTCAAAATATTGTGGTAATTCCTCTACTAAAAGATACCTATTATTGATAGATGAGCTTCTTTGTAAAAATGTGTACAACTCGTCACCTGTGACCAAAATTCTGTTCATATCCATTGTTGTCCAATTTAAAGCACTTTTAAATTTGTGATACGCTAATCCTGCTAAACAGTTAGCAACACACTGTGTCCCAGCATTATCTCTAAATGATGGATGAGCTTGATGGAATGAGCCTTGTACAGAAGAAGAAATTTCATAGCTACCTCTCTTGGATGGTATCTGCCAGTACTGATCAGGATTTCTTTCATTTGTGTTTCCTTCAATATATGTACCTGAAATTGTTTGTTTCTTAGTATTTTCATTTTCAATTCTAATTGTTTTCCTTTCAATTTCCTTTTTGTTTATCGTCAAGTTGCCCTCATCTTTTGTTTTCCTGCTGGTCCCTCCATACATAGAGGTTTCCAGCTGCGCCTGACCTGCTGGTCCGGACACGTGCACGGTGTCCAGTCCAGGTGCCCTCGGTGGAGCACAAACCCACGGTGGGGAGTCAGGGGACGGTGCCTTGTCCTCGTTACGGACAAACAGACGACTTCCCCGAGGAGATGGCAACCTCGGGGCAAGTGAATGCATTTTCACTCGAGGCGAGGCCTGCACCCTGGCCAGGGGTTTTTCCTCTCTAGGTGGAAACCCCATAGAACCAAGCCCCGGAAAGTTACCGGGAGAAGCTGAAACAGCTTCCTCCTCTGTTCCGCAAGGAACAGAGAAATGAGACAAGTCAGGTGGTGCATCTGTTGGTGCAGGTTTCTGTCTCTTCTGCCTCTTTTTAAGTTTCTCAATTTCACGCTTCAGTCTTTGGTTTACAGCTTTCTTTCTCTTTGCCATCTAAACACAAAAATCAATCCTTAATTAGTATTCATCTCATCAAGAATTATTCCTTTCTTACTATATTTAATGTATCATTATATAAAACAAAAGGCCCTGGGGCCATATCGCTCAACTGACTTACAATACCAAACTGACATAACCAAAGAGCTTTAATACATAAAAAAATATGAAATGAAATTTTGCATATTTATATTTAGCGGATTTTAAAACATTGAGACCAAAATAAAAAATGAGAGTTTAAATGATTTTTACAAATAATTCCTATGATAAAATAGATTTGCGAGTGATAACAGGCACACATTCATTTTATAAATCAGTAATGGTGACGTATATGGACACGGTGACACAGCAAAAAGAAGTTGAACATAAATCAAGAGGCCCGTGAGACACACTGCTCACCTGAACAACAGTTCCTTGCAACATTCTATTTCTTAGCATAGAATACTGGGCCCCAGTATTAGTCTGAGGCCCACGGTTTTTAAAATATAGAATCTACATTATACAAGGATGCATGTATAGTAATCTCACAAATTTTAGCATTGAGCTCTCTTATATTCTTCGATGTTAAACTTTGAACCCCTCTTGGGGCTCAAGTACTAACCTTAAGGTCACGGCTTTCATAATTTAGAATCTACACTATATGAGGGTCCTTGCATAGTTATCTGGCAAATTGTTACATTGTAGTACTTGAAAAGAAGGTTTTTAAATCCTTCTTGTTAAAAATATAGTTCTATGTTAAACTTTTGACCCTGCTTGGGGCCCCAGGTTTAGTCCTGGGATCACAAGTTTCAGTATTTAGAATTTCGACTATAAATACAATATTTTGTGTAAATATTTGCATTTCTGGTGCAGTGGTTCTTGAGAGGATTTTTAAAGACTCACCCTTTTCTCACTGTTTTGCAATAACATTCCTTTTAAAAAGGGTTTAGCCCTTTATTTCAACAATTTAGAATCTCCTACCCATAAGGATGCTTTGTACCAAATTTGGTTAAACTAGCCTCAGTGGTTTTAGAGAAGAATTGAAAAATCTGAAAAGTTTGCAGACGGATGGAAGGCGACGGACAATGGGTAATCAGAAAAGCTCACGTGATCCTTCGGTTCAGGTGAGCTAATAAACAGCTTTAAAGAGGTTCGCTCCTTAGGTTTTGGGTAGCTATTTTGGGTCACCTATAGTCTGAAAATTCTGCATCACATATTAATTCTAATAGTATATTTATATTTTACAATGCCAAATAAACTATATTAAATAAAATTGTTTTTAAAAAAATTACATTTTTACAAAGTTTAGTAAGGGACTTTATTTTGTGGCGGAAGGTTTTCAAGAAGAAAATGAACAATTTTCATAACTCACTAGTTTTAGAGTACCGTTACTTTAGCTTCCTAATTTTCAGCGCAGACCAAACTTCTAGATAGTTTGTGTATTACGATATATTCATGATGTTTTAAAAAATATTGTTTAAACAATATTTTTGATATTTCTATCAATATATTTTGGCATATTTAGCTTATATTTCATAGAAGTTAAGAAAAAATTAACCCCAATTTTGGCCTAAAATTAGCTTATTTCATACTACATGTATATCTCAAATTTTTGAGATGTGACCCCTGCTTGTTTTACTTTTAAATGAGACATTAAATGTATGTCTATTTTTATGCAAAGTTTTGGAAAGATGACATTACTATAATTTTCTTTATTTGCGTTTTAATTTGATTACTCCAAAATTTTGTAACATCTGTTGTTGTGTTCATTATGTACTGGCCTTTGAAGCCACCAGTAAAGCAAGACATTTTAAACTTTGAATTAGATTTTACTTAAATAGTCACTACATGTGTTCAACTTCATACTGTATTAAAATCATAACTAAATAATAGTTCAGACTATAAAATATTTGTACGATTTCTTCAAATTATCAATTTCTATGTCAAATTTTAGCACAAATTTCAGGAAAATTACCATTTCTGTTTGGGGCCCTATATTTCCAAAAAATGGCATGTGACATGGGTCACAAATAAAATAAATGAGCATTATAGGTCCACATCTTTATATTCAAGTGGTTTCCGAATGATTGGCATTACTATTATTTCAGGTGCCAACCTCCTTAATTGATATTAAATTGCCATTTTGCCATTTTATAAGTATTCATCAATAAACAAATTATAATCAAAACAGTTTTTGCAATTACACGCTCTATTAACAAAGATTAAATTAGTTTTAAACATTACAATATTATAAAGAAACACAAGAACAGTAGTACTGAAAAAAAGGAGTGAGAATTTTATTTCATTATGATAGCCCGTGCTGCAACTGGAAAAAAAAATCATGTCAAATTCTATCCTGGTGTATAATCTATGTATCCCTAGATCATAAAGAATTTTCTAGTAGAAGGAAGTGATTATTATATTCAGCAAACTTCAGAACTTTCATTTTCAGTACATATGCATATTATAAAAAGACACTCGCTCACAACAAAGTCCCTAAGGATATTATCTTGCCCTATCAGTAAAATCACTTGCCCTGGAGGTCTTGCAATCAGATCTGTCAGTCCCTGCTTCATATCATGTAATATAATTATATATTATATAATACGATATCATATTATACAGTATCATATCATATAATGCAATATTATGTGATGCAATAATATATAATGCAATATCATATGATAGAATACCATATCATATAATACAATATTATACCATATTTTATAATATGATACAATATTATTTCTTACTGTATTATGTGATACAATATCATGTGATACTATACAATTATGGACTTCATTGTAGGGCGATATGTGGTTAAATGGAACCATGTGGAGTGATATCGACCGAAGACAGTAAGTGATAACGACCGAGCTTGAGAGGTCGATATCACTTTTTGTGTTTGAGGTCGATATCACTTGACATGTACAAAGTAAACATATAGTAGGCTTTCAATAACAGATTTTAAATGAAATTAAGAGATTATTGCCGTATAGATAAAAGGAATAATTGAAGAACATTTTGCACATTATTATATTTGATATTTTGTATTTAATAATTCTCGTTGGTATCTTGTCTTAACAATTATACCTATTTTTGTCGATACTGTCAAGTTGTGCAATATCATATTCCACGGACGCGCTTTCGCGTCGATATCGTAAAAGAACAAATGTCACGTGGTGTACTTTCAGCCAATGGAAATGACGGAAATCATGGTCTTATATAAAAAGATATAATATAATATTGAACAATATCGTATCATAATATACAATTATATATTACATATAACAATATCATTTGATACAATATCATATCAAAAAAAATGAGTAATATCATATCGTATCAAACAAGATATCTGTGAGCCAATGCTCACTAGTGATACCCCCGCTCTGATGTGAATATGCAAAATAATCAAAGTCGACATTTAACAGAAAGTTGACGTCCGATTGGTACAAAAATATATCCCACAATATGGCATGCCTAAACAAATAGTGTGTTTAAATTTCAAGCATCTGCGATAAATAGCTGCTGAGAAATCTTTGACGAAAATTTGTTTAAAAATTTGGGCTAAAAATAAACAAAGTCGTCATTTAACAGGAAGTTGACCTCCGATTGGTACAAAAAATATATCCCACGATATGGCAAGCCTATACAGATACTGTTAAAAAATTTTAAGCATCGTCAATAAACAGTTGCTGAGAATTTATTGACGAAAATTTGTTAGAAAATTTTGGCTAAAATTAAACAAAGTCGTCGTTTAACAGGAAGTTCACATCCGATTGGTACAAAAATATATCCCATGATATGGCATGCCTATACAGATACTGTGAAAAAATTTTAAGCATCTGCGATAAACAGTTGCTGAGAATTTATTGACGGAAATTTGCATGAAAATTTTGGCTAAAAATAAACAAAGTCATCATTTAACAGGAAGTTGACGTCCGATTGGTACAAAAATATATCCCACAATATGGCATGCCTATACAAATACTGTGTAAAAATTTCAAGCATCTGCGATAAATAGTTGCTTTGACGGAAATTTGTTTGAAAATTTTGGCTAAAAATAAACAAAGTAATCATTTAACAGGAAGTTGACGTCCGATTGGTACAAAAATATATCCCACGATAATTTTTCAAGATTTGAAAAATTTCAAGCATCTGCGATAAATAGTTGCTTTGACAGAAATTTGTTTGAAAATTTTGGCTAAAAATAAACAAAGTAATCATTTAACAGGAAGTTGACGTCCGATTGGTACAAAAATATATCCCACGATATGGCATGCCTTAACAAATAGTGTGTTGAAATTTCAAGCATCTGCGATAAATAGTTGCCGAGATAAATGCGACAGAAATTTTTGTTACGGACGGACAGACAGACAGACAGACACACAAGGGTAAAACAGTATATCCCCTTCTCCTTTGGAGCGGGGGTATAATAAATTTTACAATATAATATTATATGTTATAATACTGATCATATAATACAATAATGTATCATATTATACAATACTATATCATAGGAAACCTGTTTTATCATTTAACAACAAACTCATTTTTATGCAAGTTTTACTAAGGTAGAAGGTTTTTCATAGCATCCTTGAACATGGATATCAAGCTCTGTATTTGTAGCTACCTAGGTAATTCATTTATATAGTTAAATCAACCATGCAAGTTTGAAATAGTACTATTATCTATTAAACATGTGACCCGTTTCAAATAATAAACCTCCTACAGCATCTGAAACCCAATGGCTCTGATTCAGGATCCACGCCTGTGGAGTGCATCACAATCACAAGATGCATTATCTATTCAAATTTGATAAAGATTGAACCAATAATAACTAAGATTTGTCTATCAGAGGGCACCTGCTCTAAAAACTTTAACCAGCTCAAAAACATAAACCTCATCCAGCATCCAAAACCTGCCTCCGATTCAGCATTGAAGCCTATCAAGTTCATCAGTATCATAAGGTAGGATCAGTAATAAACAAGATATAATCATCAGAGGGCACCTGCTCCAAAAGCTTTAACCAGACCCAAAAACCTTAACTTCATTCAGAATCTGAAACCTATGGCTCAGATTCAACATGCAAGCCTGTGAAACGCATAAGTATCATAAGACACACCATACATGCAAGTTAGGTGATGTTAAAAATAGTAATAACTGATATATAATCATCAGAGGGCACCTACTCCAAACACTTTAACCAGCTCCTAAAACCTAAACTTAAGGTGGTATGGGACACTTCCATGTTGTGACGTATTGTTTATCAAAATAATAACAGAAAGAGTAATTATATAAGTAGTTTCTTTCCCAATATTGTCACCTAACAGCAAAGCGCAGTGGGTTAGAGGGTTTACTAGGAATCTGAAAGTCATGAGTTTGAATCCCGCTGGGGCTTTTACAATTTTTACCTCTCCAAATATTTTTAAAAGCTATTTTTTGGTTATATATTGTAAAATTTGAAAATTCTAAACCGGTGAAAGTATTTAAATTACTGGTATAATGCACTTTGATCCACATCAATATCGACAGATGTCCCATACCACCTTAATCAGTAGAGCTGAAATGAATACCATAAATCAATATTTGAATATTCGTGACTGCTACTATTCGTATTCAAAGATTTGTTGGTGTCATCTATGAAGTAGTATGCATGTTTGACAGCTTATATAATAAGTATGAAGTTGCATGGGTAGACTGCATAAACATGTCAGCTGGTATCCATTGAATTAGGGGCACATTTTATTTTTATGCAAATGATATAAAAAAAATAATAACATCTCAACCAACTACAATCAAAGATTTATAAATTCTAATATAATATGGCAATCCTGACTCCTGAGACCTATTAGTAATAAATCCAATACTTTCCGCCATGTTTGATTATACTATTGGTATTTGATAAAACCAATAACAACCCTGATTCTATGGTCTCTAAAGAAACGTCTCGAAAACTTTTTATCAAAGTTGCTTCTTTAAAAATCCTTTCAATGCACCTTTTCATATTAAAACTCAGTAACTAACATGCACATGCTCAAACATATTTAACAAATTATTTCAATATTTCTGCTATTAATACATCACAAATTAATATTTGGGATGTTTGTTTTTGTCCGATGTAAACCCTGCTTGTACATTCAATTTAAACAAGCGTGGCAGTCATAGATCAGAATTTTTAATTCATGTTAAAACCAGATGTAATTACCGGTATAATCAAGGGAATAATAAAGTCTCCCAAACAGACTAGGCCATCATTGGGGGGTAGGGATGACCTAGGTCAGACTTTACAGACAAAAAGATTAAATACTTGATTATTTCTATTTCTAAAACTGTATATCATGTGAACTGACATGACCCTAGGAACAAGAATGTATATGATTTATGGTTGGGGATCTCAACTGTTTTCAAGATATTTGTGCACTTCCTGTTCAAAAAGGAGTCAGGACCACTCCCGGGGCCGATGGTACCTATATACCATTTGATGCCCTTTGACACATGGAAAAAGACTATATATGGTTTAGGGGTGGGGATCTAAACCGTTTACAAGATATTTGGGCACTTCCTGTTTGAGGGGGCCCACCCCCCCCCCCCCCCCGGAGCCCATAACCTACATACCATTTGATGCCCCTTAACACAAGGAACAAGTATATATATGGTTTAAGGGTAGGGATCTCAACCATTATGAAGATATTTGGGCACTTCTTGTTTGAGGGGGGGTCAAGAGGACCCCATGGGGCCAAAACCTATACACCATTTGATGCCCCTTAACACAAGGAACAAGTACATATATGGTTTAAGGGTAGGGATCTCAACCATTATGAACATATTTGTGCACTTCCTGTTCGAGGGGGGTAAAGAGGACCCCATGGGGCCAAAACCTATATACCATTTGCATTTGATGCCTCTTAACACAAGAGACAAGAATATATATGGTTTAGGGGTGGGGATCTAAACCGTTTTCAAGATATTTGGGCACTTCCTGTTCGAGGGGGGGGGGGGGGGCAGGACCACCCTCAGGGACCATAACCTACATAACATTTTATGCCCCTTAACACAAAGAACAAGTCTAGAATATATATAGTTTGGGGGTGGGGATCTCAACGGATTTTGAGATATTAGGGCACTTCCTCTTTCAGGGGGACAGAACCACCCATATGGCCATAACCTATTATACCATATGATGCCTCATTACACAAGAAACAAGATATGTATGGTTTAGGGGTGATGTCAACGGTTTTTGAGATAAGTAATTTACCAAAGCTGAGGGCTGGGGATGACCCCAGGGACCATATCTAATGTATCAATATAACAGTGTATATTGCCCATAACACTCAAAACATGCATTTCAACACCCCATGTCAATATCTTTAATGCTTTTCAAGTTATGACCATTTACATTAAATTTTTCCCATAGGATTCAATGTTTGACCCCAACCCCCATTTGACCCCCTAAAAATATGGTTGACCAACCCAAAATTAAAAATCAAAGGCCGGAACGGCCACAAAGGCGTCGAGCTGAAATTTTCTTTTATATAGATATGGTCAATAACTTGAAGTCGTAAATCAAATAATATTAGAATAAAAAGTAATTTAATTATGTTTTGTGCTGCTTTAAAAACAAAAATCAGTATATTTCCTTATAAAATAGGTAGTGATGCGTTTATAATACAATAACTCATCATGGTTACAAAAATCGAAGAAATTTCAAAGTTCAAAAATAAATTATTTTCTTTCTGCTTTAAACAGTCTTTGAACAATGTTCACAGGTTCATAATTTGAATACATTAACAGTGTGTCCCTAATTATAATAATAAAACATACTTTTATTTATTTCAATTCCCGTTTGAAACAAGATTAACTATGATATGGTTGTTTACAAACAAATCCACACCACGTGCTATCTAAAATGCTCGACCAAACCAACTGCATTATCGTGTTTATTTATCGCATCAAAATCACTAAATACGTTTATCGCTTACATTTATTTTGGAGACCGTGCCCGATAACAAATAAATTTACATATCAAATTTGTTTGCCATCGGGCACGGTCTCCAATTAAAATGTAAGCGATAAACTAAAACAAGGGCACCGCTAAGCGGAGCATCCCCTCGCGACATGACTTATTGTACGGGGGAATACGTTATTTAGGAAAATACAAATGTACATGTAAATTTATCAGATCAAAATAAAGAAAGTATTTCTTTAAACCACTTTGAATACATACATGTAATATCTATTTAATCCCAATCCCCAAGCTTTGTGGTGTATAAATTGGGGGAGGGGGTTTACATAACAGTTTTCCTATTCCTAGCAGAAGCTCAACACATATACTTTAAAGTTTAATAATTTAGATTCATTTAGTGACATTCATTTTTATATAAGCATACATAAACGATCCGTATACATTATGAAACGTAGCTGAAAATCAAGCGCTCTGTAGTCTGCTCTGATGGAAATTCTAGTTGCTAGTTGTCGTATTATAATTAACCCATAGTATAGTAGATATATATGCAGTTATTATTAATATAAAACAATTTTCGCGTGATAAATGTGCAATATCTGTCAAAGTCTCTACTGAATTTTGGACTAGTTCTATTTTAAGTAATACGGGAAAATTTGTCCGAAAGTCGACTGCTTGTTTCGATGTAAATCGGCAGACTTAAATCTCTTGCCCGCTTCAACTTTTAACTATGGGCACTCGTCTAACACTCCAATGCTACAAAACGGTTTTTTTTTTACCTTTACTAGATTTAAATCCCAAAAAATGTCAAGTTGTTGATTTGAACTGTATACGGTAGCGATTAACTTCAAGTCGTACATATAATTACCGGAAATGTCTTTTGTCAAGTCGTACATAAAATTCATGTTTTTAACTTCATTTTTTACGATAATTTAAAAAAATACTTAATCAATTGATTTTGAAATCAACAGGGTTTGTCCTTTTACCATGCCAAAGAAGTGTACAAAGTTTGATGGATATTCATGAGAGGGTTTTCTTGGAATTTACTAGAAAATTGAAATGGAGTACACACACACACACACACACACACATACATACATACATACACACATACGAACACACACACGCACAGTAGCGATGCTATATCCCCTTCGCAACAAGTTGCGCGAGGGGATAATAATATTTAGTGAATTTTTATACCTTATTATATTCATCCGCCATTTCTTGATTAAGCAAATTTATACTTATGCAATGAGTTGTCAATAACCAAGGAGGCAAAGTTGGGTTTTTTGTACACAATTTAGTTGATTAAATGGAATTAAAATCTTGTAATACTTTTAATACTTTAAGGAACTTATTTCTTATGCGCATTGAAAAGGCAGTGCAGAATGTGAATTTGGCCAATCCAGACGATCGCTAGAAGGCTGCCGAGCATTAGCTCGACGCCTTAAAAATGAAAACAGGGTGCACAACTAGATATACAGGCCTATTCTGTTCAGCCATCTTTGAGAACCGCGAGGCGAGAAATAAGAAAAAGAAGAAGAAACCGTACAAAACAATGTCTCAAAACTTCATTTGATAATCTCCAAATATGGTTTGGGAGACTTCATTAACAAATACCATGAGGCTGATGGGTGTTTGCCATTTAGATGAATGATTAGGTTGCGCATTTCTATATAATGCTACTTGTACCAACTGGACAGAGTTTGCAAATGGCATTTCTATATAATGCTACTTGTACCAACTGGACAGAGTTTGCAAATGGCATTGTCTTTACTTTCGTTTAGAGTAAAATGTTCCAAAACTTAGCTTCTCTTTTCAATCATAATGAAACAACATGATACTGCATAGTTTACAGCGCTGCATACAACGCTAAAGATGTGACCGAATATTTGCATACTAAATATCTACTTGAATATTAGAAATTAACTAGTTATCTCCTATACCTGTACACCGCCGTTTTTAACTACACAGGGGTTGTAATGACTAAATTGTATAACACTTGTTAAAAGTAGTTGATTTTATTTACGGTAGAATATTTAATACTAGGTCTATTTAAAACATTGATTATGAAATAAAGATATTACCGCAATGTATTTCATGTAGTTACAATAAATCCATATCTAAAAATTTATTGTCTTTTTCTTATTTCCGGTAGTGTATTTCCGCGATGAAATTGAGGGTGTATACAAAGTATAACTACTTTGTTGATACTTAGCATTTACCGTTTGGTCAATTTTTTTGATGCGTATTATACATCCGAAGTAGCTTTTTTCACCACCTTCAGGCCCAAAGTGGGGGGTGCGTATTGTACACTACTGCATATTATATTCACCGGATTACAGTATTAAACTTTACTGCTTTTACATATTGCTTTTGATGTACACAACATTTAGGCCTGACATTCAAACTTTATAAATGTGTAGAAGTTGCTTAGTCTTATTTTATATGCTAATTTAATGAATGCTTTTAAACAATACTTTTGCTTAGAGTATATGTATAGTTATCAGCATTGCATTCATTTCTCCAGTTTTAATTAAGCTATACTATAATTGGAAAATGATATACAAAACTGTTTCAAACAAACTCTACATAAAAGGGTACTGGGTGATATCTCCCCTTCATTAGATTTGCCTCCTACATTGGACACCTTTGATTGTTGTATCAAAACTTTGACATTTACTTTAAACAAGAGGCCCATGGGCCTTATTGGTCACTTGAGTAACTGCAGTGTTGCTTTTGCAATGTATATTCATTTGCATTATTATTACAGGGCATATGAAATCATTTTTAATATTTGAGGATTATTTGATCCAATAAATTTTCTAAGTTCTAAAAAAATATTAAACAAGAGGCCCATGGGCCACATCGCTCACCTGAGCAACAATAGAAACAATAAGATCATGCAGCTTTATGGAGTCTTACAAAATATTTGAACAATGTCGTATAATACATCCTGTATAAAAAAAATTCCCCTGCATATTCTTATGTTTATCATTGACCCCCTTTGTATAAACAGGATGATTTTACAGTCATATTACATATTAAGGAATGCAGTTCTCGAGAATCAGACTAAAACAACTATTTATATATAGATTATAAACCTACATCAAACTTTGAACCCCTTGTGAGGCCCAAAAATTGTCCAGGGGCCAAAGTCTAAACAATTTTAAAGAATCAACAATATGCCAAAATGCTTGCATATAAGTAAAACCATATATAATAAAATTAAAGTTTTTGTGGATAATTTAAATGTTTTCCTTTGTAAAATTGGACCCCCCATTTTTTTGAAAAATACCAACAAATTTTCAATGTTTTTTAATTATCTCCCCTTGAAAGAGGGCATGGCCCTTCATTTTAACATATTTGAATCCCCTTCACCTAAGGACGCTAAGTTTGGTTGAAATCGGCCCAGGGGTTCTGGAGAAGAAGTCGAAAATGTAAAAAGTTTACGGACAGAGAGACGGACGGACAGACAGACGGACGCCGGACAAAAAGTGATCAGAAAAGCTCACTTGATCTAAAAATTGAAGCATAACATACAGTGATAGAATTGAACAAATCTTAAGTACAAAAAAATTACACCACCCTTCCCTATGTAATCTTTAGAGCCCTACCCTAACAGCAGAACTACATGTACTGACACAGGGGCCATGAAATTCATAATATATAGTTAATTCATCGGATTAATACCCAGGAGCAGAGATTTTTGAAAAATCACTGCATTCATTAATAGTTCCGCGCAAACACCAGACCCCCTCACCCATTATTGTTAGAACCATGAAATTCACAATTTTGGAAAAGGCATTCATCTTCATCATTACTATGTACTTAGTTTATCTGCTTAATACCCAGGTGCAGTGGAGGAGATTTTTTAAAAATAATACGCTTTCCATCATTAGAGTCCTGCACAAACATCAGAACCCCTGACCATGTTGGCTCATCTAAATATCCAGTTAGTTGCTTTATCATTTAAAGTTTTATAAAAATAGGTTAAGAAAAACAATCTAGAAAAAAATTCGGACTCAGTTTATACAGAAGAAGAAGAGTCTACCAAAAATACAAAGCCCATTTGTGTAATTAGCCTCCCCCTCCTCCCACTTTCTTGGCAAAGTTTTACATAACCTTAATCCCTTTTCTTTTTCTATTTTTTTTTTGCTTATCAAGATTTATGACAACTCTAACCCCCCTCCCTGCAACTTTCAATAATTCAATTTGCTTTAAATAGGTTGGAAGAATTTTAATTTGGGAATGGATATACGATGAATACAAGTCATATTTACAAATATAAGAAACATGTACATTATATATTTGGTGTAAATGACAATCGGTTAATTTTCAATATGATGGATTTCAGTCTCACCTCTGACTGCATTAAAGAAATATTATTAATGAAAATGACAGAGAGTGTTGCTAAAATGCGGAATAAAAAACTTAACAGAAAATGGAACAAAAAACAAAAAATATATGAAGATTATCGCTCAATTGGGTATAAATTGAATGAAACAATTTACTTTGTACCATTTGTTCATACCTAACAAAACGATTATTAGCACATGGTTGTTTCATTGATATCCTTATGAATGTTGATCAACTATAGCATTGCATGAAATTTGCAGAAATTGCTTTAGTTGTGATGAAATGTGAAAAGTACATTAGCTATAATTGTTTTTCTCTTCTCTGGTATAGCTGGCCTAACAGTATAACGCAATATAGATAAAGCATTTGGTGTGGTTTTATGATTATTATTTTATTTCCAGTATGATGTATTCGATATAATCGATATATAGGTATAGTATCATGAAGATCATAAACACGACTGACGACATCCATGATCATCTTTAAGAAGTCTTAATGTATCATCTGTTTGCTAACCTGTCCCACTATTCAGCTATTTAGAATAAAATTTAATCAAAAATTGCATAATTTTCTTAAAAAATGATATTGTAGATGTGTCATATTGTAAACTTTCAATTTAACAGGTTGCAGTAACTACAAAACTTACTACATGACAACTTGTAAATTTTGTATTTACCACCCTATAAACAGGTAAATTCAAAATTTACACGACAGATGTC
>WFKH01011581.1:29839597-29850732 GCA_016163765.1 Magallana hongkongensis | reverse complement strand
AATCATGATCCCCAGGGGTAGGGTGGTGCTACAATGGGGTGGTCAAAATTTTACATAGGAATATATAGAGTAAATCTTTGACAATCTTCTTCTCAAAAACTAATCAGCCAGGAGATTTGAAACTTGTGTTGAAGCATTCTCATGTACTGTACTGTAGATTCAAAGTTGTGAAAATCATGACCCCCCGGGGGTAGGGTGGTGCCACAAAGGGGGGTCAAATTTTTACATAGGAATATATGGAGTAAATCTTTAAAAATCTTCTTCTCAGAAACTAATCAGCTAGGTGATTCTTTAAAATTGTTTAGACTTTGGCCCCTGGACAATTCTTGGGCCTCACAAGGGATTCAGAGTTTGATGTAGGTTTATATTCTATATATAAACAATTGTTTAGGATCTTTTTGAGAACTGCAATGCTCAACATGTGATATTACTATAAAATCATCCTGTTAGAAAAGGGACTAATGATAATAAACATAAGAATATTCAGGAGGAAAAATGGATTTTTATTTATACAGGATCTACATGTATTATTCTACATTGTCCAGATAGTTTGTATTATGACTCCATTAAGCTGATTTTATCATACCTATTGTTCCTCAGGTGAGTGATGTGGCCCATGGGCCTCTTGTTGGCGCAGGTCCTGTATCTAAGTTATTACTTGTCCTATCTTCACCAAATGTGCATGGATGGTGCATCTAAGATACTAATGGACTTAACAGACTTGAATCTGGGCCATAAATTTCAGATGCTGGAGGAGTTTGAAGTTTTTGAAGCAGATTACAGTTTTTGGAGCAGGTGCCTTTTGATGACCATATCTAAGTTATTACTGGACCTTACTTCATTAAATTTGCATGGATGTCTTATGATACCTGACAGGCTTGAATGCTGAATCTGAGCCATAGGTCTCGGATGCTGGAGGGATTAAGGTTTTTAGAGCTGGTTAAAGTTTTTGGAGCAGGTGCCCTTTGATAGACAAATCTTAATTATTGGTTTAGTCTTTACCATTTTTGGAGATATGATGCATCTTGTGATACTGATGCACTCCACATACTTGGATGCTTAATCTTAGCCATAGGTTTCGCATGCTGGGGAAGGTTGAGGTTTCTAGAGCAGGTCACATGTTTATGTAAATAATTGTACATACTTATTCAAACTTTTAAATAGTTGATTTAACTATGTAAATGAATCACAGAGGTAGCTACAGATACGGAGAGTGATCTTGATTATCTAGGTGCTAAGGTAGGTTTAAAATTTTAGAACAACTCAAACTGTTTTAGGGTCTGGGAGCTGGTTACAAAATGAAGTAAATTCTGTTCATACTCAGACTTATATAAACAGTTTAACTTAATGGATGTGTAAATACATGTAACTATTAATATGTAAATAGAGGTAGTTTCAGATATAGAACTTGATCTTGATTATCTTGATGCTGGAGCAAGTGTAAGTTTTTTGAGTAGTTAATTATGCAGGTTTGAATGTTGGAAAAAATGCTGTTCTGACCAAACTTCATGGTTCATGTAACTTAAAGTTAGATTTGAAACATAAGGCTTGTTTCAGATACAGAGCCTGATCTCCATTATCAAGGATGCTTAGAAAACAAACCTTGTCCTACCTCACTCAAACTTGCTTGATAGATGTGATTGTTGATAAATAATATTCATAATTCCCATTTGTATGATATTGAGTTATATGATTAATATTTTATAACATTATATGGTATTGTATCATATGATATGATATGAACAGTATTGTATTATATTACATGTATATGATATTGTATCATATGATATAATAGTCAGTGTAAAATATTGTATAATTTGATATGATATTGTATCATATGATATGATCTTTTATTATATGATATTGTATCATATGTGATTTATCATGATATTGTAGATATTATATCGTATGATATTATACAATTATGGACTTCATTGTAGGTTGATATGTGGTTATATGGACCCATGTCAAGTGATATCGACTGAAGACACAGAAAATGATGTCAACCGAGCTTGCGAGGTCGATATCACTTTTTGTCTGAGGTCGATATCATCGATTATAATCGATAATTAGTTAGTTGCGGAAAACCAATAATCGATTATGAGAATCTCACCGATTCCCATCACTGCAGTTGGATATCATACAAAATCGATTTACAATAATGTGTATTTTACTGCGATTTATTCCTTGAATTACATCGAAATCAATGTTGAATGCGAAATTAATATTTTTGGAATTATTTTTAGCTCACCTGAACTGAAGGTTCAAGTGAGCTTTTCTGATCACCCGTTGTCAGTCGTCCGTCTGTCCGTCCGTCTGTAAACTTTTCACATTTTTGACTTCTTCTCTAAAACCACTGGGCCAAATTGAACCAAACTTAGTACAAGGCATCCTTATGGGAAGGGGATTATAAATTGCTAAAATAAAGGGCTAATCCCTTTTTAAAAGGGAGATAATTGCGAAACAGTGAGTATAGGGTGCGTTTCTTTAAAAATCTTCTTCTCAAGAACCACACAAAAGCTTGTATATATAGTGAAGATTCTAAATTGCAAAAATCATGACCCCCGGATTAAAACAGGGGCGCCAGGCGGGGTTCAAAGTTTAACATAGAAATACATAGGAAAATGTTTAAAAATCTTCTTCTCAAGAACTACAATCGAGAATTGGGGATATTACAATGCATACATCCTTGGCTATTGTAGATTCTAAATTGTTAAAATCGTGACCCCCGGACTAATACTGGAGCCCCCGGTGGGGTTCAAAGTTTAACATAGAAATATATAGGAAGTTTAATAATCTTCCTCTTGAGAACTACAATGTTACAGTTTGTGAGATTACTATGCAAGGATCCTCAAATAGTGAAAATTCTAAATTGTAAAAGCCGTGACCTCCGGACCAACACTGGGGCCCCAGAAAGGGTTCAAAGTTTAACATAGAAGTATATAGGGAAGGTGTTTAAGAATCTTCTTCTCAAGAACTACAATGCAACAGTTTGTGGGATTACTATGCAAGCATCCTCAAGATTCTAATTTGTGGAAACCGTGACCCCCAGACTAATACTGGGGACCCAGAAGGGGTTCAAAGTTAACATAAAAATATATAGGGAACATGTTTGAAAATCTTCTTCTCAAGAACTACAGTGCAACATTTTGCGGGATTACTATGCAAGCATCCGTGGCTATTGTAGATTCTAAATTGGTAAAATCTAATACTGGGGCCCCAAGAGGGGTTCAAAGTTTAACATAGAAGTAAATAAGGAAAATGTTTAAAAATCATCTTCTCGAGAACTGCAATGCTACAATTTGTGAGATTAATATGCATGCAACCTTGGATAATGTAGATTCAATATTTTTAAAATAGTGACCCCTGGACTAATACTGGTGACCCAAGACGGATTCAAATTTTAACGTAGAAGTATATATGGAAAATGTTTAAAAATCTTCTTTTCGAGAACTACAATGCTTTAATTTGTCAGATTACTATGTAAGCATCCTCAAATAGTGTAGATTCTGAATTATAGAAGCCGTGACCCTCGATCTAATACTGGGGCCCCAGAAGGGGTTAAAGTTTAACATAGAAATATATATGGAAAATGTTTAAAAATTTTCTTCTTGAGAATTACAATCCTACAGTTTGTGAGATTACTATGCAAGCATCCTCAAATAGTGTAGATTCTAAATTGTTAAGGCCAACCATAAACCCTGGACCAATACTGGGGCCCCAGAAAGGGTTTCAAAGTTTAAAATAGAAATAGCATATGATACCAAATTGAATGTTACAAGGAACTGTTGTTCAAGTGAGCAATGTGGCCCGTGGGCCTCTTGTTTTAATAAGAATGGAAAGAGGTGTCTGTAGTGTCTGTTGTTGTCTATACAGACACATATAAATTCACCAAAGAATCTTTGAAAAATTTTGTACAGAAACCAGGAACGCTGCCAATGCCCTTAATTTTTACCATCTAAACTCTGGTTTTCTAAGATGTAATCTTGTGTTTCATCCTTCTCTGTATTCTCCATAATTTAAATGTTGATTGATATTTAATAAAGCATGCTATTGTTCTAAATACACAACCGTTGTGTAGGTTACCTCCCCTTACTTAATACATATCACTGCAGATGTTGGATTAAATTAATTTTACCTAAATAAAAGGCTTCCTAAAATTTAAACTTGTACGGTGTACGTATCGTCCTAAGCTGGTATTTAACACCTATGCATTCTTTATTTAGCCTTGCTAAAAAACCGGTTCTGAAGAACCATTTGACACATTTGACACAAACAGGTATTCAAATGAAAACCTTATTTTTTCGGACAAATAATTCATTATTATACCATGACTTAAACCTGCAGAGAGTTTACTGAGAACCACAGTTAAGTACACCCCCTTTCCCCCCTAAATTCAACCAATTACTTGTTTGAAACCATACATGTGATATGTACCGGCGGTACGCCAAATGTACCGTTTTATCGACCCCATTCACGGTGTACCGGCGGGACACCAAAATTCACGGAATATGAAAATTTGTACAGTTTTTTGAATTGCTCGCTAAATGCCGCCATTTTCCTCTCATTCTCGCTCGCGAGACACTGGAAAAGATCACCTGTGTTTGACACGTGACCTACCGATAGTTGTGTAGTGTACACAAACTGTCGCGTGCGAAGGTGTGAAATGCCGGTAATTGGGATAATCATCCGTATCAAAATGCTCTTTTAGGTAGCTTTGTTTTTAATTATAACTGTTTTAAAATCTTTCGTAACTTGATCGAAAAACTTTTAGCGAACTTTAGAAATATACATGAATCTGAACCAGCTCTCCGTACGTAATGTATACGATGAATAAACGTGTTTATTATCATGCTTACGCTGAAATGAAGGATTTTTTATGTGCAGAAATTTATGTAAGGTTGCATTTGCTGCTGTTATTTATATTGCTGGTGTATATATCAGTAATACATTCATGAACAAGATGTAAATTGGAGACATCGACTCTCACGTTGTACTATATAAAGTTGGTGAACAAACTATCATCTATACTTGCTCAATTCATATGATTCGTGAAAAAATTGTGATTAGAAAACACAATATGAAATTTTAAAGCATAGAAAACTTTATTAAAACATTTAAAATAAGGCATTTTCGGCAATATACATTTGTTGGCTTAGAAATAGGTGCTTTATCAAAAGAATTCAAGCGACAGTTTGTACCGTTTTTTGTACCGTTTTTTGATAGGCAGTGTACAGTTTTTTCACCGAAATTCCAGTTTTGTGTACAGTTTTGTGGTCTTCAACTTATCACATGTATGTGAAACATATATATTAAAACAATAAAATGCTTTCTTTAGTGATTCATGCGGGATATGAAGGTGGCGACATTGCAGAAAAAATACATAACCTGCTTATGTAATTTTTTTCTACAATGATCACTACTTAAGTATGACTTAATTATAATTTTCCGTAAGAAATAGAGGGAATTATACTCGGTAGATGTAAATATATATCTATGAACTAGCTGACAACTTTGTGAAAGGAAAGAGCTAGAGCCATGAAGCATCAAAATGGGCCTTCTACACTATGGGCAGAATATGGTGTATTTGTTGGATAAGGCCATTTTTGATGGTTTGTGGACCTTGACTAGCTCTTTACTGGTACCTGTACATTCCTGGTATACATTTCCAAATTGTTTTACAGGATAAAAAATTTTGAGTTCATTTGAAGGATGAATATCATTTATAACTTTGTTAATTTTTAATTATAAACAGAGACCTAGAGATGCAGAGACTCTATTGTTTGCAAAAGTCAAAGAAGTTACTGGGGTTAATGATGACATGGTAATAAGGAGAGCATGTGAAGCCTGTCGAGATAGTAATGGAAAAGTAAAAGTTGAAGATGTTGTAACAGTCTTATTGAATGATGACTCAGTTCACACAAAAACAAAGGTAATACTGTATGTTTCTTTATGTAGATATGAGTTTCTCCTATTTACCCTATATTTAAACAATATTTATTCAGTAATCGATATCATTCATGTACATTTTAGAAACAAAACATTAAAAGATTGAGAAACAAGTGAAAAGGCTAGCATTCATCTCGATCTTGTCATTTTCCAATTGAGAGGTGAATGAAGTTTCCAAGTACAACAAGTATTCTGAGAGTATTGCATGAGCAATACATCTCTCCTACCAGCAACCCCCAATTTTGAAACAATTGTTTGTTTACCTGCTAGACAGGTGATTGTGAAGAAAATTCGGTTAAAGATTTTTTTAAAAGGACAAGCCTGATTAGTAATAAAAAATAATTCGTTTAAACGACTTTGTGTGGTATAATGCATTTTTCGCCCCCAAAATTAAAGTTTTTTAAAGAGCTAAAATAAGGTGGAAGATAGTTGAAATCATATTGAAAATAAGTATGTAAAAGGTTATCACAACAGTGACATCATAATGTAGAAATGACGTCATGAAGATTGTCTTATTTTGATAAATTAATGTTTTGTAGCAAAATATGGGTGTTTTCAGATGGTTTTTGGACTGGGAAACATCGAGCGCAGGCTTGCTCAAGTACCATTTATTAGTATGATATGTATAATAATATGAAGAAAAACATATATTAAAATCGTACTTGAGCAGACCTGCGCTCTATACTTCCGAACGCAAAAATAAAGAAAAATGACAATATTTTCATTTGTTTGCTAAATTGCGGGAATTGGGTCATTTAGGTGATGTCATAGATAAACAGCAAATGAGCAATGATGATTAAAATCAAGATTAAAGTGATAGAAATTCTCTTGACAATGATATATGAAGATTTGATTTTTATATGATACTATTTAAAAATTGGTTAAAATTTGGGGCAGATATTTGACCATACCAAATATAGTCCTTTAATTTCTTCATCATCTTTGGGTCGGTTTTGGGTTCATTTGGGTCAACAGATGCTCCGTCGTAGCACTAGTAACCTGATCATAAATATGAGAGATGTTCAGCTTAAGATCAAGATCTAGTAAATGAAAGGTGCATACAGGTTTATGAAATTCAAGATATAAATTCTTTCAATTATGATTCATAACAAGTAGCTAATTTTTGATAGGGTGAACAAGGGCTGAAATTTATGGTAAACGCAATGAAGTCATGTTTTAAACTATCATTTTCTATGAAGTATGAAGGAAATAAGTAATGAAATCTCAGAGTGTTGTCTGTTTTTTGACTGATTATAATATTAATAATAAAATATATGAAGAGTGCCTTTAGTGTCTCAAAAACCGGCATTAAACAAGCTCTTGATCTCCTCTGTAAAAAGATGTCACATTGAATATAGGTATCGGGATTTCTTTTCTCATGATTTGATATAGGATGTCAAGAGACTGTTTCTACATAATTCATTTAAAGCCATAAAGTACAAGTAAAAGATTTATCAAATCAATTATGATGTCATAGTGGTTCTAGCATCAATTAGACACTCTGAAATCATTCAATTACTAGGAGCACTTTCCATTAACGTTGTTCACAGGCAACATCATTGAGAAATGGTGACGTTAAAGCTGAACACTGCTCGTAATTTTGTAAATAGGCACGGTCACAAACCCTTTGATTTTGTTACACCCAATTGCAGAACTGAAACTTGTGACCGATGTGTAGTATTCCTTTCATGGTCTTTGGATTTAGTGCAGTTATTTCTTATTTTATGTGCATATTATGTTTGTAAATAATGCATTGACCTGTTTATTTGATGTTAGCATTCTCCTGGCTTGAAAAAAGTGTGTTAAATATGATAATTTAATTTTCACTGAATATATGTTTTGTGCATTATTAATGAAACTGTGAATATTGACCATTAACAGTCTGAAGGTCTCTTTTTACCAAAAGTACAATTTTTGGCCCATGGAGCTAGGATATGATAATTCCTCCCACTTTTGGCCCCTTGAAGCCCCCCCCCCCCCAACTTTAATTAATAATATTGATGTTTGCAAACATCAAGTAATAAAAGGGGGATAACATTCAGAGCAGGTTAAGATTCAAAAATGAAGCTTTAAATGCTAGCATTGGACTCCCTGACTTGTCCATCTAAGAGCTATGGTACTCAGGTGACCGTCAAAGCCTGTGGGCCTCTTTTTTCTCATTATGTACTACTAACAAATTCATTCTCTTTCTTTTTTTTCTACAGTCTAAGATGGTTGCATTTTCTCCGAAAGATGAAATTACTAAATGCTCTGAATCTCAACCTGGACAGTCAACAATGAATGATGATGGGAAACCAAACATTGAAAACGAGAGTGTTTCTGTAAAACAGGATGTACCATATGGTCCTTTGAACAAGAACCAAGGTAATAAATGGTTGCTTAGTGAAATGTATTACAGTTTTTGTTAATTGTTTGCTGAATATATAGCATTATAAGTTTAGAATCAAGTATCAGCATAATAAATATCAACTGTACATTCCAGGGATACAGATAAGCTGTGCATTTGACCATTTTTCAAAAATCTTCTCTACTCTCGCACATCTGTAAGAAAAACTGAATTCTTAATTATGTGGACCAGGAAGCCCTTTACTAAAATTGTAAATTTCATGTTCTCCAGGGTAGGGATTTCGACTTTAGAATGCATGTAATGTTTAAATTCTTCTTCTCCACCCCCACACATCTGTAAGAAAAACTGAAATCATAATTATGTAGACCAGAAAACCCTCTACCTAAGTTGTTAATTTCATTTCCCCCAATGTAGGGGTACTGAATCTAGGGCAGGGCTACAACCAACAGTCATGTATATAATGTTTAAAATTCTTCTTCTTTACTCTTACTTGCACTGAATAGAAACTGACTTCATATTTAGTAAAACTGTTAAGCCCTATATCAAGATTTTAAATTTGACATCCCTGATAGTAGGGGTTCTGAATCTAGGGCGGGGCCAAAATGGTCATGTTGTGTGTTATATACAATGTTTAAAAATCTTCCTCTTTACCTCTGCTGAAACTGAAATGAAACTGACTGCATATTTTGATAAACTATAAAGCCCTCTATTAAAATTTTAAATTTTATGACCCCCAGGATAGGGGTTCTTACTGCAGGGTGTGGCCAAAATGGTCGTGTAGTGTAATGTATATAATGTTTAAAAAAATTTTTTTTACGTCCACTGACAAAGAATAGAAACTGAGGACTGCATATTGTATAGAAAGATTATTAAGCTGTCATCTTAAATTAAATTTCATGATACTTAAGGTTCTCCGATCCTCAGCCTCAAAGTATTTTTTTTTCATCATAAGAATGATATTTTTCTTTCAACCTTTATAAATGAATTCAAATAAAATGAAACTTTTTGATGGTATCCATGCATTTTACAAAGTTATTGCAAATTTGTGTACGATGGATATAATGGAATAAAGAGACAAGTTGAGTTTAAAAAAAAAGTTCCAGTGCATCGGTGAATCGAACTCTTTACTAACATGTATAAAAGTGGGAGAGCTCCGTGGATCCACTACGCCAGGCATGTAGTTGTGTGACTGATGGTTATACTAGCAGTAGAATACTAATTAAAATTGTTGGTATAAAAGTCAGATTTATGGTACGAATAAAAGAAATCCGGATAATTTAGAGTTATCGAACATTGCTGAGAATCGGAGATCGTTTAGGCAGGGGTTCTTGCTTGGGGAGGGGGTTGTATATTATGTTTAAATGTCTTATTATTTTATTCTGCTCTTGAATTTTAATGAAAGAAATGAGTAAATATTAAGAAAATTAATGAAGCTGTATACTAAAGTTAAGATACTTTGAAAGCCTTTGGCAAAAGTTCAATGGGGTGGGGGGGGGGGGGGGTGTTGGTGTTTTAACAGTTAATGAAGTTATCTTCCCTTGCTTGTTTATATTTAATAATTCATCATTAATTAACTAAGAAGTTGAATGATTAAAAGAATTTTGCATGTTTTTTAGCTCACCGAGACAAAGTCGGGCGGAGCTTATGCTATACCCCCGGCATCGGCGTCGGCGTCCGAACCTGGTTAAAGTTTTTGTTGCAGGTCCTGTATTTAAGTTATTACTTGTCCTATCTTCACCAAACTTGCATTGATGATGCATCTGGACCTACTTATGGACTTAAAAGACTTGGATGCTGAATCTGGGCCATGAATTTCAGATGCTGGAGGAGGTTTTTGGAGCAGGTTAAAGTTTTTGGTGCAGGTGCCCTTTGATAGCAATTTCTAAGTTACTACTGGTCCTAACTTCACCAAACTTGCATGTATGGGCGTCTTATGATACTGATGCACCAGACAGGCTTGAATGCTGAATCTGAGCCATAGGTTTCGGATGCTGGAGAAGGTTAAGGTTTTTAGAGCTGGTTAAAGTTTTTTGGAGCAGGTGCCCTCTGATGATTATATCTTAGTTATTACCGCGGTCCTAACTTCACCAAACTTGCATGGATGGTGCGTCTTATGATACACCTGACAGGCATGAATGCTGAATCTGAGCCATAGGTTTCGGATGCTTGAGAAGGTTAAGGTTTTAGAGCTGGTTAAAGTTTTTAGAGCAGATGCCCTCTGATGATTATATCTTAGTTATTACTGGTCCTAACTTCACCAAACTTTCATGGATGATGCGTCTTATGATATGATACAGGCATGAATGCTGAATCTAAGGCATAGGTTCATGATGCTGGATGAGGTTTAGTTATTTTAGAACAGGTCACATGTTTTATAGATAATAGTACTATTTCAAACCTGCATAGTTGATTTAACTATAATCCCTCATGTAAATTTTTAGCTGAAACATATATGAATTTCTTGCTGATTTTTTTCTGAATATTATCTGAAATTTCTCTTATTTCTATATCTGAAATCTGACTGAAATTGGAACATTCCAGACAGATTTCAGAAAGTGCTAAACAAAAAATCAGCAAAAATTTCAGCAATATTTCAGTATTTTTTCAGCAAATAATACAATTCTGAAATTGGAACATTCCAGACAGTTTTCAGAATTCAGCAAAGTTCAGAAAAATTTCCAGCAATGTTTCAGCAGTATTTAAGACACAATTCAGCAAAGAATCAATAATTCTTCAGCACAATTTCAGCAATAGTTAAGTGCTGTTTCAGCAATATTACAGCAAATTTTCAGTAAAATTACAGCATCTTTTAAGAAAATTTTCAGCAATATTACAGAAC
>WFKH01011581.1:29790423-29810833 GCA_016163765.1 Magallana hongkongensis | reverse complement strand
GATGTAGATGAGGTAGAAGGCCGATGGCCTGATATGTAGTAGCCGATTGCTGATGTAGAAGGCCGATGGCCTGATATGTAGTAGCTGATGGCTTGTACCTGATTTGGGATGAAAACCCCGAGTGTGTGAGGCCGATGGCCTTGAAAAGCAAGTGTAAGGCCGATGGCCTTGTGCAGATGAGGCCGATGGCCTGTGTGCGTGTGTTTGTACTGATGACAAAATGAGTGAACATTGTACAATTCTTTTGGGGTATAATAACACATGGCCAATTGACCATGTGTGAAATGCCCAAACGAAGTTATTATAAATGTAAATTGTAATAGCTGAGAGCCCCAAAAGGAATTGGGTTGATCACCACCACTCTTGATCTGATAATACACCTTCATCAACTAATATAAGAAACATTCCTTCAATTAACAAACAGTACAAATTTAGCAAAATAATTAAACATTGTATCATGCAACAATTAAGTACATAGTGACTGCAGTTAAAGGATAACACCTATGCAAAGTCATTATCTAAGCTACACATAACAATAACAAATTTCAGTCCATTTCAACAATCGTGAGATATTTGCCAATACATATGCAAAGTAAGTAATCATTGAAAATCAATACACCAGATTCACATAGTTTTAGAATTTATAGACAACACATAGCTTGTTAATTTCGGAGCACGCGATAAAGTTTGGTCATCGGATCGAATGTATCTGTTATAGCAATCGGAACTCCATCTTCCCAAGGTTTTGATCAGGTGATCCTCTACCTTGCCTGCGGCCGCGGATGTAGCTGCTCCAATCCTAAATGAATGTCCCTGGAATTTCTCATCAGCAAAACCAAGTGATTTTAGAATCTGTTTCAGTTTTGATATGAATAAATGTCTTGATAAAGGATTTCCACTCTCATCTACGAATAATGCCGAGGACACATTACGGTTGAACCAGCTTCGTCGGAACATCATGTACTTTTTCATACACTGCACTGGACACACGGTTTGACCGGATTGAAATAAACGGATTTGTATTCCCTTTCTAAAAGGGGCGGTTTTGGATCTTCTCAGAATGAGAGTGAAAGCTGTTCCTTCAGTATCCATAACCATGTCTTCCGTACGCAGTATATTGTCTTGTTTTACGTTGTTTACGGTAAATTCCCCACATCGAAGATAGGCAAAGAATGCTGTGGAACAAGCCGCTTGCAACATAGTATCAAGAAATGCTCCGAACATTCCTCTTTGTAATGCATTATGAATTTGAACTAACACACTGTATGTTATGGGTCTTCTTTTCTCCTTTGTGCACTTTTGCTTCTGAATTCCTCTCATCACTGTTTGTAACCTCACACAATTATCTGTTGACGAACACAAGGGATTTGGCACTCCAGCCTTGATGTAATGGAATCTCACCGCCGCAAGATACAATTTGATAGTACTGTGACTCAATTTGAGCATTTTGCAGCAGTGGGTAACAAAGTATATCAAGATCTGCTCAGAAATCTCTGGAGGATGATAATCCCTTGCTTCAATTCCAATGGACGATAGAAATTGACAAAATATAGTAAATCCAGTTCTATAGGTACTCCTGGTATTATCACTAATGGATGACTCGCACAACATCCTAGATTCTCTTTCTAATACAGGATTAACTCTTGTAGGGGTGGAACTGGGGTTGGAGTTGCTGCTGCAGCTGGAGCTACTTTGCGGAATCGTGCCATCTGGAATCGAGATAAAGAGTCAGCGATAATGTTTATTTTTCCTGGAACATGGTCACATAAAATAATGAAATTGTCAATGGCTGATATCCAAGTTAGTTTTCTAAGTAATTTCATAATCATTGGCGATTTTGATCTACGTTTTTTAATGATTTGAACAGTGGCAAGATTATCACACCAGAATTTAATTCTCATTCCCGACCACTTGTGGCCCCATAATACAGCTGCAACCACGATAGGATAAAGTTCCAACAAAGCCATAGATAAGGGGTCATCTCCTAAATTTTGAATTTCTGACGGCCATTTTCCTTGAAACCATTTTCCCTCGTAGTAGCCTCCAAATCCCATGGTAGAAGAAGCATCTGTATATAAGCAAATATCAGAAGTGCTGGTCACATTTTCATCCAAAAAGAAAGACTTTCCATTCCATTGCTTTAAGAATGTCTCCCAATAACCAGATCATTTCTGCATTCTTTCGTTAAATTCACATGGTGATGTAATTTCTTTACAGAATGTGCCAATGTTAGTAAATAGGAAGTAAAAGATCTTCCTGCTGGTATTATGCGTGCTGCAAAGTTGAAATGGCCTAAAATACTAAGAAGCTCTCGTTTTGTACATGAACGTTTTGACTTTAAATTCCCAATGAGGAAGAATAGGCGCTCTACTTTCTCTATAGGTATGCGTGCTTCCATCTTAGATGAGTCCAATATTATTCCCAGGTACTCCATTTCATCACATGGACCTTTTGTTTTCTTCTCTGATATTGGAATTCCTAATTTGTTGAACACCATTGTCATCACCGCCATGCTTCGGAATCCTTCATCGCCTGTTGGGTCAATAGTCAAGAAATCATCTAACAAATGTAATATATGCTTAATATGGTAATTATTGCTCAAAATCCAGCAGACAGCCTGAGAAAGCATGTCAAAAATTTTTGGACTACTTCTGCACCCAAAGACTAATCTTTTGTAGAAATAATATTTATCTCTCCACTTTATTCCATAGTAGGGTTCCACAGATGCAGATAAAGGCAATAATTTGAAAGCATCCACAATGTCTGTCTTGCACATAAGTGAATTATCACCTAATAACTTCAAAATATTAATAGCATCATCAATTCGAACGTACTGGAGTGAGTAATCTTCCTTATCAATAAGACTGTTGATACTGACTTCAGAAATGTGTTCGTGAGGTGATGATAGATCGACTATCAATCTATATTTCTTCGAATATTTTCCTTCCACCACACCAATCGGGCTTATACGATATATGTCATAGGGTGGCTTTTTAAACAGTCCATCTAAGTATCCCATGTCTAATTCATATTTGAGTAAATTGTCCACTACATCAGGATTCTTTCTAGCAGAACTTAGACTTTTGCATTCTAATGTTGTAGCTGGTAATTGGGCAATTCCTGTGTCAAATCCTCTTTCCAAACCATTGATAAAAGTATTCACAAAATCTCTATCTGGGTGGTGTTGTAATTCAAGTTTAAAGGCCATGATGTTAATTGGCGTTACACATGTATTTCTCTTCACACAAGAATCCGTTTTTGTAGATGTATTCTCTAGTCACTGTTTTTCCGTTGTATTTCCGTCTTTTTGTCTAACAGCGGTTTTGCACTGAATAGATGCATGTTTCCCTAGCTTGCAGGCTGAGCAGATATGAACTAAATTACAGGATTGTCTGTTACAGCCATTTTCTCCAATGAAATTGTTACATATCTCTTTTCCTTTGTGTGTTAATCGCGGTCTGCCTTGAACATCAAATTGATTGGACGATCCTCTGTATTTAGACTGCATAGGGTTATTTTGGGCAGGATTTAATTTAGCTTTTGGGCAAAAATGAGCTGTGTGCGTTAAACTGTTGCAGCTGTCACATCTAATCACAGTTTGACCCGCGAATATGGAAGTAAACAATTTAGTGTCTCTGACTGACCAATCTACTCTTATATTTCTTTGATGGAGCAGGGCACTTGCTCTTGCGGAAAAGGCCTTGTGATAATCGTAAAAAGCTGGCCCACGCGTCATGGACGCCATCTCTACGATGTCCCTCTCATACGCATCCAACTCTTGTCGTCTCTCAGGATAAACTTTACACATAACGTTTTTAAACTTGGAGAAAGCCAGGATAAATTCGCTTATTGATAGATTTCTCTGCAGTCTGACATCGTGATTTGGTTTGATTAATATGACTTGACCCTCGTTATCTTGGATTTTATGTTCTTCATTTTCACGGGGCAAAAGTAAAGTAGCCAAATTAACATCTTTACCTTGTATAATGTTGTTACGCAGAGTTGTGGACACCGTCTCTATAAACGGAACAGAATCCGAAGAGACCCGTGTATTTAGGTCGGTTGTTGTTCCGTACGTCATTGCCTGGTTTCTGTTCCCGTTGAGAGCCTGGATGCTGCTAACCGCGTTCGTCAATGATACCAATGACTGTTGTATGTTTTCTACAGCATGGCTGAGCGAGTCTACTTTCGCTTCAGTGGACATCCGCCCAGCCTCACTTTCGATAACGACAGATGAAGTTGCCGGAAGTATGGGTAAGACATCGCCATTTTGGATCTCATTAGAGTCAATTCCTTCCTCGCTTGGTATTGTTCTGTCTCTCGACTGATTTTAATTTACAACATTGTCTCGATATATTTGAATCAATTGTGACTTTTTCAAAGAAGCTGGCACTAAGATACTTGCATCTCTTAGTCTCCGAATTAACTCGGTCACCGACCAATTTTCCGGCTCGTTTTCATCCCAACGTGGATTTTCACTTCGTGTACGAACATTTCGTACGGGTTGGCTTGCCTGTTTTCGCTTTCTTCCAGTCATTTCTAGTCTATTAATATCACATGTAAGTAAAGGTTAAAAGTCAAGGCACTCAGCCGTGTCTTGTAAACACAACACACGTGGATTAAAGTTAGCCAATTACTCACGATAACAGCTATCACAAAGTTGTTTATGTTCCGTGTTAATATCCGACGATAAATCCAAATAAATTAGGGTATATTCCAAAGGAATCGGTGTAAAATACTTTGAGTGTTTTCTGTTCAACTGCAAGCTACAAACAGGCTGCTGCGATAATATGATTGGCTAAGCGTAACATGTGATCCAACAGTCAGATGAAATACGATCTGCTCTACATGATTTTATATAAACAACATTTAATAACATTAAATTACATTTAAATTTAACAAATTGGATAAGTTTTTTAAATTTTTAAAAGTTGTTTTTAATTTGTATTGACTTGCTTCTATTCCAATTTAAATTATTAAAGGTTGAATCTGTGTATATCATCATTAGCGTTATGCCATTGTCAAGTAATGGAGGTCTCCATGATTTCTAAAACTTCTCCCTATTTTTCTGTTAGGGAGAATTGAAGTCTCCCAAACATTTTGCTCTGGTTGGTCCCTAGACTGTAAGGTTATAATACGTCACATGAGTTCAGGCCAGGTAAACAACAATCGTTTCAGGGAATTTAAGACCATTTTAGTTTTTGACTGTGGCCTTAACGACTATGCCACAGAGTTCAAACACTTCGTACTGGCTTCCAGACTATCTGGCGACCCTCTGTCCGTCAAACTTTGTCAACTTTCAGGTATGAGATAACAGCTGTGAAAATGAAATGTATCTCATCGGCATGGTGTATTTATAGAGCTTAGCATCTTAAATTAACACAAAAAAACATTCATTTAGATGTGAATGTTTTTCTAAATCTTATTATTGCTCAGAAAATGAAAATTACGCTAATTTAAGTTCGTTTTTTTTTTTCATAAATACCAATACACCAAACAAAAAATCTTGCAGGTAAATGCATGGTAACCCCTTATCCAGTATTTTCATCATGATATAAACCAGATATTTATTGCATGATCTCTGAAACAAAAATTAATGAAATAAAATGTTGGCATCCTCTAATTGTGTAGATTCAACTTGTTCAAATAATGATTACACATGATAAGGTAGGGCCACAATGGGTGCTGATTTTTAAACTGATATACATCTTAGAAAATGTTTGAAATTTTTTATCTTTAAAGAGCTATTACTGTTCACATATGTGCAAAAAACTGCAGGAAATAATATACCAGTGTTATATATATTAATTTATATATCACAATATATTTTCACCCCCACTCCTCTATAAAATATTAAATCTTACATCAGAAAATTATGGTACTTAACTTTGCTAAATATTAAATTTGTCTATTTTTTAATTATTTAAAGTGTTATTAGTCAAAGTAGTTAGCCATTGTTGCTCAGGTGAGCGATGTGGCCCATGGGCCTCTTGTTGTTTCACACCTGTTCTCAGAATAAGCAACCTTCTGTACAGAATATATGTCTCCTAAACCTACGAAGTAAACAAGGCGTGATTGGAACGTTTTATGTTTTTTATAAAACTAAACTGTGATCGTACATGTAAACACAACACAAAATAAACGTTAGAAGTCATTATTTTATAAGGTGGGAAGCCAAAAGATGTTGAATATTTCTTAAAATTGCATGTCGGCAAAGCGTTATCTTATATTTGCACATTTATAAAAAATTCTATTTATTCAAAATCTCTTTAAAACAACATCAAATCATGATACACATGTATATGACTGTTTTTAAAATGCGACAGGCCACGATAAAGATTTATTCTATTTTTTTCGTAACTCTGCCTGATGTCGTCAAAAAGTGCGTAAGCTACATTGTCGACTAATGATATGTCATTTCTAATGTTTAATAACCTTTATTTTCAGTGTTATTATTAAAAAAATCTCATTTTATATTGGTCAATGATATAATATACATACCGATGTTATCTGGATACAAAATATCTTTTGCGGATGTCTGCAATCTGCGTTTTTGATCCGTAGTTTTAAGCATGTAAGCTACGTGATGTTGAAAACGGTTATTAAAGTAAACGTATTCGTTCAGACCCATGTGCGTTTTTAAAATACGTAGCTTGTTGACTATTTCTAAAGCAAACATAAACATTCATTTGAACAAAAACTGGTGAGTTTAGGTATTAATCGGCTAATTGTAATTTACGTTTTGTAATCTTCGTTGCCATACTATTGGTATTGTGATATAAAACTGTTAGCTTTTATATGATGATGATCGGTTTCGTTTTTGCAATTTACAACCATCACCTATTACCTCCTATTATGTCACGTCCTTGAAGTTGTGTTGAAGGGAAATTTCAATGTCTAAAAATTATCAATAACGCGCTCATCCCCATTGTGAGTTTTAAGGTAGGAATTGTTTTATTTTCTATTGAATTCAGATTAAAAATACGCCTTGTTACATATGACAACTGTTAAGTCTATCAAAATGGTAAATATATTGTGTTTGAGACCATATACAATATATGTCATGCATTCTGAAAATGGTAAGCTACGTTCTGAAAATGATTTTATTTCATTGCCATTAAATAATAACAATTCAAGATAAACAATTTCTATGATTACTATGAATATTCTTTAAACTAAATGTTCAATTTGTTATAGCAAACCCTTTGATTTGTGCAATATTATAGTTTACGGAACTACATTTTGTCTTCATCATGTAGCTTACTTAAGGTATCAAAAAATAAAGACTGCAGATAAAATGGAAAGGGAATAGTTAATTATAACTCATAATTAAGGTTGAAAATAAGATCCACAATAATGTGTTTATCTCTCGTTTACTATTTAGATAAATACCAAATTTCTATTGTCTAAAAGATCCAAAGTAGAGATGATAACGTTTATTACCATTTTACAGAACGTAGCTTACTTTACAAAATGAAGTGATTTTTTGGTATTTGATGATAAAATTTTAGATTAATAGAGTTGCATAATAAAATAAATGGTTTTTTGTATTATTTTTATTCAATTATTCACAGAAAAACAAAAACATTTTCAGTAGCTTACTTTACAAAATGAAGTGATTTTTTGGTATTTGATGATAAAATTTTAGATTAATGTAGAGTTGCATAATAAAATAAATGGTTTTTTGTATTATTTTTATTCAATTATTCACAGAAAAACAAATTTAAAACATTTTCAGTTTTGATTGATATGATTGTGAAAGAAAATCAAAAGCAGAAATACAGAGGGCATATAGGGAAAGAAAGAAGTTACGGGAAGGGGAGGATTAATTTAGGAAAGAAAGGGCTCGTGTTAAAGGCTACTATGTACCCATAGCAGAGCGATCCAAAAAGAAGGCAAACGAGAGACGAAAGTTATAGAGGCGGTTCGAAAGCACAGAGAAAACAAGAAGCTAAAACTTAACATAGAATCTCTTCAGGACCCAGAGGTAACGTCAACAATTGTGACTTCAACCACTTCTATGATTGTTAAACTTCCTGTTATTGAGCAACGAAATCACACCAGACGTAGGATAAGTCGAGCTACAGCAAAATGCAGAAGGACAATTGAAAAGCTTAATGAGGAAAACAGAAACCTGAATCGCAGAGTTAAGACAATATCTAAACGATATCAGCGCCTTTTGACCAAAACCAAAAATGCTAAAACCGAAGAATCAGTCAACTTGGGGACTGGAAAGCAAGTCTTGACACCCAGGAAACGGACCTCTACAGAGATAAGGGAAGAGGGTTTGACGCCTAGAAAAATGCCAAAAAACATTCAGCGGAGGCTGCTTTTAGCAAATGTTTTAACAGATGAACTGAAAGGCGCATGGAAAGAAAATGGAATCAAAGGAAAGCAGTTAATTTCAAGGATAGTCTCGGGAAAATTGTTGAAGTACAGAATGAGAAAATGTGTTGGCGGTAGCATCACAAAACAAGTATTTTGCTCGAAAAGAATCAAACTTTACCAAAGATTCAGAAAAAAGTACACGCAAGAGAAACCCTGCGTAGGAGAGTTATTGAATTCCTAGAAAGGGACGACAATAGTCGTATGATGCCAGGAAAGAACGACAAGAAGAAAGCTGAAAACGGACACATGCAAAAACGAGTTTTGAATGATAGTATGGCATGCTTGCACATGAAGTTTGCAACAGAAACATCTGAAAAAATATCACTTGCCACATTTTGTCATTTAAGGCCCAATTATATTTGTTTGACAAAATTCATTTCCAGAAATACGTGTTTATGCCAAAAACATCAGAACATGGCCCTGACTTTGAAGAACATGAAATCTGTGGGAGCTAAAGTCCCGTCAAGCCCTGACGAGTTTGCCAGACAAAGGAAAATAGCATCAACGTTAATGAAATTTGTTCTGAGATAAACGTTGAAATGGTCAAGTATGAACAGTGGAAGAAAGTTGAAATGCCGGACGGGAAAAAGAGAACAAAGATCATAGAAAAAGAGATAACGAAAGAAGAATTCATATCTGCCGTACAGATTCAAATTGTTGAATTCCAAGAACACGTTGCAAGGGTGAAACTCCAATACAAAGCTCTGCACAATCTAAAGGAGAACTTACCTCAGGGACATGCCATCGTCCAGATGGATTTTGCTGAAAATTTTACTTGCACGTCTGGAGAAGAAGTACAGAGCGCATACTGGAATTCATCTGCAGTTACTCTCCACCCAGTAGTTACTTACTACAGAGCAGAAGATGGAACACTGACACACGATAATTATGTTTTCGTGTCGGATGATTTAGCCCATAATTTTGGAACAGTGTTCGCAATTCTAGATCAGCTGATGCCAATGATGGAAATGAAAGTCCCGCTTCTGAAAACTGTTCATTACTGGACTGACAGCCCTAGTTCTCAGTATCGAAATAAGAGTTCCTTTTACATCGTTTCTGACCACGAAAATGTGTTTGGAGTAAATGCTGTCTGGAACTTCTTCGAATCAGGGCACGGCAAAGGTCCGTGCGACGGCATTGGCGGAACATCCAAGCGAACAGCTGATCTTGCCATTAAGCAGGGGAAAATAACTGTCCAAGATGTGTGTGATTATTTTGACAAAGTACAGCAATACTACACCAGTGCTGAATATGTATTTGTAAAGTCAGAAGATTGCACTACTAAGTGCGAATCATTGACAGAAATTAACCGAAACCTGCAGCCAGTGAAAGGAACAATGCAAATCCATTGTGTGATTGGAATGGAGAAAGGTATAATAGCGACATCAACAACTTCTTGTTAATGTTCCGACTGCCTTGAGGCAAAGTACCACAATACGTCAGAAGCTTGTTTGTTAAAAAAGTCAATTCAAAGAAATATGGCATGTGATTCAGTTGAGAATGAAACTGCAAATGAAACTGAGCCCGAGCTCTGAACCTAGTAAGCATGGTAGAAGTGGCAGAAGTTTTGAAATATCACAGGAAGATTTTGAAACAGCAACAGAAATTTTTGCGTTGAAAATGATGACAAAATAGACTTTCTGTGTGAAGTTTGCCGATTGTAATGTAGATTACTTAACAAAACAGAAAAACAATCTGTATGAATATTACTACATGTTAATTGACATAAGACGTTACATCACGTCTATTTGTCCACGTGTATATATATTTCGTGACTGGTGTTTTCTTAGTTAAAAGTTTGAGACGTTATTATTGTCGAAATGGAATGTGTAATTTACGTTATGAAATTCATTTGTCAAAACAAGAATGGGAAATTAACATTTTAAACAAAATAAATATGTTTATCTTCAATACTTGATTGAAATATTCCGCTGTTAAAGTAATTTGATAAAATATCTTGTATTTTTTTTTACTTGTAATCTACGTTATCTTTAATGTAATCTACGTGGTAAAGATCATGTTTGCCATTTCTATTTTAACACAAGCGTCTGTAGCCTGTCGTTTTATGAGTGTTATTTAAAAGGTTTTGAATGAATATTTCATTGCTTTATTTTTCAATTTGGCTGCCATTTGAAATTTTGTTACAATTTTGAAGTTGAACAAAAAAGCAATTTTCATTATTAAAATTTAAACTTGTACTTTGAGTCATTTTTGTGTTTTTTCAGAATCACATAAAACATAAAAATTTGTCAATTATTTGGAAGAGAGCAATTCAGTTTTTCATAAAAACAGGTAAAGCTTCATTTAAATAGCTTCTAATAAGATTTTTTGTGGATATTGTGTGAATGGAATTGTGACAACGTAAATTACACGTAGTTTTAAGGAGTGTTACTTGCATGGTTGTAACTTGTAAATTCATAATTACCCCCAAGATGCATCATACACTAGTTAAAAATGTTAAATTGTTAACACATGATGCGTGACACACACCGTATGATGACCGATGACGACGAACAAAAACCAATTGCAATAGGTCACCTGAGTGATTCAGGTGACTTAAAAATATTGAAGATCATCCAGCCCTCTTGAATGCACCATTTATAATAGGACCAAAACTGATTCTCGACATATAATAGTCCTTTGATTTCATAAATTCACCTTATTGCTTTAAAGGGGCATGGTCACAATTTTGGTCAAATTTTATTTTTTTATTTTTATTGTTTACAATGCTTTAGGAATGCATTTCTAGTGATCAACCAAAATTTGAGGGTCCGTCGTAGAGTTATAAGCAAGCTACAGAGTCTTGTAAAGAAGGCTTGTGCCCTGTTTTTGTTTACATTCATTTAATATACTGGTAAAGTTATTTTTCAAGATGATTTCTCTCTCCTAATTAGTTTTAAGCATGAATAAATGGTTCCTAGCATTTATCACATTCATTTTAGGTCTAAAACTGGAATTTTCACTTCAACATTCTAAACGTAAACAAAAACATGACCTAAGCTTGTTAATATGATGAAGAATTGTGAGCTTTGTGTCTCGCTTATAACATGACAACTGACACTCAAATTTTGGTTGACTATTAGAAATGCCTTACTGAAGCATTGTAAACATTAAAAACGGAAAAATAATTTTTGACGAAAATCGTATCCATGCTCCTTTAAGATCTATTAAATAAGATTTTTCTGAATTGGTTATCCTAGCTTTTGAAAAGTTTTACTTAGAAGATTGAATAAAATAACTAGATTACAATACTGTTACATATTTATCATTTACAATCCACAGAGTATTAGAACAAAGTCTGGCTGAAAGCAAAGCAGGATCAAAGAGGAAGCGAGGTGATGTATGGTTTGTTGATCCACTGAATCCATATGAAAGAAAGAGACAAGAAGGATGTCCTGTAGGACTAAAAAATGTTGGAAATACATGCTGGTTTAGTGCTGTTATTCAGGTATACTTTTTAGCTCACCTGAGCTGAAAGCTCAAGTGAGCTATTCTGATCACATTTTGTCTGTGTCCGTCTGTCCGTCCGTCTGTCCGTCCGTCTGTAAACTTTTCACATTTTCAACATCTTCTCAAGAACCACTGGGCCAATTTCAACCAAACCTGGCACAAAGCATCCTTAGCCTAAGGGGATTCAAAGTTTTGAAAATTAAGGACGAAGTCCTCTTATAAGGGGAGATAAGTAGGAATTACCCGGTAATGAAAATTTTTGAGAAATTTTCAAAAATCTTCTTCTCAAGAACCATTTAGCCAGGTAAGCTAAAACTTGTGTGGAAGTATCCTCAGGTAGTGTAGATTCAAAGTTGTGAAAATCATGACCCCCGGGGGTAGGATGGGCCAAAATGGGAGGTTGACTTTTTACGTAGGAATATATAGAGTAAATCTTTAAAAATCTTCTTCTCAAAAACCGTTAGCCCAGGAAAGCTGAAACTTATGTGGAAGCATCCTTAGGTAATGTAGATTCAAAGTTGTGAAAATCATGACCCCCGGGGGTAGGATGGGGCCAAAATGGGGGGTCGACTTTTTACATAGGAATATATAGAGTAAATCTTTAAAAATCTTCTCAAGAACCATTTGGCCAGAAAAGCTGAAACTTATGTGGAAGCATCCTCAGGTAGTGTAGATTCAAAGTTGTGAAAATCATGACCGTCGTGGTGTAGGGTGGGGCTTCAATGGAGGGTCGATTTTAAACATAGGTATATATAGAGTAAATCTTTAAAAATCTTCTTCTCAAGAACCATTTGGCCAGGAAAGCTGAACTTGAGTGGAAGCATCCTAAGGTAGTGTAGATTCAGAGTTGTGAAAATCATGACTCCCGAGGGTAGGGTGGGGCCACAATGGGGGTGGGTCGAATTTTTCGAAGGAATATATAGAGTAAATCTTTAAAAATCTTCTTCTAAGAAACCATTTGGCCAGGATAACTGAAACTTGTGTGGAAGCATCCCGAGGTAGTGAAGATTCAAAGTTTTAAAAATAATGACCCCCGGGGATAGGATGGGGCTACAATGGCGGGGGGCAACTTTTTACATAGGAATATATAGAGTAAATCTTTAAAAATCTTCTTCTCAAAAACTAATTAGCCAGGAAAGCTGAAACTTGTGTGGAAACATCCCGAGGTAGTGAAGATTCAAAGTTGTAAAAATAATAACCCCCGGGGGTAGGGTGGGGCTACAATGGGGGGGGGGGGGGTCAACTTTTTAGATAGGAATATATAGAGTAAATGTTTAAAAATCTTCTCAAAAACTAATTAGCCAGGAAAGCTGAAACTTGTGTGGAAGCATTCTCAGGTAGTGTATATTTAAAGTTGTGAAAATCATTACCCCCAGGGGTAGAGTGGGGCCACAATTTGGGATCGAATTTCTACATAGGAATATATAGAGTAAATCTTTAAAAATCTTCTCAGAAACTAATAAGCCAGGAAAGCTGAAACTTGTTTGGAAGCATCCTCAGGTAGTGTAGATTCAAATTTGTAAAAATCATGATTCCTGGGGGTAGAGTGGGGCCACAATTGGGGTGGAATGTTTACATAGGAATATTAAGAGTAAATCTTTAAAAATCTTCAGCCAGGTGATTATTTAATATTGTTTAGATTTTGGCTTCTGGATGATTCCTGGACGATTGGGTCTCACAAGGGGTTCAGAGTTTGATGTAGGTTTATATCCCATTTATAAACAATTGTTTAGGATCTTTTTGAGAGCTGCAATGCTCAACATGTGATATTACTATAAAATCATCCTGTTAGAGAAGGGACTAATGATAATAAACATAAGAATATCCAGTGGAAGAAATTGATATTTATTTATACAGGATCTACATGTATTATACTACATTGTCTTCTACCGTACTTAACTTTGCTAAATATTAAATTTTACTGCTCTTAATTATTTAAAGTGTTTTAAGTCAAAGTAGTTCGCCATTGTTGATCAGGTGAGTGATGTGGCCCATGGGCCTCTTGTTTCAGTAATTTGTGTACCATAAAAAAAATTTCATGTGACATTTGACTTCTTAATTTTGTTAAATGTGTTGAAGTTATGTTTAAAAGAGAATATGCTTAGAGGTTTTTTTCATCGATTTGAAACCTGAATGAGAGGCCACCTGTCTTAAGTGGCCAGTTTGTCATTCTCCCATCAGTCTGGCCTCTTAAAACAGGTGCGACTGTCCTATATACTTTACAGTAGTTGTTTTAACAAAATATTGAAAATTATTTAATGTTTGTAAAAGTTCTTATCTTATTCTAAGTGTGCAATGCCTTAAATTGTTAGTCAAATTAATGTACTCCTGAATTAGTTCTTGCTCAAATGAATTTCTTCTGATGCATGTACATTTGAAAAAACTGATTAATATGAATTTTTTTTTAGTCTCTCTTTTATTTACGGAAATTTCGGCATTTGGTTTTAAACTTCAAGATCCCAAAGGAGTTATTTAAAGAAAATACAAATGTAAGTATAAATTTTTTTTTTATATCAATATATTATTAAAAGAGAAGTTAATAATGGTATTGCCCTGTCACAGTTAATTGTGACAGTATATTCAGATGGTTACACTGAATGTAAAAAAAAATTGTCCTGGGACACACAGGTGACCTATTGCAATTAGTCTTCATTCATCATCTTCCGTTTCTTTTAACAATTTTTAGCCCACCGAGACAAAGTCGGGGGGAGCTTATGCTATACCCCCCGGCGTCGGCGTCCGGACCTGGTTAAAGTTTTTGTTGCAGGTCCTGTATCTAAGTTATTAGTCCCCTACCGGTTTCACAGGAGGGGACTATAGCTTTCCTCTGCATCAGTCCGTCGCTGTCTGTCTGTCTGTCCGTCTGTAAACTTTTCACATTTTGAACTTCTTCTCTAAAACCACTTGGCCAATTTCCACCAAATTTGGCACAACGCATCCTTATGGTATGGTGAATATAAATTGCAGAAATGAAAGACCGATCTTTATTCAAAGCGGAGAAAACCTTGAAAATGTAAAAAAAAGGGGGGGTGCATTTAAAAAAATCTTCTTCTCAAGAACTACTGTGTCAAATTCAACGTAATTTAGCATAAATAATCCTTATGGAAAGGAAAATATAAATTGCAAAAGTTATGGGCTAATTCTGTTTCAAATTTGAGTAATTTACGAAAATAATAATAAGACAGAGAGAATGGGGTTCAATCACCCGGCTGTAAAACTTCCATGGAATTCTATGGATATTCCATGAAAATCCATGGAAAAAGTGTCCATGGAAAAAGCCTGGAGTATTTGGACTTCTTGTCCAGGATATATTTGACAAAATAAGGGTGGGAAAGAACTGGAAAATGTCCATGGCATTATAGCACAAAATTCCATGGACATGCCATGGAACCATGGACATTCCATGGAACTACCTTTCACCTGTCCATGGAATTACATGGCATTTCCTTTGAAGGTCTTTCATGGATGGTCCATGGAAATAGCCTGGAAATCATTGCATTAAAAATATTGGTTGACATCCTGGTTCACAGTCAGGCAAATTTCAATATCAAAACTGCCTTTCTTTATTAAAGGTTCAATGTACATAAAAAGTATATTGTCCAAGAATCATACGAATCTTCAGTATAACTACAAATAAAAAAAAAAACTACAACATTTTAAATGATGTAATCATGTATTCTTAAAGGGGAAGGAAAGTCAAAAACATATTTTATATAAATTAATAAAGTGGCGTAACTTATCACATGTGGTCATGCTGTTTTGAAAATAAACTACGTAATTAAGCTTAAATAAACGTTTGAAGTTGGAGAAATCGTAATAACTGGAGGCTGACATGATGTAGAATTCTTCTGTATTAAAAACCCCAAAAAATAATTATTTTGACGTCACACCATCTATTTCGGTTTGTTTTACATCTACAATGTACACAGTCTAAAGTGCAAAATCTATAGTTAACGTTATTTGCAGACAGATAAACTTAGATTATCATTCATAAACCATAGTTTACAACCGTTAAATATGGTTTTGCAGATGAAAACTATAGTTATCGGTTTGTTAATTATAGTTAAAGAATCGTTAACTATAGTTTACGGTTAGTAAACTATAGTTAACAATAAACTATTGTTAACTATAGTTTAGCATCCCTAAACTATAGTTAAAAGTTGATAAACCTAGTTTATCACATCTGTGAAACTTTATTTAATGCCGTTAATCTATATTTGATATCTGTAAACCATAGTTAAAGTGATCATCTATGTTTCAGAAGTGTAAAACTATAATTAACACTGAAAACAACCATTTGCGATTGGAAAACATAATTTATCTTATAAATATAGTTTCACGATTGTGAAACTATGATTAACAACTCTTAACTATAGGTAACGAATGTAAATTATAGTTTACAGATGTGAATCTATATTTATCAGCAAAATCTATTGTTAACGTTATTTGCAGACAGATAAACTTAGATTATCATTCGTTAACTGTAGTTTACAAGTGTTAAATATGGTTTTGCAGATGAAAACTATAGTTAATGGATTGTTAATTATAGTTAAAGAATTGTTAACTATAGTTTACGGTTAGTAAACTATAGTTAATAAACTATTGTTAACTATAGTTTAGCATCCCTAAACTATAGTTAAAAGTTGATAATCCTAGTTTATCATCTGTGAAACTTTATTTAACGCCGTTAATCTATATTTGACATCTGTAAACCATAGTTAACGTGATCATCTATGTTTCAGAAGTGTAAAACTATAATTAACACTGAAAACAACCATTTGCGATTGGAAAACATAATTTATCTTATAAATATAGTTTCACGATTGTGAAACTATGATTAACAACTCTTAACTATAGGTAACGAATGTAAATTATAGTTTACAGATGTGAATCTATATTTATCAGCAAAATCTATTGTTAACGTTATTTGCAGACAGATAAACTTAGATTATCATTCGTTAACTGTAGTTTACAAGTGTTAAATATGGTTTTGCAGATGAAAACTATAGTTAATGGATTGTTAATTATAGTTAAAGAATTGTTAACTATAGTTTACGGTTAGTAAACTATAGTTAATAAACTATTGTTAACTATAGTTTAGCATCCCTAAACTATAGTTAAAAGTTGATAATCCTAGTTTATCATCTGTGAAACTTTATTTAACGCCGTTAATCTATATTTGACATCTGTAAACCATAGTTAACGTGATCATCTATGTTTCAGAAGTGTAAAACTATAATTAACACTGAAAACAACCATTTGCGATTGGAAAACATAATTTATCTGATAAATATAGTTTCACGAGTGTGAAACTATTGTAACATTTTTAACCTCTTTTAGAGTCTGTTACAATGAATACTTTTGTGGGTCTCTTGTTTCTGAATTTTACCCGGACAAACTACAAAGTCAGGATTAAAATTTATAATATTTATTGAGAGTTCAACAATAAGCAAATAACAAGTTACAAAAGATGATAAGTTATGGGTCACCCGAATCTATATGAAAGTATACATGGGTCTAAGGGTCACCCAGATATATTATTCATAGGAATATGGATCTTTAGGGGTCACCCGAAAGTATGAATTTACAAAATTAGACAAATATTTGGGAGTTGGGTGAATGGCATCAAATTCAAGCTAAGACACAATATTAAGGAAAGGGGTTTACAACAGATAGTAAATAATAATTACCTTTCTATTTGGGTCCTGGTTTTCCATAATAATCTCTGGGCCAATGGGTATGGAAATATGATAGAAAATCTGGGTAGGACTGTCGGGTGTGGGCAAGGGGTTAGAAGTGACAGTTGGGTCTAAAACAGCTGTTTATAAAGGTTTTGGTCTCTAGGACCGAATACGACCACACGAGAATCGAGCGGTACCGCCTGATTTAGCGCCACGTTTGACGTGTATACAGACGTTCGGCCTAGAGATGAAAATAAACGTAAAAGGGAATATTATGGACTAATGGAGGTAGGATAAATCATGGAAGGGACTTGATTAACGATGCCATAGTAAATAAAAGTAAGGAAAAAGGTTTATAAAGCCAATAACATACTCATGTGAGTGATCTGATTTTCGTAATAGAGGAAATTCGGGTTTTCCACTTGTATACATACATAAACAATGATTCGTGGCATAATGGTGATATTCCCGATAAAAACACAAATATAGATGATAAATTTATTATATCACAGCTGGGGTAAAAACGTAACACTATGATTAACAACTCTTAACTACAGGTAACGAATGTAAATTATAGTTTACAGATGTGAATCTATATTTATCAGCAAAATCTATTGTTAACGTTATTTGCAGACAGATAAACTTAGATTATCATTCGTTAACTATAGTTTACAACCGTTAAATATAGTTTTACAGATGAAAACTAAAGTTAAACTATAGTTAACAGTCGATAAACCTAATTTATCAAATGTGAAACTATGTTTAGCTCATTTTTGTGAATTTGGCGTGCCATAGATATGTAGGTATATATGTGATTTATTTTGAAAAATAAATTGTGCTCTTTCTTTGTTTTAGTGCATTTTTCCTATGTTTTAATTGTTTACAATTTTCTATTTACTAATCATATTTAAGTGTCAAGTTTCCAGTTATAGCAAGATACAGAGCTTTGCTCACAATTCTATGTTTGCACACAGAGCTGAGGCCATGCTTTTGTTCGTTTACATTTTAAAAGCTGAAAAGGAAATACCAAGTTTAAAAATCTAAAGTTGAATGTAATAAAGTCATGTGAACAAAAACATGACTCAAACCTAGCAGAACTGTGAGCTCTTTATCTTGCTTATAATCCTACAATTGATGCTAAAATTTTAGTTGATCAATAGAAATGGCTTGCGAAATATTAAAGACTTGTACGGAATAATGAAAAGGATGATATGCTGTAACTACTTTCTGGACCCCCTTGTTATACGATGAATTATATGAGATCTACACCAATTTTAATAGTTTTTCAGACACGAGTAAATAAAAACGACATCTTTTAAACAGTTTCCATAGTTCTGACACAATATTGTTATTGGGATAATTAAATGCACTATCGCTGTTCTTAAGAAAATATTACAGCGGAAATTTATCTTTGTTTGTAGCCATTTGTTGTTTTTGAATAAAGATGAAAATAATGGATGGGCCTAATAGTACAATAGAGTGATATGCCTGTCAATACATTGATTAGAATAGCTCTTTGACATATCACGTGCCATTTTTAAGTGTATGCAAAAATAAGTGTAAAATTTATTTATTGTTATTTTACCGAGGGGCCATATGGCATAATATCCTTTGAACACCCATATAAAGCCATTGTTGCTCAGGTGAACGATGTAGCCCCATGGGCCTATTGTTTGTTTGTTATCCTTACCCTTACCAAAATATTGACCTTCTGGCAACACATTCTGGCATTATTGCAGCAATATTGCAGCAACGTTCTGGCAATACATTGCGGCAATATTGCTGCTGTATCGTTTTTCGTATGCAAATTAGATTGCGGCAATATTGCCAGAAAGATGTTGCCGCAAAAGTTTTGCTGCAACATATTGTTGCGACAACACCTTTCTGGCAATACATTGCGGCAATATTGCTGCTGTATTGTTTTTCGTATGCAAATGAGATTGCGGCAATATTGCCAGAAAGATGTTGCCGCAACACATTGTTGCGGCAACACCTTTCTGGCAATACTTGAGATTGCAGCAATATTGCCAGAAAGATGTTGCCGCAAAAGTTTTGCTGCAACACCTTTCTGGCAATACATTTGCATAAGAAAAATGCAATTGCAGAAATATTGGTTCAATGCATTTTCTGTGCTCTGGCATCAATGGTACAATATATGCAATATTTATAAATAATAAATGTATACAGTAAATCAATCATGTATATTATATTAATCTACGACCAAAATGAAAAAAAAAATTCTTTAATTGCCATTACAGTTTTATTTTTTAACAGAAGCAAAAAGGTTACAACAAGACAAACATTTTGCATTAAATTTGGACTTTTTTAAAATGAAAAAGACAGTTTGTGATTTCACAATATTAAAGAATTAAAAAAAAATTTTTTTTCAACATATAATGCACAAAATAAGTATTGAATTAAAAATATAATGTATAATATTAGAGATCTGGAACTGGAATTTCAACATGCTTATAAAGGACACCAGTTAAAATTAATAATCTTTAAATTTAACACATTTTATAAATACAATAAACACAAATAATTGAACAAATCATGATGAAACTTGACTAAAAGTACTCAGCTGATCAGTGATGATTTGTTGCTGCAGATAAACATGTACTGCAGTTTGACACAACGCGCACAGACGGATGTGGACAAAAGTTCATTGTTCACCGTAAGCAAAGCTCAAACCATATAGTTCACAAGTCCTGCACGACCACTTGCTGTATAACGATTGATCGAGGCATTCGTCCTAGGCATTCCAAATGTCCTTTTTTGACAGTCTTGTGGGCATTCTGCTTTCACACATATTAAAACAATCACAAAAACAGCTATAATATCACAACAATATCCACATTAGAATTCAGCACTGTTGTGTATATGTTCCTCTC
>WFKH01011581.1:29779384-29790023 GCA_016163765.1 Magallana hongkongensis | reverse complement strand
AGGGGGTGTCGACACTCGATTCATTCACTCAGATTCGTCCTCAGTTCAGCTGTTAATTTTTTCACAGTTAAACACTCCATTGACAGTGTAGTTTTTAATCTTGATTACAGATAATTCCCGTATTTCATTCATTTCACTATCTCCAGTGATGGCAGTAGGCTCGATGGCAGACAACATGGCAGCATCGAATGTGAAAATTGGCGGCTAGCGATTTGATCGACCAATCAGCGCGCGCGTAACTTAACATTGAAACAAAAGTAAAAGTGGAAACAAACAGCATACGAAAATTCTTAATATTCAACATGCATCGAGCAGTTAGATACTCAAATCTAAGTAGACTGATATATTTCATTTTGAACTTAATGAAAAAGAATATACCGTTACAAAAGAACAGACAGGTCGGTATTCACGTAAAACATGAGTTGGTGGGGGGGGGTTGATTCAAACAGTCTTTTATAGTGAAACATCGTAACCATGCATAACAGTTATATATGCGATTGAAGGGACATCTGAACTCATATCATTGGAACTTTTAATTGAGACTTTCTTAGAATAAGACTTTAATCATAAAATATTTATTAGATTTAATTTTTTTGACTTATTATTATTTTTGGAAAAATATACAAGAGTAATTCAATTATAATTGACAGTCTTAGACTTGTGCTGAATGTGTAAAATTTTACAAGTCTAAATTCTGGTAAAGCTTTGGCAAGCTCAGTAAGTATAATCAATCAAAGAAAAAAGAAAAGTTTGTGGTAATTAAACTTCTGGCAAATTTTGAGGTGTTATAATTTAAATCATATCTAAATAATTGACAATTTGTTACCCCCCCTCCAGTCTCCTTAAATTAAAATGTTTATTATTGTTAGAATAAATAAAATGAACTTTTTATTGTAATACTTATGCATTTATTTTTTTTTCAATTAAGTACGTGCTTTAATTAATTAATGCATGTTTTCATTCTGATCAGAGAAGATTTGACACGAATTATTTCAAGCTGGAATGCAGCTTGTTATAATTAATGCAGAAATTAAATATGATGCCGAACAGTATTGCCAGAATTAAATATTATGTATATAAAATTATGATGTTCATGATTTAAATGATCAATTGCAAATACATGCATGTAGATGTTACCAGAAAATTATTTCTGGCAGTATGATACTGAGTATAGCCAGAATATTACCAGAAGTTGTTGCAGCTAGTGGCAATATTCTAGGTGCATGTTAATATAATTTTTTACAGAAATAACTCAAATAGTATTGCCAGAATGTTGCCAGAAGTTATTGCCGCTAGCGGCAACACTCCAGCAGTATTGCCACAATGTTACCAGAAGTTGTTGCAGCTAGCGGCAACATTTCACTAGTCTCAAAATCTGGTTTCTGGTAACAAAAATGTGTTGCTGCAATATTGCCGCAATGTTGCAGCAATAATTTTACTTTGGTAAGGGTAAGTAAAGGAATCTACAAAGTAAAGATTATTATTTTATTTATAATGAGAAATATTAAGGCTGATATATATTTAATCAAATCAAACCGAAAAAACCCCCGAACGGTAGCATTTTAAATCGAAACCAAACTGTATTGTATTGTATATTATATGAACCCTGAATCATCCCAGCCCTAGTTTAAATGAGTTAAATTGGACGAGATGTTAGGCAACTTGTATACATGGGTTTGCGTAGAAATATGTCGGGTTGATAAATCTCATAGATGGCGAGGCGAAACCAATAAGTAATAAGTGATAGTATAGTATACTATACTATGATACAATATTGTATAATATAATATTGTATTATAGATAATTGTATCACATGATATTGTTTCATATGATATTGTAATAATTAACAATTAATCATATGATACAATATTGAATAATATGATATTGTACAATATAATATATTTTTATATCTGAATCACATGAAATTGTATCATATGATATTGTAATGTGTCATATGATACTATATTGTATCATGTATTACAGCAAAACTCGTTTATAACGAATTTCAAGGGACCATTGAAAAGACTTCGTTATAGCCGTAATTCGCTATACGTTTATAAAGAATTCGTAAGAAATGTTATAGCGAATTCGTTATAAGAAAATCAGCTGACAGTTTTCCAAACTATCGTAAGTTATAAAATCAGTATTACCATCATTTACAAAAAATGTCAATATAACCATTTCGGTTCAATTTTTATGGCGTCGAGCGAAGCTCGAAAGCCATCTAGGGATCGTACGGCCGCCAGAAGTTGCCAATTTTAAGGAGCCGAACAACTCATTCGCAGAAATGAGTGCAAAGTTTTATTATGTGTTTGAGGAAAAAAAAATGACATACTTCCATTTCGAGCAGAACAGTACGTCAACAAAACAAGTTTGCAGATACAAAAATAGTTGATGTCTTTGATAATGTTCATAATTTATTGTAAATAATATGTCTGTGTTTCGGCGGATGAATACACTTTTACCGAAGAACATGCGATAGTTAGGCCTACATACTCAATTTGTTTATGAAATATACCTGCCTGCAAAACAGATTATTTTGTTTCCATATCGAATGTTGACAATGCACAAATGTTGATCTTTTCGAAACAAAACTTCCTACATCGGTGATATATCTACAACCAAAAGTAATTCTAAACCATCTACTTTCACTTCGTAAACAACATGAATGGGTGCTTTCTTATTTCTACCCCTGTTCTTTTCGGCCCGTGTCATTTGGACCCATGTGAATTTTAAATTGATAATAAGAGACAGAGTTTTTATCAGCAGTATACAATATAAAGAATTAAATACAATCATACTTTTAATATACAAATTTATTCTATTTGAATAGAAAAAAAATATCTGAAAAAATTTTAACTTCTAAGAGATTTTTAACTAACATTCAAAATTTTTTAAGAATTAGGTGAGTCAAATTGTAATGAATTGTAATTTAATTAAATATGTGATAAAAAACATAATTTTTATTTATTTGAAAGTAGTCAACTAAATGTATTTGTCTTTATATTTGTTTTAAAAGTAAATATAATTGATACCAATTTTCTAAATGAAGGGTCAATAACCAAATTAGAATAATTTCTGGAAAAAAAATTCATACTTCATTTTGATTTTTCCATATTAAGTTGACTGCATAAAATCCATATAAAATATCTGTTTTGTTAAAATTGACCGTCCGACTCAATTTTTATAAACATTAATCTCCAGCAAAACAATAAGAAAAGTTGATCTCAAGTTAAGTACATACAAAATCATACTTTGTTTTAAGGATTTGTTTAATCTATAGTACCTAAATGTATGTGTGATCAATGAAGGAGAACCATAAACAACACAAATAAAAAAAAAATATGCATTTTTGTTAAATCAGGGGTTTATTTTGAAATTTTAAAAAAATTATTCAGGTTTAAAGTCAACTCGACGCCATTGTGGCCCTTCAGGCCTTTGATTTTTTTTATTAAAATCCGTAAACTATTTGAATTTGAGTATTTCATATATGCATCTTAAAATTGCATGAATCTTCAATGAAATTTGAAATGGAAAATATTCGTTATAAAAATGATAAAATGTGTTAAAATTTGCCAGCGGGGTCTTAAAATTACTTCGTTATAGCCGTAAATTCGTTATAGCCGTGTTCGTTGTATACAGCAATTTTCTATAGGTTTATATGAGAAATCTCCCGGGAGATAAATAATAATTCGTTATAGCCGTAAATTCGCTATATCCGTGTTCGTTATATTCGAGTTTTTCTGTATATATAATGATATTGTATTATGTGAATGTATAACAGGATACAATACCGTATCATATTATGTCTTACCTCCTGCTAAATTGTAACAAAGTCTTTGGCTTACAGCAGTCACGTGGAGACCATGTATATTCCATACATAGTCAGTACAAAATGTTACTCCCTATAATGACGTCATGTTTCGTACTCAAATTGAAACTTGTAATATTATCATTAAAGCTTGATTTTCATTATTTTATTTACTTTTTATCATTAAAACAAAGGCAGTCGGTAAGATATAATCGTTACATGGTTTGTAGTTGACCTAAATGGTTTATACATGGTAAGTGAATTCCATATGGGGCTTGAGCTCTGCTCTCGCCCAATATGGAATTTACTGACCATGTATAAACCATATTAGGTCAACTACAAACCATGTAACTAATAATATGATACAATATCATATCTTGATACAATGTCATATCATATGTTACAATATCATATTGTATCATAAGATATAGTATAGTATCATAGGATGCAATATTGTTTATTATATTTATTTATTGTATTGATAAACATTGTATCCTACAATACCATATGAAATGAACATGTGAATATCAAACAATTTTTTAACATATGATATATGATGTTGTATCAAAAGAGTATCCATGAATAATCCAAGATCAATATTAACTATGATTTTCATATAATATGATAAAGGTGATCTCATAAAGGTGATGCCTCATAAAGGTGATGCCTCATCTTGGTGAGCTTTGTAATCTGAGATTACCAATGTGTAATTTTGTCTTGAAACTATAAGGCCAATTCTTACCATTTTTAGGTCACCTGATTCACCTAGGTGACTTACTGCAATTGGTCTTCTTCTGTCATCTTGCATCGTGCGACATGCGTTGTCTGTTGTGCGTTAACAATTAAAACTACAAGGCAAATTTTTAACTTCCTCTTGAAACTACAACACCCCTGCGAATGTGTTCGGAATGTTTTCTTTATCGTTGCTAAGTATGTAATAAATCCAGAGGTGCTTGAATGAAAGTTCACGAGACTTCCCCGAGATTTGTTCAGTTCCTGTGAAATTTCGAACGGAAGTATAAGTGTTCGGATGATATTCTCAAAATGCCTAAGTACTGGTCGTTTTTCATATCATATTCTAATTTGATTTATGTTAAAACATGAAAATCTATTAATATGTATGTCTTATTTCATCATCTAGAGGTTATTTAAACTAAACGATGATATTCAGAACAGAGTTATCGTTCGTTTTCAACCACTCTACACGTGGTTGAAAATATAAACATTGGGTTCCTTAATAAAATCATAGTCATGTTTGATGCTTGTGGTGTGCAATACCATGATTTAAAAAAAAAGAATGGGTGTCTGTTTTGCTTAAAAACTTAGTATATCGAGCCATTTTCAAGGAACATTCTGCATAAAATGTATAGTCTGTTCCACTATTGATGCTATAACTAGGTCAGGCGCAGATCAAAAATTAATCCCGGGGGGGGTTGCTACTAAGCATGTTAATTGTTGCAATAGCAGGAAAAATCCTAAATTTTCTATTGTCACATTTATTTCTAGAACTCATTTTATCCACCAATTAATGAAGATAAAGTTTAAAATCAATAAACGTCTAGATTTTATAGTTGACTACAAGTACCTATAGATTCTAGGAAATTGACTATAAACACGAGGCACGATTTTTACTGTAAAACTGAAAGGGTCAAATAAAACCACGTGGTCTAAATTTAAATAACAATAACATTCGCAGGGGTGTACAAGGCCAATTCTTACCATTTTTAGGTCACCTGAGTCACTCAGGTGACTTATTGCAATTGGTCTTTTTCCGTCATCTTGTGTCATGCGACATGCGTCATCCGTCATGCATTAACAAATCTACAAGCCCAATTGTAACCATTTTTGGTTTGAAACATCTCTAGGATAAGAGGAATATAAATTTTGAAGCTTATGACTATACCACCCCAGGGGCCTCATGGGCAGGGCCAAGTATTTAAAAAAAAAGACCAAATATTAAAAAATCTTCTCTCTACTTTCACACAAGGTGAAAAAAACTAAATGCATGGTTTAAATATCCATAAAGCCCTCTACCAAAAATGTGAAATTCATGACCCGTGGGTCAGGGGTTCTGGCTCTAGGGTGGGGCGAATGTGGTCATATAGTGAAAATAAGTTAAGTCATATAGTGAAAATAAATTTAATCTTAGAAAATCTTCTTCTCTACTCCCATATATATTTGAGAAAAACTAAATGCTTGGTTAATATGATGTCCATAAAGTCCTCTACCTAAATTGTGAAATTCATGGCCCCTGGGTCAGGCCCTAGTGTGGGGCCAATCTTACCATATAGTTAGAATATATGAAATATTAAATCTTAAAATATCTTCTTCATTACTCCCATATAAATTTGAGAACAAATTTTAAAATGCATAGTTATGATGTCTATGAAGCCCTGAACCAAAATTGTGAAATTCATGGCCCCTTGGTCAGGGTTCTGGTCCAAGGGCGGGGCCATTATGACCATATGGATATAGTCCATTTAATATGCATTTTTCATAGGCGGTAATGTTAACATTAGGGTTCATAGCTCCAGCCCTAATTTTCATTCAGCAACGATGGACCCCTTGAATGAAAGCTCATCAAATTGTCTCTCTCCTGTTAAAATTTCATGGTGTGAAGTCAGATTCGTTTTCAAGGTAATTTGCTTCTGTATTAAAAAACTCTGAAAATGAAAGTAAAAGTAGGGAATTTCCCAACAATTTCAGTTCTTTCCTTCAAATAATAATTATCCCCTCGCGCAACTTGTTGTGAAGGGGTCATATAGCATCGCTGCTGTGCGTGTGTGTGTATGTATGAATTCAAAGAAAACCCTCGCATGCATGTTTATCAAACTTCGTACACTTTATAAGCATGGTTAATGGACAAACCCTATTAATTTTTAAGTAATTCTGTTAAATATTTATTAAAATATCATTTATTACAACACTTAAAATAGAAATTTTATGTACGACTTGACAATAGACATTTCCTGTTCACGAAAGTAAACATTTCAAATCAACAACTTGATATTTTGTTGGATTTAGGCCTTGTAAAGGTAAGAAACAAACGTTTTTTAGAAATGGGGAGTTAAAAGGATGTCCAAAGTGTAAAATTGAAGCGAGCAGGAGATTAAGTTTATCCCAATTTAATCAAAACAAGCAGTGGTATGAAACGAATTTCGGGCTAAATTTCCCAAATTACTAAGAGCAGAACAGGTTTATAATTCAGAAGAGACTTTGACGAGTATCATCAACAGTATTAAACGGGAATTCATTCCATGTTAATCGCTCTAGATACGTTACTCTTTTTAAAAAATCGGGGTTGAAATTACGACATGTTAACTCGAATTTTTCCATAGGACAGACTACAAACCACTAGATTTTTAGCTATGTTTCATGTTCATTATGAAAATGCATAATGTATGTCACTGAATAAAGAGAATATAACTATATAACTAAAGTTGTGGAGTGTTTTGTTTTCGCTAGTTATGGGAGGGGGTTACATTTACGTGATTGTACAATTCAAATTTGTTTTGTTTTCGCTAGTTATGGGAGGAATTGTACAATCACGTAAATGTAACCCCCTCCCATGGATACACCCCAGAGCGTGCATGGGGATAGGAATAACAAAATATTTCAATTCAAAGAGGTTTTAGGAAGATAACTATTTGGTCTCTTCAATTACTTGTATATCCTAAATAATGCATTTCCCCCCACAATATTTTATTTCGCGAGGGGATGCTTTGCGGTGCCCTTGTTCAATTTTGACACTTGCTTTTAAAACTTCTGACATGTGTTAAGCATTCTGATTAAAATGTCACAATAAATGTATAAATTTTACACTCTGCAAGTATTGGAACTACTTTGCTTACTAGGCACTACTTTGTTGTCCTACCGATTCTAAAAATAGTTAGAGGGATATAGCCATATACAGTCAAACTTGTATTAAGCAGTCACCAGCGGGAGGCACCCAAAGTAACCTCTTAACAAAGGTGACCTTTGAATAGAGACTTGTGAATTTGCCAACATCAAATACCTTATTAAAACAATTATTCAATTTTATTTTAATTATATACTTGATATTTAGCATAATGTATCAAAATGATAGATAAAGTAATTGATTTGATGTTTTTTTATAGTATCTATTATATTTAGAAATAAGTACAAATACATAACAATGCATTGTGCATGCAATTGTTATATTTTTTTAAATTATTGAAAAAAGTCATTACGCGGTAAAACCTTGTCGCTGACATTTTCACAATTATAACACTATTTTCATGAGTACTGTATATATAGAAAACAAACACTTTTAATAAAATCAACAAGTAAGTTTTTAACCGACCGTATCTGATCTCAAAATCATATTATTTAATTGAGCAATTTTCTCTTGCCTCGCCGCAGACATTTTTGACACCTATTTCATTCATGTTTATAAAACAAAAATTGTTAATACAATTCATTTGATTCCCATTCGATTCTGATCTGCCAATTATGTATTATAAATACATCAATTAATTGGTTTCTCTCGCCTCAGGCGTATAATTATTGTTTACATTTATTACCCGACATTCGGAAGCCATGTTTAAAATCCCCGGGTGTAAATCATGTAACCGACCAAAATGGCCGCCTAATGCATGTCAACTGTACAGTTTCTGATCAAAATACGATGACCGCTGACCGCGTTAGACAGGTGACGGCTCTTTAGAGGACAATTATATAGGATTTTTCATCGGGAGGAAATAAAATGACCGCATACGAAAGGTGACTGCTTAATAGGGGTGGCCGCTTCGGCAGTTTTGACTGTAGTGAAAATGTGTTAAATCTTAAAAATTTTTAAATTCATGGCCCCTGGGTCTGGGGTTTAGGCCTTGGGTAAAGCCAATATGGCCACAAAGGGAAAATGTACAACACTGTATGATATTTTTAGCTCACCAATGAGCTAAAAGCTCAAGTGAACTATTCTGATCACTTTTTGTCAGGCGTCCATCTGTCTGTCCATCTGTCTATAAACATTTTACATTTTCGACTTCTTCTCAAGAACCACTGGGTTGATTTCAACCAAACTTGGCACAAAGCATCATTAGGTAAAGGAAATTTAAGTTTGAGAAAATAAAGGGCCACACCCTCTTCCAAAGGGAGATGATTAAAATTACTGAAAATTTGTTGGTATCTTTCAAAAATCTCAAAAACCAACTGGCCAGAAAAGCTGTAACTTGTGTTAAAGCATCCACAGGTAGTCTAATTCAAGTTTTAGATTCAAGTTTGTTGAAATCATAATCTGTGGAGGTAGGGTGGGGCCACATTGGAGGGTCGAATAGGAATATATAGAGAACTAGACACGATCTCGTTGCGAGCAACGAGTGGGTCTTCCGTTTGATTATGAATTAATGATAGGGTTGAATTAAAATGTTGACATTTGGTACGAGTTACTATATTAACTTCTTTGGACCTACACTGCAAAATTAAGATTTCCGGAAAAGGCCATTTTTAAACTTCAATATCTCTGCAATGCGTTGTCCGATTTTAAAACGGTTTTTAGTTTTGTATTCAGTACAAAAATGTCTACAAAACGTATATGCTTTAAAATTCCAAAAATCAAAATTTTGGAATCACTTCCGGTGACGACCGGAAGTGACGGACGACCTGCTTATATTAAAATTTAATGTTTAAAACATATTCTGATGGTAAAAAATTGTAAATTACGTAATTTGAATAATTTTTAAAACCCAATTTTCCAAAAATGCTGTTTGAGCGGACCAGAAGTGACGGACGATCATGGTTTTACCTGATCGGCCCTAGGAATTTAAAAATCTATCATTCCTGAAACTTTCAATTTTCTATCTTTAATCGTTTTTGAGAAAAAGGGAGGACCAGATCATTTTTTACAAACAAAAAACGAATATAACGGCCGGCCGGAAGTGACGTCATCAACAAAATGTACATGATAAAAGACCTTGATATTTTGTATTATTCGTGAAAATTTCATAAAAATCTATTGTAGCATATTTGAAATATTTGAGTTTTAAGAAAAATGTTAAGAAAAAAAAGAATAATAACTAGACACGATCTTGTTGCGAGCAACGAGTGGGTCTTCCGTTTGATTATGAATTAATGATAGGGTTGAATTAAAATGTTGACATTTGGTATGAGTTACTATATTAACTCCCTTTTAAACTAATTTTTGGACCTACACTTCAAAATTAAGATTTTCGGAAAAGGCCATTTTAAAACTTCAATATCTCTGCAATGCGTTGTCTGATTTTAAAACGGTTTTTAGTTTTGTATTCAGTACAAAAATGTCTACAAAACGGATATGCTTTAAAATTCCAAAAATCGAAATTTTGGAATCACTTCCGGTGACGACCGGAAGTGACGGACGACCTGCTTATATTAAAATTTGATAAGTTTAAAACATATTCTGATGGAAAAAAACTTGTAAATTATTTAATTTGAAAAATTTTTAAAACACAATTTTCCAAAAATGCTGTTTGAGAGGACCGGAAGTGACGGACGATCGTGGTTTTACCTGATCGGCCCTAGGAATTCAAAAATCTATCATTCCTGAAACTTTCAATTTTCTATCTTTAATCGTTTTTAAGAAAAAGGGAGGACAAGATCACTTTTTACAAAAAGAAAAACGAATATAACGGCCGACCGGAAGTGACGTCATCAACAAAAATGTACATGATAAAAGACCTTGATATTTTGTATTATTCGTGAAAATTTCATAAAAATCTATTGTAGTATATTTTAGATATTTGAGTTTTAAGAAAAATGTTAAGAAAAAAAAGAATAATAGTAATAATAGTGAAAAATAGAGAAAAAGAAACCTAACAAAAACAATAG
>WFKH01011581.1:29739934-29757438 GCA_016163765.1 Magallana hongkongensis | reverse complement strand
GGAATATATAGAGAAAATCTTTAAAAATCTTCTTCTCAAAAACTATTAAGCCAGAAATGCTCCAATTTGAGCGGAAGCATCTTCAGATAGTGTAGATTCAAGTTTGTTTAAGTGGGGCCACAATGGGGGATGAATTTTTACATTAAGGAATAGATAGAGAAAATCTTTAAAAATCTTCTTCTCAAAAACTATTAGGCCAGAAAAGCTCAAATTAGAGTGGAAGCATCCTCAGATAGTGTAGATTCAAGTTTGTTTACATCATGGTCCCCGGGGGTAGGGTGGGGCCACAATGGGGGGATGAATTTTTACATAGGAAGATATAGAAAAAATCTTTAAAAATATTCTGGGAAAGTTTTCAGTCTAAAAAGCAGTAACTTGTGTGAAAGCACGGGTTGTGCAGATTAAAGTTTGATCAAACCATGATTCCCTAGAGAAAAGTGGGGCCACAAAGTGGGGTGGGGGGAGGGGGGGTTGGGGGTTTATATAGGAATAGAGAAAAATCTTCTTACAGGTACAACAACAAAAGGGGCTATGTATTTACCATAAAAATATGTGGATAAAAATCGGCAGATATTTTAAATTTTTTGAGCAAGATCTACTGCACTTAGTTGTCAAGATATTTTGATTTTGATACTGTAATGCTAATTTGATCAGAGTTAAGGCTATTGTTGCTCAGGTGAGCGATGTGGCCCCTGGGCCTCTCGTTTACTTTCCAAATCTGGTCATGACCAGATTTTCACATGTTGGAGGTGGATATTATTATCACCTCTCACTCTTTTCTGAATTTATGTGGGAATAATCCCTTGAAAATGTCAATCTTAGGCCAAAAAAAATTATGATTTGTTTTCAGGCACCGCCGCATCAATGAAATTATCGCCACATCAAAGTTTTTTATTGTTGTTTTTCCAGATTTTCATATCTTATCATTATTGATTTTCTCTGTTATGAAATCAATGGAAACAAACCCTTAGGTGACTCAATAAATGCTAGTCTCTGTCAATGAAAATGTGATTTTAGCTGATACTTGTATCACTGAAATATCTCTGTTAATTATCGCTAGAAATTGAAGCGTCTGTGATATTGCTTAGTACCAGGAATAAGAACAGTTGTATTGTTTGAGAATTTTTTTATGACTAATTTGGAAAGTTGGACTTTTTATTTTTACTTTCCCTTTATTTTTGTCATGTTCCCTAGGCACTAAAGATCGATAACAAAACACCCCTAATGAATGCTTTATTTGACAAATGTTTTATCAAGCAAATTCAACTTGTGAAATGCCATTATAACGAAGTCCCATATTTTAGTTATGACAGACTTGTATTAAATATTACTGTGGAGCGGAAGATGAGCTGCAAATGAAGCAGAGGCATATATATATCCCATTTGTCATATTAGTTCACCTGCAAAAACTCTTCCTTTGAAAAAGAAACGGAGTCAGTTTAAACTAAAAAGAACCAAAAAAAAAATATCAGTTTAATAAATATCTGCTAATGCGTACACAAATAAATAAATATAAGATGGGTTAATTGTGAATTTTTATCTTTAAAAAATCCCTGCCTGCCTCATCAAAATTTCAAAATTTTGGCCTGAGAAACTAATGATTAATTTTTATTGGCCAGCTAATATTTATATTTCAATTTACACTTTTGTTGGTCTGTTATACCCTTAGATCTCACATGAAATGAAAACAGCTGGTTGTGTTTAGCTCGATCACCGAGACAAAGTCGGGGGGAGCTTATATATATTATGATATATATATATACACACATTCTACTGTGTTTTTCCATTGAATTGTGTGATCTTTAAATGCCTCTAAATGCAACAACCTAATCACTGCATGTGTATAAATTTACGTGTAATTTACGTAAGTACATACATGTGATAAGTTGAAGACCACAAAACTGCACAGGAGCCTGGAATTTAGGTGAAAAAACTGTACACTTCCCATCAAAAAACGGTTCAAAATATCACTTAAATTCTTCTGTTAAAGCACCTTATTTCTAAACCAACAAATGTATATTGTCGCAAATGCCTTATTTTAAATGTTGTAATAAAGTTTTCTGTGCTTTAAAATTTCATATTGTGTTTTATATTCACAATTTTTTCACTAATCATATGAAATGAGCAAGTTTAGATGCTAGTTTGTTTAACAACTTTATATAGTGTAATGTGAGAGTCGATGTCTCCAATTTACATCTTGTTCATATATTACTGATTTATACACCAGCAATGTAAATAGCAGCAAATGCAACCTTACATAAATTTCTGCACATAAAAATCCTTCATTTCAGCATAAGCATGATAATAAACACGTTTATTCATCGTATATATTACGTACAGAGAGCTGGTTCAGATTCATGTATATTTTTAAAGTTGGCTAAAAAATTTTCGATCAAGTTATGAAATACTTTAAAACAGTTATAATTAACTACCCCTTTAAAAACAAAGCTACCTAAAGGGGCATTTTGATACGGATTTATAGCGAGATGATTATCCCAATTGGCAGTTCACACCTTCACACGCAACGGTTTGTGTACACTATACACAAGTATCGGTAGGTCACGTGTCAAACACAGGTGATGTTTTCCAGTGTCTCGCGAGCGAGAATGAGAGGAAAATGGCGGCATATTTAGCGAGAAATTCAAAATACTGTACAAATTTTCATATTGCGTGAATTTTGGTGTCCCATCAGTACATCGTGAATGGGGTAGAAAAAACGGTACATTTTGCGTACCGCCAGTACATATCACATGTATGTTAGTAGTTCCCAAACATTGATTTCTGTTATCGGTTTAAAAATATATTTCATACAGTCATGTTGTTAAAACACCGTGTATTACTATTATTCAACAATAAAATTGATTTTATTGTTAAAAGCAAAATTTCTAGAGTTATTTTTCATGGATTATATTTTCATGCTTATCCCAACAGTCTATGTGATAACCAGTTTAAACCGGTTCTAGAAAACAGCTGTTCTTGCTGTTACTAATTTACTCCCTCCGTGATCTGAAATTTATACCGATTTATTTTAATAAAACAATTGATTTCATCAATAAGGGAATATAATATAAGCATTAAATGATTTATTTTTGACGTCAATAACGCACGTTATTCAATTTGTCTGCTCAGCTGACAGCAGTTATTGACACGACGACGTCAAAAATAAAGCATTTAATGCTATAATGCATAACCCCCGGCGTCGTGAAAGTTTTTGTTACAGGTCCTGTATCTTAGTTATTACTTGTCCTATCTTCACCAAACTTGCATTGATTGTTCATCTGGACCTACTTATGGAATGAAAAGACTTCGATGCTAAATCTGGGCCATGAATTTCAGATGCTGGAGGAGCTAGGTTAAGGTTTATAGAGCAGGTTAAAGTTTTCCTAGTAGGTGCCCTTTGATGACTATATCTTAATTATTACTGGTCCTAACTTCACCAAACTTGGATGGATGGTGCATCTTATGATACTCATGCACAGGAGAGGCTTGAATACTGAATCTGAGCCATACAGTACCGATCAGACCCAACCTAACACCAGAGCAGACTCCAACTAAACCACGGGTTTACTTTTGGGGTTTACTTGGGGTTTACTCTGGGTCTTCTTGTTGAAAATTTGCGTCCACTCAGGGTTTACTTTTGGTGCACTAGGGGTTTACTTTGGGTTTACTCAGATTTTGCTTTTGGGGTCCACTGTACACACTGAAGTGTGAAGCAGACCCATCTTTTATCTTACCATCTTCCTGCCTGTAATTCCTTTTTTTCATTTTGCAGCAAATCACGGTTGATTAAACTCGCGGAAAACAAAAATTTGTAAAACACAAAATTCAAACCTAATGGAATTTTACAAAATACTGATCACGAATATACATATGTACATGGTATATTAATTCACAATGTAATCAAAGAATTATCTTTTTTTCTGAGTTTCATTTTCAAAACATGTTCTGTTGAAAAGCAATTATACATGTAATATCTAATGAAATGCTTTTCGATAAAAACCTCCGGTTTATATAATACCCGTTTAAAATTATTGTCTGTTTAATATAACAGTTTATTTTTAGTGCACCCCGCTTATTATAATGGAAAGATTACTTCTGTCAATTGAGTTTCACACCTTTTGCATGTGCTGGACACTTATAATGAGTAGGTTGTATAAACATCTGAGCCCCCAAACCAGTTTAAAAACTGATAGCACCGTGGCCGTTGTTATGGTTGTCTACTGTATTTCTAATAGAAAAAATGTGCTAAAGAAACCAAAGAAAGGTTTTGTATAATTCTTGTGGTTTATTTGATTTTTCTTTTTAAAGAAGTTATTAAACACGAATTGTCTGATGTACATGACCTTGTTAGATTTAGTCAAAACTGGAAGTAGAGAAAGAAAACAAATTGAAAGCATGTCAGCTAATCGGAAGTATATTGGTGGATCATGCAATTTTCCAGCTAATAATAGTTAATTTTAGCAATAGCCAGGTTTGGTTTTTATTATAGACTGGTTAATATCATAATTTTTCCTGACAGAATGACTATTACATTAAGCGGGGTCAACTATACTGCTATGCTTTTCAAACGGGTCGGAAATGTATTTTGTGTCAACAAGTAAATCTAATTATGTTTTCATCATCATTATACTCAAATAATTTTTCGCTAGATGTTAAATTCGCAGAATTTTTATTTCAGCGAAGATAGCGAAAAATAAACTCCGTTCCTGCTATACAGTATATTTCTGATCGGGGTTTACTTTCTGTGTCCACTCTTGGTTACTCTGGGTTTACTCTGAGTCCACTCTAGTTTTAACCCTAAGTAAACCCAGGGTTTAGTTGGGGTTTACTTTTGTTAGGTTGGGTCTGATCGGTACTGTAGTTGTCGGATGCTGAATGAGGTTAAGGTTTTAGGAGCTGGTTAAAGTTTTTGGAGCAGGTGCCCATTGATGACTATATCTTACTTACTACTGGTCTTAACTTCACCAAACTTGCATGGATGGTGCTTCTTATGATACTCATGCACTTGACAGCCTTCAATGCTGAATCTAAGCCATAGGTTTCGGATGCTGAATGTGGTTATTGTTTGATGACTATATCTTACTTATTACTAGTCCTAACTTCACCAAACTTGCATGGATGGTGCATCTTATAATACTTATGCACTTGAAAGGCTTGAATGCAAAAGATTCGGGTGCTGAATGAGGAGCTGGTTAACGTGTTTGAAGCAGGTGCCCTTTGATAGACAGCTCTTAGTTATTATTGATTCAATCTTTCCCAAATTTGGATAGATGATGCATCTTGTGATACTGATGTGATCCACAGGCCTGGATGCTGAATCTGAGCCATAGGTTTCGGATGCTGGAGGAGGTTATGTTTTTTGGAGCAGGTCACATGTTTATATAAATAATAGTACTAGTTCAAACTTGCATGGTTGATTTAACTGTGTAAATGAATCATAGAGTTAGCTTCAGATACAGAGGGTGATCATGATTATCTAGATGCTTAGACAGGTTTAAGTTTTAGAACAACTCAAATTGTGTTTTGCTTTTGGAGCTGGTTATAAAACGAAGTAATTTTATGCTCAGACTAAAACAGTTAATATAACTTTGGATGTGTAAATCGAGGTAGCTTCAGATACAGAGCCTGATCTTGATTATCTTGATTCTGGAGCAGATGTAAGTTTTTTGAGTAGTTATATGCAGGTTTGAATGTTGTAAAAAAATGTTGTCCTGGCTAACTTTCATGGTTCATGTAACTTTGGATTTGAAACATAGGCTAGCTTCAGATACAGAGCCTGATCTCCATTATCAAGGATGCTAAACAGGCTAGCTTCAGATATAGAGCCTGATCTCCATTATCAAGGATGCGAAGAAAACCCTGTCCTACTTCACTCAAACTTGCTTGATAGATGTGTTTGTTGTTAATGATATATCATGATTCCTATGATATTGTACTGTATGATATGAGACAGTATTGTATGATATGATTCAACAAGGTTCGACACTAACGGTAGCCCGCTAGTCCGGGGCAACTGAAACTTGAGGTCGGGCTACTAAACAAGTCATAAAGCTTGTCCTGCGGGGCTACTGAAAATTTAAATACCATACTATTACTCAAAGCAATGTGTAAATATTTTTAAAATGTATATACCGTGTTTTTCGGAATTTAGGTCGATACTTTTTTTCCCTGGCACGTGGACCTCGCCCTATTCATCGCTTCGCCCTATTTACGTTTTTTTTAAAAATTTGATATGAAATTTTGAAAAAAATTATGCAAACCCCTAATAAAATCATAAGAGTTTACTATAATACCGCTTGAATTTCTGTGTAAAAATCGTATGAACTTTTATCAATATAATGTTGTAATTTATCATTACAAACCTAATGTGAATTAATCTATTTCTTTCATAAATTTCTTTTTTAATCACTAAGTCTGATAGAAAGGCCTTTTGCAATCATCAACAGGCATGTTACCGTGTGCTTACGATAAACAGGAAATCGATGTCGGGTGGTGAAAGTAAAATGAGAACCGTACAAAATGTAATTACGGAATAAACTTGATTTTTTTTTTCATTTTTAATTTTTCAGTTTTTTTTCCTAAATTCGAAATCTAAACCAGGTATACTTGTATATTTGTTAAAATAATGACCAAAAACAGGGACTACATGTATATGAGTGTCTGAATTCAGTCAGGGAAATAATCAATGTACTTATTTATACACAGTTGAGCTATACGCACGTGCCAATCATGCCCACAGGCTTTGATAAGATCAGAGGTTGATCCATGTGTATATACACAGTAAAAAAGTCACACGATTACCAAGAATACGTAAACATTAATTAATTCATGCGGTACGATACCTGAGTAAAGGTTTAAAAGTTAGACTGACCAAAAGTCTTGACGATAGATGGCCAGTGACATAAGCTGGTGAAATAAAAACCCGCCATACCCTGGTAAACTAAACTAATACTAAATTAATACGTTACTTCAGACTCTAATAACACAGACACAAGGTTGCATGTGCTATATGTGTTACTATCACCCGGTTGACACCAGTTTGAACACGTGACAGCTGGGAAGTGAACTCGATCACCTTTAACAAATACTGTGTAAACAATCTATAACAAACGTACTGAATAAAATGGGTTGAAAATCATGGTGCAAATTCACGCATTTTATAAGATGTGTATTACTAAATTTAAATAATGCATTTTATTAACCTTCTATTAAAACTGTTAACCTTTAAGATAAAAAAGCTACTATGATAACATTATTGATTTAAAACACTGCTATTTTTATTCATTCAAACTAGAGGTAATTTTTCGACCAATTCATCGAAGTCGACCTATTTATACTTTTTTTTAATTTTTTTACCAAAAACGGGCTCCTTCGCCCTATAAACCAGATCGACCTAAATTCCGAAAAATACAGTACAAATTCCAAATATTCACTAGGCTACCGAGATTTGGAATCGTCGGTGCGAGATAGCTCGATCTCTCTACTATGTTATAAATGCTCGACGTTGTTTTTGTCCAACTTATCAAAAATCTTGATTTTCAAAGTGTTTGAAACGGTGATGAAAAAACAAATGCAAGCGGTGCATTGACGTAAACAATTGATCTGGGAAAAATGTGGAATTACTTGGTGGATCAAGAATATCACCGATGGTTCAACCTCTGTTAACATAACTGGGCGTCAATTTTCCTATAGGGACTTGACATTATTATGGGTTCAAACTGTTTAGAATCTCTGTATTTGTGGGAACAATGTAGATTGATTCGCATGATAGAAATCTTGGTACTGGTACTTTTTTTAAAGTAAAAATTTGACAAATTAATATAGGTCTACTTGCCTGTATAAAATTTGTATCTTTTATTAAGGGAAAAATATTCAGTTTACTTTTTAATTGGTGACCAATTTGCTCAAAAATACATCCAGAACGCAGGATTTGGCATGTTTATTTCCAAAATTTTCCGGGGGTGGCCCCCCGTACCCCCCCCCCCCCCACCCAGCAGGAGGGGAAAACCCTTGTTGCATATAATATGATACAATATCACATACAGTACCAGTCGGACCCAACCTAACAGAAAGTAAACCCAGACTAAACCCTGGGTTTACTCTGGGTTTACTAGTCAAGAGCAGACCCAGAGTACGGTAAACCCCAAGTAAACCCAGAGAAACCCAAAGTAAACCCAGAGAGTAAACCCCGATTAGAAGTAGACCCCTGAAGCAGACGCCACATGTGTATTTGGAATATACAAGGGAGGGGAATTTACAGGCAGTAAGATAATTAGATAAAAGACGGGTCTGCTTCACATTTCAATGTTTAAAGAGGACCCAAAGAACAAACTGTGAGTAAACCCAAAGTAAACTCAAAGTAAACCGTAACTGGACACAAATTTTCAAAAAGTAAACCCGGAGTAAACCCTAAGTAAACCCCGAAAGTAAACGGGGTGTTTAGTTGGGGTTTACTCTGGTGTTAGGTTGGGTCTGATCGGTACTGTAATATGATACAATTATATCATATCTTGATACAATGGCATATCATTATACAATATCATATGGTATCATGATATTATTCAGTACTATATTGTACCATTTTATATATATTTAGACACAATGTTGTAAAGTATCATAGGATACACTTTTATATTGTATTTTATAGTAGTGTATTGGTAAATATTGTATCATACAATACAGTATGAAATTTACATATTATATGATTATATTATTTGATTATTATACAATTTTGTGTCATATGATTTTATATTATATTGTGTCCAACCACACTTCAGTTTCCAATATTTTATAAAACATCATTAACTATGATTTTCATTATAAAATAAAAGTTGTCTCATGAGGGTGATGCCTGAATCTCTGTGAGCTTTGTAATCTATGATTACCTATGTTTTTGATTTGATTTTAAACTAGTTTAAATTTATTAAACATGGAAAATTATATATCATTGGAAAGAACTTTTACAAATGTTGAGAAAAATATTATCTCTTAAAAGTATTTCTCACCAGATGGCACTATTAGGTAAAAGGAACTGACTTGTATATACTGTAAACCAACTTTTATTCGCAAGCGAGAAATTTTCGTGAGTTTCGTGAGAGCATCGTCGTCGCGAATATTTCTTGCTGCGAACCAGCCCTTTTCATATGGTTGCAATAACAACACAGGTCTTTATAAGGCTTACTCGCGAAAATTAGTCTTCGTGAACCAGTTTGTTTCCAGTACATCGCGAAATAATGTCGCCACGAATAAAAGTCGGTTTACAGTATTCCCTCATCCCATGTGTTTTTCACAACGGATACAATCAAAAAGATCAGTTTGAGCCGTCATTAGTGTCACCTGTATCAAGGTATCATGGTATGGGACATCTGTTAAATGTGGACAAAATTACATTAATATAATCAAAATATTTTCATCATATTAGAATTTTCAAATTTTACAACATTTGGCCAAAAAGATATGTTTTAAAAATTTTGGAAATGTAAAAATTATTAAAGCCCCAGGGGGATTTGTACTCATGACTTACAGATTTGTAGGTTATGCTTTAATCTAGGTAACAATTCTGTGAGGGAGTGATGATAAAATTATACTAGATTTTCTTGTTTATTTTGATAGGAAGTACGTCACAATATCAACATGTATACCACAACATGCAGGGTGTATACTATGTTGTACGCAGGGTGTATGCTTTTGAAGCAGCCGAAAGGAGATCAAGCAACGATTTTTGTCCAATTTCTTAATTTATGGACTGATTTCACCACTCAGAATGTGCTTAAAGGAAGACAGCATTCATTAAGGATTATATAGACGTGTTTGATTACATTGTACATGTTCTGAATAAATTTTCTCAAACACCTTAACACAGTTCCGATGATCAGAGCGAATTTGACCATGACGTATGTTTATGATCAAATATCAGGACAAATCTTCAGTTCATTATAATGTTTATATCATTTTCAAATATATGTAATCTGTATATGTTTACACATAAATTACCAGTCAAAAAATCAACCGTATACAAAGTTATTGATGAAAAACTGATGTTGTGCATTGGGTGTATACAATCTGTGGTACCAGGGATGTATATATTCAGATTTTCTTGCAATATAAGTCCGAAATGTTAACGTGGATAGCTGTAATGAAAAATGTTATTGAAATCGTAGTTTTTAGCTCACCTGAACCGAAGGTTCAAGTGAGCTTTTCTGATCACCCGTTGTCCGTCGTCCGTCCATCCGTCTGTCTGTCTGTCCGTCCGTCTGTAAACTTTTCACATTTTTGACTTCTTCTCTAAACCACTGGGCCAAATTAAACCAAACTTGGTACAAAGCATCCTTATGAAAAGGGGATTCTAAATTGTTAAAATAAAGGGCACAACCCTTTTTAAAGGGGAGATAATTACGAAACAGTGAAAATAGGGTGCATGTCTTTGAAAATCTTCTTCTCAAGAACCACTGCACCAGAAATGCCAATATTTACACAAAAGTTTGTATATATAGTCAAGATTCTAAATTGTAAAAATCGTGGCCCCTGGACCAAAACTGGGGCCCCAGGCAGGGTTCAAAGTTTAACATTGAAATACTTTGGAAAAATGTTTAAAAATCTTCTTCTCAACTCAAGAACCACTGCACCAGAAATGCCAATATTTATACAAAAGCTTGTATGTATAGTGAAGATTCAAAATTATAAAAATCATGACCCCCATACTAAATCTGGGGCTCCAGGCGGGATTCAAAGTTTAACATAGAAATAAAAAGGATAAATATTTAAAAATCTTCTTTTCAAGAACCACTGCACCAGAAATGCCAATATTTATACATAAGCTTGTATGTATAGTGAAGATTCTAAATTGTTAAGCCCCGGGCAAAAACTGGGGCCCCAGGCGGGGTTCAAAGTTAAACATACATAAGAAAAATGTTTTAAAATCTTCTTCTCAAGAACTACAATGCAACAGTTTGGAATATTATTATGCATACATCCTTGGCAATTGTAGATTCTAAAGTGTTAAAATCGTGACCCCCAGACCAATACTGAGGCGCTAAGTGGGGTTCAAAGTTTAACATAGAAATATATATGGAAAATGTTAAAAAAATTTTCTTCTTGAGAACTACAATGCTACAGTTTGTGAGATTACTATGCAAGGATCCTCAAATAGTGTAGTTGTTAAAGCCAACCATAAATCCCGGACCAATACTGGGGCCCCAGAAAAGGGTTCAAAGTTTAAAATAGAAATAACATATGCTATGAAATAGAATGTTACAAGGAACTGTTGTTCAGGTGAGCGATGTGGCCCATGGGCCTCTTGTTTCATTATTCTATATTATATTATGCATCATAGTTTACTAAGTATAAAATATATTTCATAACTTGTTTACAATGTAAATTTGAAAAATCATTACCCCGGTTAATTAATATTCCCTACACAGATCATTAGTTTGAACCCTGGATATCATTTGATTGTTATCATTGCCCAGAGACTTTTGTCTCTATGTATGTAAACACTATCCATACAGCAGACCAATGGATCGAATCTAATTTTTACAAAGGCGGTGACAATTAGTTCAGCATAAGTCGACGTTATTTGAAATATATTGACAGTTTAAAGTAGGGATGGCAATCGATTGCGGATTTGCTAACATGTATGTACCTGTTTTAGACAATTGCCTTTTCTATGTTATAAATTGATGTCGTGTTAAAGGAAAAAAGTAAAATAAACACATTGAACATAGGTACAATAATGATAATTGTAACGGTATTCAACAGTGATATTAGTATCATTCATTAATGATTTATTAAAAGCTGAACAGAAAAGGCAGTGACATGTTGTTTTAACAGTCATTATAATTAACACCTACTAATCGATTTTTCTCAAAGAGCTGAGCCCTGGGGTCTTAATGGTCTCCGATTTAACGTGATTAGATACTAGTCTCGAAAGACTAAAAATAAATTTTATCTCGAAATTGTGTTAAAATATACATCATTTTTGTTTTATACGTCTAACCGATTACTGATTTTGTAACCGGTTACCATATCGTTCCGACCGAGTAATCAGTTAACCGGTTAGAGATTGCCATCCCTAGTTTAAAGCGACACGTATCTAGCACAAAGATAAGACACCAATTTGTCTCAATTCCCCAAAAATTTGTATTAAATAAATGAACATTTGATTTGCAGCAAGATGAGACCAAAACTAAAATATTGGTGCTGTTATTGCATTATAAAGATATTCATAAAAAAGCCCTATACCGATAGTCTACAAAATTGTTTGGCAACAGGCATTTAAAAAAGTACTGCAGACAATAATTAAACCTAATAAATTGTGTACAAGAAAGTGTTATTTATAATAATAAAAGCAGCTTTTGAAGAGTACATAATGTATCGATGTGCATATACTAATTGTACATTTTCCAACGTCTTTGTCGGTAATAACACTATACGGATCAATAGTGTAATGTATAGTCCTATACAGTTCATCAAACGCAGTTGGGGCACAAGATGGAATTTGCATAATAAATATACAAAATGAAAATAACATGAAAATGTCAATAATTTAATATTTGAATAGCTGAAAGTTATGTAAATACAGTCAAAACTCACAGTCTTACCCAAAATCAATGGCCACTCTTGACCAGTGGCCAGTTTTATTTTCTTATACACGTGTATATTTGTCCTGGAATAAGCAGCCACTTGTATAACGCGGCCAGCGGCCAGGAAAATCATGACCAATCATGTTATTAACACTTTATTCAGCGGCCACTTGGTCCCAATTAATTATCACGATTCTGTTATAGCATTTCAAGTGATTTTTTTTATCTTGTGAATTTATAGATCTACTTTATAGTAATCTTTGAACCGCTCAATATTGTTACCTATTGCAGAAAACAGGGGTAAACAGGTTTTTTATAATTTCATTGCACCAAAGCAATGTCTGAGATAATAAGTGACAAGCTCACATGTTCACAACAATGGCTTCGATAGGGCCGCTGAGGTGTTAAAAAATAAAGGTGAAACGAATCTTCAGTGAGGTATTTGGTTAACATTACCGGTACTTGTTGGCTCACCTGAGCTGAAAGCTCAAGTGAGTTTTTCTGATCACTTCTTGTCCAGCATCCATCTGTCTGTCTGTCTGTAAACTTTCTACATTGTCGACTTCTTCAGAACCACTAGGCCGAATTCAACCAAACTTGGCACAAAGCATCCTTATGTATAGGGGATTCAAGTTTCAAGGAGAGATAATTAAAAATCATTGAAAATTTGTTGGTATTTTTCAAAACTCTTCTTCTCAAAAACCATATGGCCAGAAAAGCTGAAACTTGTGTGGAAGTATCCTCAGGTAGTGTAGATTCAAGTTTGTTCATATCATGATCCCCAGGGGTACATTTGTAGGGATGAGAAAGAATATATTGAGAAACATCTTTAAAAATCTTCTTCTCAGAAACCGATCGGGCAAAAAAGCTGTAACTTGTGTGGAAGCATCCTCAGGTGGGGAGATTCAAGTTTGTTCAAAACATGATCCCCAGGGGTAGGTTTGGGCCAGAATTCAAGGGGGGGGGGGGGGGTAAATTTTTACAAAAGAGTATATAGGGAAACATCTTTAAAAATCATCTTCTTAAACACAATTTGCCTAGAAAAGCTGTAACTTTAGTCAGTTCAGATAGTGTAGATTAAAATTTGTCAAAATCATAATCTTTAGGAGTAGGGTTGGGCCACATGGGGGGGGGATGTTCTAATTTTACAAAGGAAAACATTTAAATTATTCACAAAAACTCAAATGTTATTATATATGGTTTTACTTATAAATTGCAAGCATTTTGACATATAGTTGATTCTTTAAAATTGTTTAGACTCTAGCCCCTGGACAATTCTTGTGCCTCACAAGGGGTTCAAATTTGATGTGGGTTCCATATATAAACAGTTGTTTAAGTCTGATCATTTTCTTGAGAACTGCAATGCTCAATATGTGATATGACTGTAAAGTCATCCTGTTACAAAGGGGCTCAATGATAAACATAAGAATATGCAGGGGAATTTTTTTTTCATGCAGGATCTATTATACGACATTGTTCGGATATTTTTTATATGACTCCATGAAGCTGATTTTATTATGTCTATTGTTGATCAGGTGAGCGATGTGGCCCATGGGCCTCTTGTATTTGAATAATATTTAAAATACTTATAATTTCAACTGCTTTTAAAAGTACTATGATTACAATAAGCGAGTCAATAACTTTGTATATGATTGATTTTATTGACTGGTAATATATGTGTAAACATATACAGATGACATATATTTGTAAATATTATAAACATTATAATAAACTAATACATGTGATATGTACCGGCGGTACGCCAAATGTACTGTTTTATCGACCCCATTCATGGTGTACCGGTGGGACACCAAAATTCACGGAATATGAAAATTTGTACAGTTTTTTGAATTTCTCGCTAAATGCCACCATTTTCCTCTCATTCTCGCTCGCGAGAACCTGTGTTTGACACGTGACCTACCGATACTTGTGTAGTGTACACAAACTGTCGCGTGTGAAGGTGTGAACTGCCAATTGGGATAATCATCCGTATCAAAATGCTCTTTTAGGTAGCTTTGTTTTTAAAGGGGTATTTAATTATAACTGTTTTAAAATATTTCGTAACTTGATCGAAACACTTTTAGCCAACTTTAAAAATATACATAAATCTGAACCAGCTCTCTGTACGTAATGTATACGATGAATAAACGTGTATATTATCATGCTTACGCTGAAATGAAGGATTTTTTATGTGCAGAAATTTATGCAAGGTTGCATTTGCTGCTGTTATTTAGATTGCTGGTGTATATATCAGTTATACATTCATGAACAAGATGTAAATTGGAGACATCTACTCTCATGTTGTACTATATAAAGTTGGTGAACAAACTATCATCTATACTTGCTCAATTCATATGATTCGTGAAAAAAATTGTGATTATAAAACACAATATGAAATTTTAAAGCATAGAAAACTTTATTAAAACATTTAAAATAAGGCATTTTCAACAATATACATTTGTTGGTATAGAAATAAGGTGCTTTATCAAAAGAATTTAAGCGATATTTTGTACCGTTTTTTGTACCGTTTTTTGATGGGCAGTGTACAGTTTTTTCACCCAAAGTCCAGTTTTGTGTACAGTTTTGTGGTCTTCAACTTATCACATGTATGTAAACTGAAGATTTGTCCTGATATTTGATCATAAACATACATCATGGTCAAATTCGCTCTGATCGTGGGAACTGTGTTGAGGTGTTTGAAAAAACTAGAACATGTACTATGGATTCAAACACATCTATATAATCCTTCATGAAAGCTTTCTTCCGTAAGCACAGTTAGACTGGTAAAATAAGTCCATAAATTAAAAATTTAGACAAAAATCACTGCTTGACCTCCTTTCCACTGCTTCCACCCCTGTACAACATAGCATACACCCCACATGTTGTGGTTTACGTGGTGAATATGGAGGTGTCCCAATACCACCTTACATAGCATAGATCATTTAAGAGACCATTAAAAACCTTTTCACATTTATTTCGAAAAGATTAAAGGCGTTCATAAAGACAGGGTAATTTTACCAAAAACATTTATTGATAAGATAAAATGATAAAATAGATTTTAAATGTGTGAACCCCCCCCCACCCCCCAAATATGAATTGTGAAAAGGTTTTAATGATGCATCCCCATGAAATTGTATTGTCTTATGGCCATTAAGGTATTGTATGTTCATTTTTATGACGTCATGTTTAACCTGTTTCAATTCTACATGCTGTGGGCTATGCAGTGTATATCAGCTTGTTTTATGCAAACGTTTTCAGTGGTAGTAGTACTGGAGAAACGAGGCAAAATAGGAATCCAATGTGTGAATTGTTTTATGGACAATACAGAGCAGAGGGTACAAATGAAGGTATGTACAAACATCTAATATTTACTGTATTCAGACACTAAATGTATTTAAAATTTGATAAACAACACATTTTATGTTTGTGTGTATGTGTGTGTGTGTGTACAAGACTGAGAGAAAACCGACTAGATCGGGAAGGTTGGCATGTATGAGGGTATAAGCTTTAACTTAGCTTCATAAAGCAAAAATCCATGTTTGGATACAATAAAAGTGAAACAAGTTACAGATTTTTAAAAAAAAATCTATTGAATGCCACAATTTTCGACTTAGAAAAAATGTACAACTGACTACTGAAGTGTCCATGTTATTCCAGCCTGTAAAATTTCTAAGTTCAATTAATATGATAAAAATTTTAAGTCCAACTTTCCAGTAATTTTCCATGATGTTTATGTTATCCATGGACATTGTACATGGAAGTCCAGTCTGTTCTTGTCCATGTATCCTGGACTATGTCCATGTTTTCCAGGCATTTCCATGGAATTTCTATGGAAAAGCCTGGAATCCATGGAAAAATGAGAGAAGTCCATGGAAGTTCTACAGCTGGGCTGTATTATAACTACATTGTCCAGATATTTTGTATCATGACTCCATAAAGCTGATTTCATTAGGGCTATTGTTGCTCTGGTGAGCGATGTGGTGAATTGGCCTATTGTTTTTAAGTTGAAGTTAATTTGCATAGTTATTGAGAGAAATAATTAGGACAATCAGAGATCGAAGTTTGGGCTATCAAATTTCACCTGAAATTTGCTTTTATATTATATAATAAAATAAAACTATGATTTTGTCAAATATATGATTATTGTGATCTCATAGAGGAGATGCCTATGATGTTAAGGTGTAATCTGTATTCTTTGTTCACCTGTGTTTCTATTTTTAAACAAAAAATGGTGTGGATGGAGAAAAATGACCATAAATAATCAAAATAGTGTGTTATTTCAACATATTTTGAAGGGAAAGGATTTAGCAATGAAGAAAATTTTGGCCAATTTCCTTTACAAGTGAATGGTTTCTGCGACATTCATGAAAGTTTGGAGGCTGCAACAGCTCAAGGTGAAATTGAGACAATTAACAGAGATGCTGCACAAAAATCAGGACAAGAGGTAATGACTTGCATAACTTAAGTATCATCAGGTAACAATTTTACATTTTTAACTTCTTTTGGAAAACTACCTGGCCAATTGTAACCAATTTTGATTTTGAAGCATCACTAGGACAACAGGAATCTAAATTTTAAAATTAATGACCTTACCACTCCTGGGGCCTCATTGACCAGTGTTTTTTTTCACCAATTTGGGACTGGGGGCTGGGGCCCTTTCAATTGGGAAAAATAACGACAAAACAGGAAAATTGGGAAAATTGGTTTTTATTGATTATAATGAAATTTTATAATTTCCATCATTTATTCAAATACTAATTGAAGCACAATGCTTCTTTCTCTAGAGTTCTTGAAATTATTTATTATTCTGTTCAGTCTTTCTTCAAAATTTTGACAACTTGTACAAAATTTTTTTTTTTGAATTACAATTGCCAGGAGGGACCAACCTAGAGCAAAATTTTAGGGAGACTTCACTTCTCCCTA
>WFKH01011581.1:29693171-29719390 GCA_016163765.1 Magallana hongkongensis | reverse complement strand
GGGGGGGGGTGCATTTTAAAAAATCTTCTTCTCAAGAACTACTGAGTAAAATTCAACGTAATTTAGCTAAAATAATCCTTATGGAAAGGAAAATATAAATTGCAAAAATTATGGGGTAATTCTGTTTCAAATTTGAGTAATTTACGTAACTAATAATAAAGAGATAATAGCGGTAAATCAGTTTATAACTTCGGGTTCGGTATTCCATATCTCGAAAACGAAAGTTCTGTGTGAAGCAGCCATGTTGAACGCTTGATAAACGAGTTAAACTGACAAAGATGAATTTGCTTGTTGTGCAACACTTTACGTGCGATGGGAATATTTGAAACATGCAAAATATATTTGTGCCAATTTTGTGAAGTAAATTGAGGTTAAATATTTCAATGCTTTGACATTTTAACGTGTGACGGTTGTTTAAGCTTGTTTTGATTCTCGTTTCATTTTCGTTACTTGAGGGGAACTATCGCCTGTATTTTGGAATTTTTACGTATCAAATCAAATGTAGACTTCGGTAAGTCAGAGAGCTGAGTATTTACCTGCGCAAAATGAGCAACATCTGATGCACTTACAGCATATTATAAAATACTATACATTTTATTGGCAACTCGGTACGATACCTACGTAATGGTTAATAAATGGAACGTGTTTTGTTAAGATGCTCAGCATTTTCAGTCTAAGCGGAGAATGTTTTCGCTGCTATATATATGTTGAAAAATAAATTGTGATATTTGTTTTCGTGCACGTTTCTTCTGTTTTAATTGTTTACAATTTTCTATTTACTTACCGTATTTGAGTGTCAAGCTTCAAATTATAAGCAAGATACAGAGCTTTGCTCACAATTTTCTGTTTGTACACAGAGCTGAGGCTATGCTTTTGTGCTTTTACATTTTAAGTGCTGAATAGGAAATACCAAGTTTAAAAATCTTAAGTTGAATGTAATAAACTCGTGTACAAAAAAAAATGACTCAAACCTAGCAGAATTGTGAGCTCTGTATCATGCTTATAACTCTGCGATTGAAGCTGAAATTTTAATTGATCACTAGAAATTTCTCGCTAAATGTTAAATACTTGTACAGAAAAATTCAAGGAAGATATGCTGTAACTACTTTTTGGGGCCCCCGCCTTATACGATGAATTACTAGTATATGAAATTTACACCAACTTTGATGGTTTATCAGACAAAACTAAATATAAACGATCTCTTTAAAACAGTTTCCATAGTGTTACAGGGATAAATGTTTTATCGCTCTTAAGAAAATATTACAGCGGAAAATCATATTGGTTTGTAACCATTTGTTGTTTTTGAATAAAGATGAAAATAATGGGTGAACCTTAGTAAAATAGAGTGATATTCCTGTCAATACATTGCAGTTGTGTCGGAAGCAAATTGAAAATGGGTGGGGGAGGCTAGACCTTATATATCGGAAATCTTGACAAGCAAAAAAAAGAAAAAGGATTTTGAGTACGGCTATGTTTAACTTTGCCCCAAAAAAGGGGGGGGGTCTTGCATAGGATCTTGTTTTCAGTAAAAATAATATTTCATAAAGGTACAATGTCAAAGATTAAGTGTATGCAAAAATAAGTGAAAAAGTTGGATACTTCACAGTATTCCTTTTGTTATTCTACCGATGGACCATATGGCACAATATCCTTTGAACACCAATATAAACCTATTGTTGCTCAGGTGAGCGATGTGGCCCCATGGGCCTCTTGTTTTTAATATATGTTAATAATGATCAAAGAATACCTTTAAATAAATTAAACTAAATTTAAGGTTCTAAAGTTTTCATTATTATATATTCAGAGATTGAATAAAGGTACGATTTAATATTGTTCAGTTTACACAAGTTGTGTCTGTTAAATTTCAACCCCCTCCGTTTTTGAACCCGTCAAGGTTTTTGGAACTTAAAAAATAATGTACACTCATTAAATATTCTTTTATTCTTTATTTCTATAAATTTGCATTAATGTTTTAAAGTAATATTTTCATTATTGCTTAACATTAAGTTTATGACATATTGAAGTTCAGTGTGTTTTTGTAACGGAGGCGAATTGACATGACACCTCATAAGCAATGGCGGACTCCTCGAAACTCGGAGCCAAGTTGTTGATGCATTGTTGGAAGTTTTCAATGGAATATTTGCGTAATGGATTTGTTTCTTCTTGGAACGAATTGTTTTCAAATGTGTGCAACAGTGATGCCTTTTAAAAATAAACCGCAAAGGTTCTAAACTCGACGAGGTCCAAATTTCAACCGAATGCAGAGACATAATGTCTCTGCCGAATGTGCTCAGAACATTTTCCCCGTCGTTCTCCCAGGAACAGATGCACTTGTGTGTATATATGCTTGACTTCTATGATAGACTGACAACCGACCACGTAAATAAACTTGATATACATCAAACAAGTTAAAAATCAATGTATACTAAATCTTTTTTTCCAAGAAACATGCAAATTTTAAAATTATTTCACTTTCTCTGCTTAGTTTACATGATTTTTAACATCATTAAACAGTCATAATCATTTGATCATGATGTCTGAGACCTTTGTTTTTGTCAATGAACTTGCATGTCTCTTAGAATTAAATAAATAATGAAACTATAATACATGTATATCACATCTTTCTTTTTCAAAATTAAAGATGCCACATTTATATAGGTGTTTGAATGTTCATGAATGTTCATGAAGACTGTGTTTTAATAATATTTTGAGATGTATACAGTTTTTTAAAATATATAATGTTCTGAATATTAAACTATGTAAATATTTATAAAAGTATTTGAAATTATATAGATTTCCTAAATTAGATCATGAAAATTCATGAATGTTCAATACCTAGAACCATTGAATACCAGGTATTTCCTGTATTCTTGTATGTTCATAATTTGTTCATGAATTACATTTTAAGAATATATTCATGAATAAAATTCATGAACCACCTTTATGAACCAGTCATGAATACATCATGAAACTTCATGAACGGTTCATTAAAGTTCTTAAAGTCATGAATTTCATCTCGCAGGGGTGGTGATTGTGCTGGCCATTTTGTTGTATTATTATTGTAATTATTCATGTAATCTTTCACAATTTTTGCTCAATGTACAGGAGCATTGTCGTCCATGAAAATATAATCGTTGTTTTGGAAATGCCTTGCAATTACGGACCAAATATTAAATTCAATTATTTGTAAGTACTTTTGAGCATTAATGTTACCTTGGACATCAGTTAATGTACCAACTTCTTGAAAACATACGCACCCCCAGATCATAACACTCAGCCTTCGTCGCGGAGCAGGACACACGAGTTGAGGGTTGAACTTTTCATCTGCTTTTCTCTACTCATAGACTTTGTTGTGTTCCAAATAGTAATCTGACTTTCATCACTGAAAATCCATTTACCCATTCTTGCTGAACTGTCCATTCTTTTCTCTCCTTACACCATTTTACACATTTCTTTTTATTAACTTCACGAACTGCAACTTTCTTATTAGCAACCCTCCGAACATATCCTAGTTTTCTGTTTTTTCTTTCGACAGTTTTTGTACAAAATTAATGATCCCTGTTTTCATTAATTACACCTGTTATGTCTTTGAAAGTTCACCTTCGGTTTTCTTTAATGACCAGAGAAAGTTTGTTAGTGTCTCTCTTCATAAATAGTGACTTCCGGCCTCTTCCAGGATGATTTTTTACATTATTATGTTGTTCAAATTTCTTAATAATACTTTTTACAGTAGATCATATGGAATTCCTAAAGTCCTTAATAAATTTGAAACATTTCTGTTCACTTTGTATGAAGTAATAATGAGATTTCTTTCTTCAACACTAAGCTCTTTCTCATTTCAAAACACCAGTCCTTTTTGTTTTTTTATTTGACAGCAGATGAAAAAATATTTGTTTACACGTCATCATTTTAGTAGCATGACACAGTGACATAAAAAGGAAGGGGAAACCTGTAGTCTATATATAGTGCGGAACCCTATTTCGATTCTAAAGCAGAAATCAAGCACGATTTAAGTACGGGGTGGTGAATAATTATGTCCCATGACTAGTTCAATTGATGCATCTTAGATGTTAGGATATGATGTTCAAACAAGTAGACTTCATTTCAGGTATTGTTTATTGTATTGTCAAATCTTGGAATATATTAGAATTGTTTTTAGTTTAACAAATGTTGGTTTTTTTTAATTCAAAAAAGAATGATACAAGAACTTTTGTTCAGGTGAGCAATGTTGCCCATGGGCCTCTTGTTTTTATGTTTTTTGGCGTCGGCGTCCGGACCTGGTTAAAGTGTTTGGAGCAGGTCCTGTATCTAAGTTATTACTTGTCCTATCTTCACCAAACTTGCATGGATGATGCATCTGGACCTAATGATGGACTTGAAAGATATGATTGCTAAATCTGGGCCATGAATTTCAGATGATGGAGTAGGTTAAGGTTTTTGGAGCAGGTTAAAGTTTTTGGAGCAGGTGCCCTTTGATGGCCTTATCTTTTTTACTACTCTTCACCAATCTTTCATGAATAGCTCGTCTCATGATACTTATGCATTAGACAGGCTTGAATGCTGAATCTGAGCCATAGGTTTTATATGCTGGAGTAGGTTAAAGTCTTTGAGGCTTGTTAAAGTTTTTAGAGCAGGTGCTGTTTGATGACTATCTAAGTTATAACTAGTCCTAACTTTACCAAACTTGCATGATTGGTGCATCTTGTGATATTGATGCCTTCTGCAGCCTTTGATGCTGAATCTGAACCCATAGGCTTCAGATGCTGGATGAGGTTAAGGTTTTAGGAGCTGGTTAAAGTTTTTGTGTAAGTGGCCTTTGATAGACAAATCTTAGTTATACCCCGCAAACGAAGTTTAGGGGGGTATATTGGTTTCACCCTGTCCGTCTGTCTGTCTGTCAGTCTGTCTGTAGAAGCAACTTTGTCCCCCTCTATAGAATTTTTTTACTACAGCATGGAACAGTCTGAAAATTTGTTCATATGTTGAACACCATCTGAAGATGTGCACCTGCAATTTTTTTTAAGATCAGACAAGATTTAATGATTTTATGACAGTTTTCATTTTCCTTATTCTATATATTGTACAATGATGTTGAAAAGTAAGGGAGGTAATCCTTACAGACTTTATTAATTAATTAATAGTAAACACTCTAAAATATATTTATATTAATACATCCAGATGGAGGTTTTTTGTCTTTATTTCTTAACTAAATTAATTTTTTTATAAGTATTCTATCAACTGACAATGCAAAAATTTTGTCAATGATAAATTCTTAGGAGCTAATAAGAGTGTGGCTGAATTCATTTGTCCCAAGGGGGCCATTATCTGAGCCATGGTTTAGATGGAGCATGTGTTTAGGGAAAATTGATAATCTGTAAAATGGGCGGTGGTTTTTGGGTTATTTTAATACTGCTTCATGTAAACCAAAAGTTTCTATCATTATAAGGAAATAAATAATATCATTATTAATAAAGAAGTTAACTATTTTTAGAAGCTGTTTAAATATATTAGTCAAGTAAATTGATGAAGTGACCATATAGGGCATTAATTTAAATGAAATTCAAAATTACTAATATGATTGTAGTGTTTTGGCAATTTTAAAATTGTTTGTAATATTAAATTTTCTGTTTTTGATATTTTTACATAGGATGCTAATTATGATAATGTTTTGGGAGTTTATCCAATTTAACAAGCTCATCAAAGAAAATCATAGTCCTATGGGATCAATTTTCTGATATGGAGTTGCATTGTACCAACTAATTGCATCGATCTGTCAAGACTGCAAGACTTAGAAAGATATTCAAAGTTTTATCAACAGAAGAGCATTGCTTGGCTATTTTCATTAATACTGCAAAGGGAGGGGTTATTGTCACTTTGTTGCTTTTCTTTAAAACATTTAAATAAAAAAATATCATCAGAGACATAAATTTGTAAATGTATTACTGTTATACTTATGTATTTACAGTGAAGTTTTGAAAATTTTGATTTTAATTTTTCTTTGTTAACAAATTTATTTTTTTATAATTCTAGAATTTTTTTTATTTATGTGCCGCAAACCTTTATTATTCAATTCAATTATTTGTCCCATTTGAAATTAGCCTTGCGGGGGTATTAGTCCCATTAGGACAGTTCTAGTTATTATTGGTTCAATCTTTACCAAATTTGGATAGATGATGCATTTTGTGATACTGATGCAGATGCTGAATCTGAGCCATAGGATTCAGATGCTGGATGAGGTTAAGGTTTTGAAGGTGGTAACATGTTTATGTAAATAATAGTACTTATTTAAATTTGCATGGTTGATTGTGGTTGATTAAACTATGTAAATGAATCACAAAGGTAGCTTCAGATACAGAGAGTAATCTTGATTATCCAAATGCTTAGACAGGCTTAAGATTTTAGAACAACTTAAATTGTGTTACGGTCTTGGAGCTGGTTACAATATGAATTAAACTCTGTTTATACCTAGTCAGACTTTTATAACTATGGGTGAATAAATAGAGATTATAGCTTAAGATAAAGAGCTTGACCTCGATTATCTTGATGCTGGAGCAGGTTTAAGTTTTTCAAGTCTTTATAAATACAAATTTGATTGTTGGAGAAAATGCTGTCTTGACTTACAGTCAGGGTTCATGTAACTTTGGATTTGAAACATAAGGCTAGCTTTAGATACAGAGCCTGATCTCCAATATCAAGAATGCTGAACACCTTTTCCTACCTCACTCAAACTTGCTTGATAGATGTCTCAGCTCTGTAATCTGTAATTACCTATGTTTTTATATAGCTACAGATCTGGTGTTCTACAAAGAAATTTTGGATAACAGACAGTAAAGCTACATTGCCTCACAAATGAAAAACTGGCAATTTACGGCACACAATAAACTGGTCTTATTAACCTGATTTATAACCACATACTGTACAAATATTTGATACCAAGAATTTTCTAAAACCATCACCAGCCTTAAAAAGTGAAGTGGTTTGGTTGGTTTATAACAATGAAAAATGCTGATCCTCATGTAAATTTAACATACTGCATTTTCTGATGATAGTAAGTATGTTTAATAGAAAGTCTAAAGCAAGTGAATCAACAACATCAGTATTGAATTGAAGAATATTTAGGTATCAAGTACTTCCACAAAATTTACCAGGAAATAATGTTAATCAATCCAAAACTATACTATAGCACAATTTTTGTGCATCGTAAATAGCTTGTTTTTTGTATGTGATGCACTGTAGCTCTTTAGTCTCCGTAGAGCTACGTTTTTGCCACAAAATAAAATTTCGAAAAATAAAGCTCATAAAATTATGAAAAATACACATCAATACATTTTCATTTTTAATAATACTAAAATGAATTTAATGGCAGGTATTTAGACTGCAACAAAAATGATACTCGACAACGAAGAGAAGAAGTCAGGAAATTAATGGAGGAGCTTGTGGTTTTGTATGCCAGATTAGACAAGTAAAGTATAACATAATTTGGCTGTTACATGTATATAATCAAACTTTTTCTAATATTTAGCTCAAGTAAGCTTTTTTGATCACTCGTTGTGTTATCTGTCTGTTCATTCATCTGTCTTTTAACTTTTTACATTAAATTTACACTCAGTGTATATTTCCCCTTATGTTTTCAATGGAAATCTGTGATGTTCAATTTTCAAGAACACGCCAAACCTAAGCACAGCTTAGCACAAGTGAACGTCATCGCCCGTTTTGTATATATTTATTATTGTAAGATTATATGAACCATTCAAACTGACATACCCAATTTGATGTGTGCCTTTGAAAAATAAACGTTAAATCTTGTCTATTTATTAAAAAAGAGTTTTCTTGACAAGTTCTCACATATTTTTAGCCGTTAAAGGCTAAAAAACATGTTTTATTGGCTTTCCATTTATTAATCATATCCCCGACGAAGAGCATATATAATGGCTTTAAAGTGACGATACACAAATATTTTGTACAAATAAACATCAATATAGTTATAAATATAAGCAGTGAATGCTTATTTTTGGATATCATCAGTCCTATAACACACCAGGCCATGCAAACAAATTATCATAGTGTTCTAACATGCGGTATTCAACTTGTCTGCACATCCTGGTGTGTTACAGCTAGGACCAACAAAATCCAAAAATAAGCATTTAATGCTTAAATAAAACCCTTCACCAGAATCAGAAGCCCCTTTCAATCAAAGTGTACCTAACATGTTTTTATGTGGGGCTTTTAAGGGCAGGTCCCTGTTAAGGGGAGATAATAAGGAAAGGATGTAAATAGCCTGAGGGTGGAATTTAAAAAAACAAAACAAAGCAAATTAGCATTATTTATACTTTAGTGAGCTAATTAAATATATTCAATTAAGTCTTTGATTTAAAAGGTATAATACTTTTTAGCTCACCTGACATGAAAGTAAAATTGAGCTTTTCTGATCACTATTTGTCCAGATTCCGTCTGTTTGTCTGTAAACTTTTCACATTTTTGACTTCTTCTCCAGAACCATTGGGCCATTTTTAAGTGTCGAGCTATACTCGACAGCCTTCTAGCGATCGTCCAGTTTGGCATTCATCCAAATTTTACTTCTGCACTGCCATCTAAATGCGCATAAGAAACAAGTTCCTTCAAGTATAAAATATCAAAAGATTTTTTTTTCAATTATTGATCTAAATTGTGCACGAAAAACTCAGGTGTGTCTCCCTGGTTATTGACAACTCATCATAAAAGCATAAGTTTGCTTAATCAAGAAATGGCGAAAGAATACGGTGACACAAATGGTGTAAAAATTCACCAAATAATATCCGATAAGTTTATGGCTTATATTTTATTTGGAGACCATGCCCGATAAAAATTAAATTTACAAATTAAATTTATTTTTTATTGGGCACGGTCTCCAAATAAAATATTAGCTATAAACTTATCTTGTGATCTTGCAATAAGTAAACATGATACTGCAAATGGTTTGGTTGAACATTATAGATATAACAGATCGCCACATGTGGTGTGGGTTTGTTTGTAAACACCCATACCAAATATAATCTTGTTTTAAATGGGAAATGATCGAAATATATAAAAGTATGTTTTCTTATTTTTAGGGAAATACTGTTAATAAGTTGTATTATATCCTTGTATACAAATTATTTTTTTGATCAACGATTGACAGGATTTTATATTTAAAAAAACAACGATATAACTATGGCTATGAGCCTTAGAAAATTGTTCAGAAATTGTTTATAGCAGAAAGAAAATAATTCATTGTGAATTTATTTTTTCACTTTAAAATTTCTGTTTTTTGTAACCATGATGAGTTATTGTATTATAAATGCATCACTACCTATTTAATTTATAAAGAAATATACTGATTAATGCATCAACTGGTGATGTTATTATTGCAAAAAATATTTTTATTTGATTTTTTATTAAAAAGCAACATACAGTTGAACTTTGATATCTCTAACACTGATATCTGGAATACAATGGATATGTGGAAGTGATTTGTAAGTCCCAACCACTTATTTTTTAAGTATTAATTTCTTTTTCTATCTGGATGCCATAGCGGTAGAAACAAATAGAATGCCAGTTTGGGCAAAAAAACATGATTTATTAGGCACACATGGTAATCAAAATTAGCATAGAATCATGGTAAATCTCCTAACTACAATGGACAATAGACATACAACAATACATATAACTAGATGCGATCTCGTTGCGAGCAATGAGTGGGTCTTCCGTCCAATTATTCATCAGATGCAATGAGATGAAATTATTGACTGAGATTTAAATCTGTCTGATGTGATGTTAACTCGATTTAAATGAGTGTGAAAATTTGAAAATCCTATAATTTATCCAATGATTTTGAACAAAATGTCGCTTGACGCAGAAATGCAAAAGCATTTCGAAACTCATGTTTAAAAATCATTATGAGGTCATTTTAACACGATTTTAATGAATTTTAAATTTAAAAAAAATTAAATTACATCTAATCAATTCGAAAAAGATGTCGTCAGACGCAGAATTGCAAACGCAACTTAGATATAGTGTTTTAAAGTTAGTCTGAGGTCATTTTAACACAATTAAAATGAGTTTAAAATTTTTAAAAAATTTAAATTTCATCCAATGAATTCGAAAAGATGTCATCAGACGCAAAATTGCAAGCACAATTTAGATATCATGTTTTAAAAACTAGTCTGAGGTCATTTTAATACCATTTAAATGAGTTTTTAAAAATTTAAATTTCATCCAATTAATTGGAGAAATATGTCATCAGATGCAGAATTGCAAGCGCAATTTAGATAGCATGTTTAAAAATTAGTCTGAGGTCATTTTAACACGATTTAAATAAGTTTCAAAATTTTGAAAAATTTAAATTTCATCCAATCAATTCGAGAAAGATGTCCTCAGACGCAGAATTGCAAGTACAACTAATATATCATGTTTTAAAATTAGTATGAGGTCATTTTAACACGATTTAAATGAGTTTAAAAGTTTTAAAAAATTTAAATTTCATCCAATCAATTTGAGAAAGATGTCATCAGTCGCAGAATTGCAAGCGCAACATAGATAGCATGTTTAAAAATTAGTCTGAGGTCATTTTAACATGATTAAAATAAATTTAAAATTTTTGAAAAATTTCAATTTCATCCAATCAATTCGGGAAAGATGTCATCAGACGCAGAATTGCAAGGGCAACTGAAATGTCATAGTTAAAAATTAGTCTGAGGTCATTTTAACATGATTTAAATGAGTTTAAAATTTCTGAAAAATTTAAATTTCATCCAAAAAATTCAAAAAGATGTCACCGACGTAGAATTGCAAGCGCAACTTGGATATAATGATTTAGAATTAGTCTGAGGTCATTTTAGCACGATTTAAATGAGTTTAAAAATTTAAAAAAAAAGAAATTTCATTCAATTATTTTGTGAAAGATGTCATCAGACGTAGAATTGCAAGCACAACTTAGATATCATGTTTTAAATTAGTCTGAGGTCATTTTAACACGAAATAAATAAATTTAAGATTTTTTAAAAATTTAAATTTCATTCAATGAATTTAAGATAGATGTCCGATTTTTGAGTATATGAGTTAGAAACCCATCATTTTAAATATAAAATCATAAATCTAAGCAAAAATGAGTGAAAAAATTTGCGGCACTCGAGGCTTTAACCCGGGTCGCCTGGACACATATCCACGACTCTAACGACTGAGCTATTCAGACTCTCGCTTCAGGACTTTGATCCTTAATATCTCGAAAATGCGTTGATCGATTTTAAAACAAATTACATATTCTGAATCAGTGAAAAGGTCACTATCAATTGTATAAATTTCAAAGAAAAATATTTTAAAATAAAAAAAGTTGAAAATTTTTATTTTTTAAATTTCCTTCCGGTGACGACCGGAAGTGACGGTGGACATTCTCTTGACCGAGGTGCACCAGAAAAAAGATAGATCTATCATCTCTAAAAATTTCAGAACTATATCTTTACTCATTTTTGAGAAACCTGACAGACAAAATTGACTTAAAAATTGTAAACGGACGATTTCTTCGGACCGGAAGTGTATTTTTAAAAATTAAAAAAAACCTATCAACTTCAGATCAAAACACGTTAATATTGAAAATTTGGACGAAATCCAACCAGCCATCTCCGAGAAATCGTCTGCACAAAATCGGTAAGAAAAAAAAAGAAGAAGAAAAGTGAAAAAGAAACCATAGAATAATTGAAGGGTCTTCCGCTGAAGACGGAAGACCCTAATAAAAAAAAAAATTCGTCACATTATCACAATAACAATGCAAAATGAGTTGAACACGCCTTGAAAACAGTAGAATAGAGTAACATGGCCTTGTCTATGGCGTGAATTTTGAAAGTGGCGCTCAACATAATGATACGAGGATGAAAAAGGGGGCACTGACAAATATGATTGGCTGATAGAAGTTGTTATTTTTTTATAAGAAGATTGATTGAATAATTGAGTTTGTTATTTTTTGAAATTATAATTTTAGCGAATTTGATTGGATAAGGGATACCCCCTCTAGGTGGCATTAGCATTAGGGATCTAGGGGGGGGATATCCCTATTGCTGGTCAAAAGTAAAAAACAATGGGCTAATTAGATTGGTCAGTTACTATAGTTTATTTAATTCCTTATGCTAGGTAAGGGGCCACAATACAAAACCAAGATGGCGCTGGTCTAATACTTTACAGAAATTAATGAATATTAAACACAGTTTAATCACACATTTTACCCTTGATATCTCAAATACTTGGATATCTCGAAGTTTTTAAACAGTCCCATCTATTTCAAGATAACAAAGTTTTACTGTAGTTGAACAAATTTAAAGTACACAGAACATTTAACTTTTTTATTCTGATATTATATGATATATGACAGAAATTCAATAGTATCTCTATTCAAGAAAATGACGCATTTGTGGCCGTTCCGGCCTTTGATAAATAAACTTGGCACAGTTTAAGTATCCTTGGATGAGGAGGATTCAAACTTCTTAAATTGAAGGGTCTAAATCTCTTTCAATTGGAGAAAATCAAGAATGATTGAAAATTTGTTCAAAAATCTTCTAAGACACCATTTGTCCAGAAAAGCTGAAACTTGTGTGGAAGCATCATCAGGTAGTGAAGATTAAAGTTACAGGTGAATCTCGATAACTCGAACTTCAGGGGACCATGATTAAACTTCGAGAGATCAAGAGTTCGACAGATCGAAAGTTATAGAAAATCCGGAAATTTTTGTTCCGGTCATTTTGGTTCTCAAATTATAGTAGCCGGAAGTTTATACTTCTAACATGGAAGGATAGTCTAACATGATTTCATTCGTATTTTCTGCTACAGTACTTCAATTTAAACAATACAGAACTTAGTTGTGTGGTTATTTAGTGTTTTTTTTCACCTTAAAAACATTAAAGTATATTATGTTTTCTTAATCACAGAATATTTTAAGTAAAGAGCGGTTTAATATGCCGTAACTTTCACAAGTTGTTGAAATTAATAGATCAGTTTCAAACTACCTATCTACCCTTTGAAGGAAGCAAGGAGTAGTGTCACTTACGTAATAAACCAATTAACACTACCACGCTAGCCCCCAGGCGTTCACTCGACCATCCAGGTAAAGTCCACGCGGAGCTATAATTATACGTTTGATCGGCCGCGTGTGTACACAGCAATCAGAGTGAAAAACAATGAAATATGTATAACGGGACCCAGGTTTTACTTCGAGAGATCGGAGTTCGAGAGATCAAGAGTAAATTTGCTTAGTTATATAGAGAAAAAAATCGGGACTGTGATTTCACTTCGAGAGATCAAGAACTTCGAGAGATCGAAGTTCGAGCCATCGAGTGTCACCTGTAATTCAAATCATGATCCCCAAAGGTAGGTGGGGCCACAATGGGATTTGAATTTTTACAATGGAATAAATGGAGAAAAATCTTTGAAATTCGTCTTCTCAAAACCTGAAACAACAAAAGGGATTTGATATCTAACATGAGAATGTGTGGAGAAAAATTGAAGATTTTTTAGGTCACCTGAGTCACTTATTATCATATTTTAGAAAACAAAAATTCTTTACTCCCATATATATTTGAGAAAAACTAAATGCATGGTTATAATAAAAACGAAGTCCTCCACATAAATTAATTGGGAAATTCATGGTCCCTGGGACAGGGACTCAGACCCTAGGGCAAGGCAAATATGGTTATGTAGTTAAAATATATTAAATCTTATAAAATCTTCTCTACTCCCATATATATTTGAGAAAAACTAAATGCATGGTTATGATGTCAATGAAGTTCTCTACCTTAAGGAAGGAGTCTTCTCGTTATCAGACCTACTTCTTATATAAGAAATTCATGAAATTTTGACACAGTCAAACCGATCATATAACCAAATGATTCTATTAGTTTAATCAAATTTGACCATCTTGTTTTTGCATCAAGGTCAGGTCAAGGTCACTACCTTTTTCCTCAACTTAAAGGATGATAAAAATAAATGTACTTATCTGCAGTTATGTAGAAATCTGTTTAAAGGGGAAGGAAAGTCAAAAACATAATTTATTTATATCAATAAAGTGGTTTAAATTATCACATGTGGTAATGCTGTTTTGAAAATAAACTACATAATTAAGTTTTAATGCCTTTTTGAAGTTAGAGAAATCGTATTTACTGGAGGCTGACATGATGTAGAACTCTTTTGTATTAAAAACCAAAAATATTAATTATTTTGACGTCACACCATCTATTCCGGTTTGGTTTACATATACAATGTATACAGTGCTCTGAATAAATCGCTGGTTTATGCCTTTCTGTGACAACTTTCTTACTCAAGTATCCGACTGAATAAAATTGATAATCATAATGTTTAAGTTCACACGTCAATCTAAAGAATAAATACATGTATTTATAAATACATGTATATGCATTTTTATTAAATAAAAACAGCTGTTAATCTGCTATCATTCAAAGTTGAAAATGACCTCGAGTAAATTTAATTCCAAGTCAAGTTCTTCGCTAACTAAATAAGTATGTTTTAACTGTAATCGGGATGTAAAAAATACATTCTCTAAAGTCGGAATTACCATGTCAAAATAACGATGGCAGACATTTTCTCGAAATAACGATGGCAGACATTTTCTACGATACTTTGCATCTGTTGACATGTACGCAGAGATTCCTCCGACACTATCCTCCGCTTTGAGATATTGCATAGCCCGCATTTCCTCTATTTTTTCTTAAATTTTGAAGATATTTTGATTATTAAGGTCTTTCGTTTCCAACGGAAGACCTTATAGTTTTCGTACAGTTTCTTATTAATAAGGTCTTCTGTTTCCAACGGAAGACCTTATTGTTATTGCTTTGTTTCTTTTCCCCTATTATTATTTTTTTTTTTTTCTTTGACTTTTTCTCAAATACGCTTTAGCCGATTTTGATGAAACTTTCAGATCTTATTCAGCACATAATTTGTAAGAAATTTATTGATCAATTTTTTGGTCGTCTTTTCCTGTCCCGAGATATTTAAGATTTTATGTTTTTGGTTGTTCACGGTTTTTCTCAAAAAGTATCAAAGATAAAACCTTCAAATTTTCAGTGATGGTAGAGAGTCTTTAGCCGCAGTGTCTCTCGCATATCCAAATGTCCACCGTCACTTCCGGTCATCACCGGATGTTAACAAAAAAGCGTATTTTTTCCAACTTTTTTTATTTTTGATATTCTTCAATCATTTTTTAATAGTTGATAGAGACGCTTTTATTTATACAGAATATGTAATTTGTTTTTAAATTGATCCATGCATTCTCCAGATTTTGGGCTCCAAATTCCTGAAGCGAGAGTCCGCGTAGCTCAGTCATTAGAGTGGTGGACTTGTGCCCAGGCGACCCGGGTTCAGTCCCCAGGTGCCGAATGCCTTTTCTTTCTTAAATGTGTTTTGTTAAACGATTTTATCTTTAAAATAATGAATTTTAATGTTTATCTTTTAATTTTATCATAAATCAATTTAATACCAGCTTTTTTTTCAGTACAAATATAAAGTCCGTATCAAAATACCGTTCATTTCCCGCTTTGTTACAGTCTTGTTTCTGTCAGCAGCTCGCTAAATTCAGACGCTCGTCGCATCGCTGGCATCAAAAACATGCAGACGAAGCACCCATGCAGTACGACCTCATTAGAGCTGGTGGGGTCGCTTTGTCGGCATCAAAGAAATGCCGCCATCTCATTGACTGTATGCACACAACATTTAGCAATGTGACAACGTTTCAAGACATAAGTACTTTATATGTCTTTAAAAGGAGGACTGATTCGTATTTATTCACATATATTAAAGATACATGTTTATTGACATTTGTTGCTTATATATTGATTTTCTGAACACTATAAAATATTATAAACACACACACACTCTCTCTCTCTCTCTCTCTCTCTCCAGGTAACATGCAGAAATGTGGCTAGAGGCTAAATGTACATTTGGCGTCCAAAAGTTATATATTTATGTATTTATTTCTAGTTACGGGGTATGGTCTATGGATTTAAATGATTTGAAACTCATTTTTTAATGATTGTCTTCTTACTGATTTGAAGTCAACGCTAAAGAGTTTTTAAGGCGTTGAGCTAATGCTCGATAGCACGTGGTGTGGATTTGTTTGTAAACAACCATACCATATGTTTCAAACGGGAATTGAAATAAATAAAAGTATGTTTTATGATTATAATTAGGGACAAACTTTTAACGATTCAAATTATGAACCTGTGAACATTGTTCAAAGACTGTTTAAAGCAGAAAGAAATTTATTTATTTTTGAACTTTGAAATTTCTTCAATTTTTGTTACCATGATGAGTTATTGTCATATAAATTTAGACCATGTGGTTTTATTTGACCCTTTCAGTTTCGCAGTAAAAATCGTGCCTCGTGTTTATAGTCAATTTCCTAGAATCTAGGTACTTGTAATCAAATATAAAATCTAGACGTTTATTGATTTTAAACTTCATCTTCATTAATTGGTGGATAAAATGAGTTCTAGAAATAAATGTGACAATAGAAAATATAGGGGTTTTTTCTGCTGTTGCAACAATTAACATGCTTAGTAGCGATCCCCCCTAAGGATTAATTTTTGATCCGCGCCTGATCTAGTAATAGCATCAATAGTGAAACGGACTATATTATTTTATGCAGAATGTTACTTGAAAATGGCTCAATATACTAAGTTTTTATACAAAACAGACACCCATTCTTTTTTTGAAAAGCATGGTATTGCACATCAAAAGCATAAAACATGGCTATGATTTTATCAAGCATCCCAATGTTTACATTTTCAACCACGTGTAGAGTGGCTGAACACGAACGATAACTCTTTTCTGAATATCATCGTTTAGTTTAAATAGCCGCTAGATGATGAAATAAGACATATATCTTAATAGACTTTCATGTTTTAACATAAATCAAAGTAGGATATGATATGAAAAACGACCAGTACTTACATATTTTGAGAATATTATCCGAACACTACTTCTGCTCGAAATTTCACAGGAACTGAACAAATCTCGGGGAAGTCGTGTGAACTTTCTTTCAAGCACCTCTGGATTTATTACATACTTAGCAATGATAAAGTAAACATTCCGAACACATTCGCAGGGGTGAATAAGCTCAAATTAAAGTTCAAGGCCAACTGGACAAAGTTATAAGGTCAATGCAAGTCTTCAGAAATGCTTTTCATGACTAATGTCATTTATTTAAGCGGGTCTTTTTGAGATATAGTCACCAGCTTAATGCTGAACACTGCTCGTAAATAGGCACCGTCACACAGGTACCTGGTATGTAAACCCTTCGATTTCGTTACACCCGATTGCACACCTGAAACTCGTGGCCAACGTTAGTATTCCTTTCGTGGTCTTTGGATTTTATGCATTTAATTCTTATTTTATGCACATATTCTGTTTGTAAATTATATTTTGACCAGTTTATTTGATGCTAGTATTCTCCTGGCTTGAAAAAAGTGCGTAAAACTTGATAATTTCATTGTGACCTAGTACCACGGTGAGGCAAGATGTACGTCCTCACAGGTTAGACCTCTACAGCGAAATACTTTAAACTGTTAAGAGGTCTGCAGCTTATATAGGGGTTGTAGGGATAACGGTGGTGAAAGAGAAATATGGCGGACAGTGCCAATTTAGGAGCGGTGTTCAGCTTTAATGATGGGAAGTTTGTAAAACCAAAGATGTGCTATGTATTAAAAATTGAAGGAAATCAACACATACAAAAAAAACTATAGTATGTGTAGCAGAAATATCATACCTGTTAACCCTCCCGCATTGCGCGGGAGACTCCAGCAAAACGGCCTGAAAATCTAAAATCTCCCGCATTCAACCAATCTCCTGCGCAGGAGACAAAATTCTCCCGCAAACGTATTTGTCTTCCCGATACCCCCCCCCCCCAACTTCTAAATCTTTACATGCAAATTTCAACAACCACTGAGGGTTTTTCTGTGATTTTGGCCTCAAAAAGCTGCTATGTGGTTTGGATATATCAAAATCCATCCAAGTACTGTCTACCGTGATCATAGTATGACATGTTTTGTCTAGTTTACTTTTTACGATTACTTCTGGTTTTGACTAAAATCAGTTACGTATTTTGTACTGCATAGGCTTTATATAACAATAAGTGAAAGCTTTAAACATTCAGATTTTACTCTGAAACACCAAAGAAAACAATACACAGCCAGTGGTGTCACTTAACAGGTGCACATGTAAAGTACCCAAGCCACGTGCAGTGAGTCGTGACTAATCCCGTCTGGCCAGCACTGTCAGTAAAAATCAAAGTGAGTTTGGAACAATGAGTGTTTATACAACTGATGAGAGTGTAGCATGTGGAAAAAGTGTAAATGCATGTAACAGAGTTTTTAAAATTAATAATATTATGAATAACGGGGATGCTATAGACGTTATTACAGAGATCATTCTGAAATACATGTTGTTTTGTGTATTGAAAAGCTATCCTACACATAAGGCAAAAAATAATTTTAATAATAAATATTATTCAACTAGTATTTTATTAACTGGGTTTCACTGCCAATTCAAAATAAGCAACTCAAATTTTCTGTGTTTACCCTAGACATCAGGATGCAGTGATGGTTCAAAATTGAACCATTATAACACTTAAATATAAAAAGTGACACCATTTGCTCCTTGTATTGTACCATGCAAACAAAATAATGGTTAATTTTCTGAACACTGCAACACAAGTTGTAATTGCAAACTGGCAGTCATAGAAATAATATGTAAAATGATTGCAAATGCATTACAATTGTAAAATAAGGTATCTAACATATATATAATATGTATATTTGCATTTCACGTGAAAAAACGTTGTTTACGCAAAATCTCCCCCTTAGCCAAGTTGGTAAGGGGGAGATTCTCCCACATAGCAGCTTTGAAAGGTTAACAGGTATGAAATATTGTTGGCCAAAGATTTATTATCTTCCTCTACTAAGTTTTACATATCGTATTACAAAATGATAGATTGTATTTTTGTCATAGCAAAACTATATAGAAGATTGAATTAAGACATGTAAAACATGATATATTACAAGTTTGATAATTAACTGTTATATTAAAATATGTAACACAGGTAACATTTATAATTGATTACCATTGTATAATTTTAACACTTGTTGTTAGTATATATTACAGTGCTTGCAACATTATTTTTCACAAGATAAATGATAAGATTATATTCACGCATGATAGAATAGGATTAATGCACAGTAGAACAATTAAGATACACGCATGATACAAAAGGATTAGTACATGATAGGAAAGAAGAAATTATGTTCTTGATAAACGTATAATTACATTAAACAATCTTCCAGATTACCCTGATAATGTCATAACTTGATTAACAAAATGTATGAAACAAGAGAAAAGCAGAACTTCTTGTTGAACATAGATGCAACATTAAAATTGAATTAACTGAAATATGAGTTAAAATGATCCACAAATTATCTGCATGTATTCATTAATATTGATAACATTGTTTTTATTACTGAAAAATCCAGCTGCAATCACCGAATATCTCAACCTGACAACAAATCACACAGAAAATAGTGGGCACAATTAAAATACAATTCTCGTTCTATATAGACATAAGACATATCATAAAATAATATGATTATTTTTGTAAAATTATTGCTTAAAATAAACAAAATACATTATGTACTAATACATGTTTAATACGTGTTTACACACTAAGACACTCTTTGCCTATGATTTAATATATTCCACATACAGGTAAATACCAGTATGTTACTTTGTTCCGAAGAATTTCGATTGTGAAATGTTAATTACTCTTTCATTTCCATTACATATATACAGATATGATTAGATTTATTTTAATTTTTTTTAATATCTTTGGTCTAAAGAAATTAGATACATATTGATGAATATTGATGCTGGATGGAGTTGTACATTATTTGTTTGATAAATTGTCATTTACAGAGCACAACTACATGTAACTTCGAAATTAAATTACATAAGCTTGCTCATGAAAATTAAGGCAGCATTATACGATTAACATGATAGGATTAACTGAAAAAATGGAAATCGTTGAACGATACCGTAATCCTGATACCTGGTTAAAGCATGATAGGATAGGATAGAACAGTATACACACAGAATAGTGTGATACAATAGGATTGATACACGATAAAAATAGGATAGGTAGTGTAGGTTTTAAAAAATAATGTTGCGGGTACTGTATAGTATATCCTGAAATTTAAAAAAAAGTATTTCAGTATTTTATATGGTATGTCATATTATATAAAAACCTTAATCATTATGTTGTGTGCTATGGGGGGGATAATAGACTGGAAAATTTATCAATAAAGTCATAGAAATTGGGCCTAAATACATAGAAAGAAGTACGGTAACATAGGAATGTATTGATATGATTCAAATATGTTGGAATCCTCACCCCAAGAGTCTGGATATGGCTACAATAGGAGTGTAAGGAAATATAGAAGTTGATACAAAATCAAACAGTACTTGTCACTTAGGTAAGCTATGATGGTTTATGGGCCTCTTTTTTTTTTTTGGCAGATTTAATCATTATGGATCAGGAAGTAAAAAAGTTCCCTTGCAAGATGTTCTTTCATATGCTTTGGAATTTGCTCAAAGCAAACCAGGATTGAGCACTTCAAAGGACGTGGATATGCAATCTCCTAAGTCGTCCAACGACATGAATGCAGACACGGGAAGACAGGAACTCAGGTTTGTCATTGCTGATTTGAATGAAACTTACAAACAGGTGCTTAGAGTATAAGTTTTTAACCAAACAGTCAGCCCATCAGATCTTTTTTTATGAGCACAGCTTCTCTACCACCCTTGTACACACAAGGAAGAGTTTTTTAGCTCACCTGAGCTGAAAGCTCAAGTGAGCTTTTCTTATCACTTTTTGTCCGGCGTCCGTCTGTTTTACATTTTCGACTTCTTCTCCAGAACCACAGGGCCGATTTCAACCAAACTTGGCACAAAGCATCCTTAGGTAAAGGGGATTCAAGTTTGTTAAAATAAAGGGTCAAGCCCTCTTTCAAGGGGAGGTAATTAAAAATCATTGAAAATTTGTTGGTATTTTTCAAAAATCTTCTTCTCAAAAACCATTTGGTTTCCACTTGTGTGGAAGCATCCTCAGGTAGTGTAGATTCAAGTTTGTTCAAATCATGATCCCCAGGGGTAGGTTGGGGCCACAATGGGGGGGGGGGGGTGTCAAATTTTTACATATTACGAATATATAGAGTACATCTTCAAGAATCTTCTTCTCAAAACCATTTGGTCAGAAAAGCTGAAACTTGTGTGGATGCATCCTCAGGTAGTGTAGATTCAAGTTTGTTCAAATCATGGTCCCCAGGGGTAGGGTGGGGCCACAATGAGGGTCAAATTTTTACATATAAGGAATATATAGAGTTAATCTTTAAAAATCTTCTTCTCTGAAACTGATCAGCCAGAAAAGCTATAATTTGTGTGGAAGCATCCTCAGGTAGTGTAGATTCAAGTTTGTCCAAATCATGGTCCCCAGGGGTAGGGTGGGGCCACAATGGGGGGTCAAATTTTTACATATAAGGAATATATAGAGTAAATCTTTAAAAATCTTCTCTGAAACTGATCAGCCAGAAAAGCTGTAACTTGTGTGGAAGCATCCTCAGGTAGTGTAGATTCAAGTTTGTTGAAATCATGATCCCCAAGGGTAGGGTGGGGCCACAATTGGGGGGGGTGTAAAATTTTTACATAGGAATATATAGGGAAAATTTTTTTTAAATCATCTACTAAAACACAATTTGTCTAGAAAAGCCGTAAATTTAGTCAGTTCAGATAGTGTAGATTAAAATTTGTCAAAATCATAATCTTCAGGAGTGGGGGCGGGGGGGGGGGGGGTGTTTCAATTCTACAAAGGAAAAAAAATTTAAATTATTTACTCAATTAAAAACTCTAATGTTATTATATATGGTTTTACTTTGTGCAAGCATTTTGACATATTGTTGATTCTTTAAAATTGTTTAGACTCTGGCCTCTTGACAATTCTTCAGCCTCAGAAGGGGTTCAAAGTTTGATGTAGGTTTATAATCCATATATAAACAGTTGTTTAAGTCTGATCATCTTCTCGAGAACTGCAATGCTCAATATGTGATAGGACTGTAAAATCATCCTGTTACAAAGGCTCAGTGATAAACATAAGAATATGCAGGGGAATTTTTTTAAACAGGATTTATTATACGACATTGTTCAGATATTTTGTATATGACTACAGAAAGCTGATTTTATTATGTCTGTTGTTGCTCAGGTGAGCGATGTGGCCCATGGGCCTCTTGTAAATTATGTGTAGTTTTGCATATTAATAAGAAATAAAATAGTCTTCACAGAATTGTTGTCCCTTAATTTTGAACCTGGTGGCCATTATTGAATACACTACTGAAACAATTTGTCATTGCAACTCCTCTAAAACTGCTGAATAGAATTTAATAAGACTATACATTAATTTATTTGGACATAATTATAGATATGCATAAGCATCTACAGGAATTTCTGATTTAATGATTTTCAGGAGAGTTTTGTCCCTTTATTGAACTTCAAAGTTTGAGCCAAAGTTGAAAATTATAAGATATGCAAATAATTTTTTTAACCCAATGCCATCTTAATGCACAACCCAGCTAGTAAATGACCAGCAAATAAAACATGTTTAAATTTTTAAACATGATCTGGTCTACGGCTGGTAAGAATTTGTTCCTTTACTTAATAGGTAACATTAAATGATTTTGATAACATTTAATGTGGGTAAAATATAATGATACTTCATACTTTTATAGTACATGTATTAATGACAAATTGAGGTTGTTTAACAGCTATCCCCACCACATTCACTCTATGACTATTTTGTGTATATAGTGCCAAAAATAAAGTTTACTTTATCAAAAAATTTTTTTAAAAAGTGTGAAACATACAACTTAACACACAGACATGAAATCAATGCTTGAATGCTTTGATTTCATAGGTATGAGACAGAAGGAGAAGTCTGTTTAACTGGTGATCAAGGATGCAATATGATTTATCTAAACAATCGTTACATCTTGCAATTCTGTTGTATTACAATGTAGTATGGAATGTATCTTACTTACATACTTTATACAGGGAAATCAAGGATTAGATACATGCAAAATAAATGTTAATATAGATGTTTAATTTTCATCTGTTGTCAAAGCAGTATATCCTTTTGTATACAGCTAATATATTAAGTACACTTCCTTGCAGTTCTAATTTATAAGATCTATATACATGTACTCTTAATTGTGTTTTCTGTATATTTCCTTTTTAAATAGATTTGAAATGGCAAATGAAGTTTGCTGTTCCCTGTCTACAGATGTTGAAATGACTGCAATTCCTTCTACTCCAGTAAAAGAAAATAAAGATATAAATTGCATCAGTGATCCAGCTCCACGCCAAGTCAGTGATAATGAGTTACAGGTTCTTCAGGAATGTCTTCATAGGTGGAGAACAGAAGTTGAACAAGATGTAAAGGGTAGGCCATTTTACCAAAGAGCCAAGGTTTAAACTATATGCATTTTTTAATGTACACAAAATAATTAGGGTCCCGCTTTGCGGGCGCCCTATAGTGATCAGTCTGTCTGTCCATCCGTCTTTCCATCCTTCCATCTGTCTGTCCGTCTGAGATCACTCGTCCGGAGCATATCTTCTCTCCCTTTGGCCCAATCTGGCAAATACTTCACCCACAGAGTGCCTTTGAGTGAAGGGTGTGCAGTGACCTTGAACCATGTTTCTAGGTCTAAGGTTAAGGTCATAGCAGAATTATATATAAAAACCTTGTCAGGGGCATATCTTCTCTCCCTTTGGTCCAGTCTGACTTCACCCACAGAGTGTTTAAGGTTAAAGGGTATGCAGTGACCTTGAATAATGCAGTGACCTTGAATGAAGTTTGTCGGTCAAGGGTCAAGGTCATATGGAACCATGCAAAAACATACTTTCCACTTAGCCCTATTTGGCCCATGCTTCACAAAAACAGAGCTTTTAAGTAAAGGTTGTGTTGTGACTTGAACCAATTTTCAAGGTCAAATTTGAAGGTCATAGCATAATTATATTAAAAATCCTTGTCCGGAGCATATCTTCACTCCCTTTGCTCCAATCTGGCTCATACTTCACCCACATGGTGCCGTTGATCAAAGGATATGATGTGACCTAGAATGATGTTTGTAGGTCAAGTGTCAAGGTCATATCGGATCACACAAAAATCCTTTTTGAAGAGCATATATATACACTCCACTTAGCCCTGTTTGGCTAATACTTTACTTAAAAAGAGCTTTTTAGCTCACCGAGACAAAGTCGGGGGGAGCTTATGCTATACCCCGGCGTCGGCGTAGGCGTCCAGACCTGGTTAAAGTTTTTGTTGCAGGTCCTGTTTCTAAGTTATCACTTGTCCTATCTTCACCAAACTTGCATGGATGATGCATCTGGACCTACTTATGGACTTGAAAGACTTGGATGCTGAATCAGGGCCATGAATTTCAGATGCTGGAGGAGGTTAAAGTTTTTGGAGCAGGTTTAAGTTTTTGGTGCAGGTGCCCTTTGATAGCAATTTGTTAGTTACTACTGGTCCTAACTTCACCAATGCATGGATAGTGCATCTTATGATACTGATGCACCTGACAGGGTTGAATGCTGAATCTGAGCCATAGGTTTCGGATGATGAAGGAGGTTAAGGTTTTTAGTGAGCTTTTCTGATCAAAATTTGTCCGTTGTCTGTCGTTGGCGTTGTCGTTGTAAACTTTTCACATTTTCATCTTCTTCTCCAGAACCACTGGGCAGATTTCAACCAATGATCAAATGAAGGGCCACACCCTCTTTAAAGGGGAGATAATTTAGAATTATTGAAAATTTGTTGGTATTTTTCAAAATCTTCTTCTCAAAAACTATTAGGCCAGAAAAGCTGTAACTTGTATGGAAGCATCCTCAGGTAGTGTAGATTCAATTTTGTTTAAATCATGGTCCCCATGGATAGGGTGGGGCCACAATGGGGGGATGAATTTTTACATAGGAATATATAGATAAAATCTTTAAAAATCTTCTTCTTAAAAACTATTAGGCCAGGAAAGCTTAAACTTGTGTGGAGGCATCCTCAGGTGGTGTAGATTCAATTTTGTTCAAATCATGATCCCCGGGGGTAGGCTGGGGCCACAATGGGGGGATGAATTTTTACATAGGAATATATAGAGAAAATCTTTAAAAGTCTTCTTCTCAAAAACTATTAGGCCAGAAAAGCTCACATTGGAGTGGAAGAGTCCTCAGATAGTGTAGATTCAATTTTGTTCAAATCATGGTCCCCAGGGGTAGGGTGGGCCACGATGGGGGGATGAATTTTTACATAGGAATATATAGAGAAAATCTTTAAAAATATTCAGGGAAAGTTTTCAGTCCAAAAAGCAGTAACTTGTGTGAAAGCACGGGTTGTGCAGATTAAAGTTTGTTCAAACCATGATTCCCTAGAGAAAAGTGGGGCCACAAAGTGGGGAGGAGGGTTATATAGGAATAGAGAAAAATCTTCTTACAGGTACAACAACAAAAGGAGCTTGGTATTTACCATAAAAATATGTGGATTAAAATCGGCAGATATTTTAAATTTTTTGAGCAAGATCTACTGTACTTAGTTGTCAAGATATTTTGATTTTGATACTGTAATAGTAATTTGATCAGTGTTAAGGCTATTGTTGCTCAGGTGAGCGATGTGGCCCCTGGGCCTCTTGTTGGAGATAGTTTAAGTTTTGGGAGCAGGTGCCCTTTGATGATTATATCTTAGTTATTACTGGTCCTAACTTCACTAAACTTGCATGGATGATGCCTCTTATGATACTGATGCACCTGACAGGCTTGAATGCTGAATCTGAGCCATTTGTTTCAGATGCTGGATGAGGTTTTGTTTTTTGGAACAGGTCACATGTTGAATAGATTATAGTACTATTTCAAACTTGCATATTTGATTTAACTATAATATAAATGAATGGCAGAGGTAGCTTCAGATGCAGAGCCTGATCTCCGTAATCAAGGATGCTAAAAATATATCTTATTTATTACTGGTCCTAACTTCACAAAACTTGCATGGATGGTGCGTCTTATGATACTGATGCACCTGATAGGCTTGAATTCTGAATCTGAGCCATAGGTTTTGGATGCTGGAGGAG
>WFKH01011581.1:29670381-29693161 GCA_016163765.1 Magallana hongkongensis | reverse complement strand
ATGATTATATCTTAGTTATTACTGGTCCTAACTTCACCAAACTTGTATGGATGGTGCGTCTTATGATACCGATGCACCTGACAGGCATGAATGCTGAATCTGAGCCATAGGTTTCGGATGGTGGAGGAGGTTAAGGTTTTTGAACAGGTCACATGTTTAATAGATAATAGTACTATTTCAATCTTGCATAGTTGATTTAACTTTAATATAAATGAATCGCAGAGGTAGCTTCAGATGCAGAGCCTGATCTCCATTATCAAGGATGCTAAAAAATATATCTTAATTATTACTGGTCCTAACTTCACCAAACTTGCATGGATGGTTTGTCTTATGATACTGATGTACCTGACAGGCATGATAGCTTCAGATGCAGAGCCTGATCGCCATTATCAAGGATCCCAAAAAAAAATTTCCTACCTCACTCAAACCTGCTTGATAGATGTGTTTGTTGTTAAATGATAAAACATGATTCTTATGATATAGTATTGTATGATATGATACACTTTTGTTTTATAAGATACAATATTATATCATATATTATATTGTAAAAAGTTATTTGATACGATATGATATTGTATCAATTTTTTTTGTACATTATAAAATGATATTCTATCATAATATTGTTATGTATAGTATTGTATTTTATGATACAATATTGTATAATATGATATGGTATTATATATTATTTTATCACATGATATTGTTTCATATGATATTGCAATATATAATATTGTATCATATGTCATTGATACGATATTATTTAATATAATATTGTATTATATAATATATTACTATATCATATGATATTATATTATATGATATGATACAGTGTTGTATCAAATTATATTGTATCGTATGATACAATATCATATTATGTATCAAATATGTTACAATATCATACAATACAATATCATACTATATTATACAATATAATATCATATGTTACAATATTGTAATGTATTATGTGATATGATATTGTATCATATAATACTATATTGTATCATATACTATATATTATGATATTGTTTTATGTGATCAAATACAATAATGTATAACACGATATTATGTCATATGTTACAATATCATATTGCATCAATATTTATTACAGTATTATATTGTATTATATGATATATATTGTAAGTACTATACCAGTTGCACGGTTCGGTTCATTACGCTTTTTGAACGGTATGGTTCGCTTTGTGAACGGTACGGTTCGTTTTGTGAACGGTCTGGTTGGCTTTGTGAACGGTATGGTTCATTTTGTGAACGGAACGGTTCGCTTTTTGCACGGTATGCTTTGCTTAAAATAGCTGCACGCTTTGTGAACGGTTTGCGCGCTTTATTAATGAGGTAGGTGTGGCCTGAACGCTTTGATTTTTCTCGATATAATTTCGTTTAGTTTTTGCCCGATCTACTTCAGCAAGGTGGTAATTTTGACAAGAATTTTTCTTTATTTATATGATATATTACAGATGTATTTCAATCTATTTAAAATTGGAACTTTCATCCGTTCCCCCATGTTTTATACGTTGTGTGAAACGTGTACTCGGTGACAACCAGGAAGCGGAGGTAGTTTTAATTTTGATTAGTGTTTTATTATTAGTATTTAATTTTAGATAAATATAATTATTAATATAGATTAAAAGAACTGTTTGACTTTAATCGGATATATTTTTGTTAATTCAGCGAGCTGTCGATAATTTTACAAAGCATCTTAAGTTTTTATTTCTATACATGTACTTGAATTGAAGTCATTAAATATGTCTAATCCATTTAAATTTGCTATGAAAAATTGCCTCGACTTTATTCCGATATTTCTTTAGTTTCCTTTATCGTTGTCTTGATTCTCGGCTAGTTGTTATTTTTACAAGTATCTTTCTTATTCTTTATTCATAATTTGTATGATCATTCTTTATTGCGTACTACTGTAGTACTATTGCCGATCAAATTCCCCTAGTGAATAGACGATATAAAATTACACGCAGTTAATGATAAGATAAACAATGAATTTCAGATAAGAAATTTTGAAATCAACTGTTATATAGTTTTTTGACACGATTTTTTATTCATTTAAATATTGATTCTATGATTTTCTGCACTTGTTCGTATACACAGATCATCATGATGTAACCCGTCATCGCTTCTCTTATCTGAACTATGATCGCATATACAGTCAAAACTGCCGAAGCGGTCACCCCTATTAAGCAGTCACCTTTCGTATGCGGTCATTTTATTTCCTCCCGATGAAAAATCCTATATAATTGCCCTCTAAAGAGCGGTCACCTGTCTAATGCGGTCAGCGGTCATCGTAATTTGATCCGAAACTGTACAGTCGACATGCATTAGGCGGCCATTTTGGTCGGTCACATGATTTACACCCGGGGATTTTAAACATGGCTTCCGAATGTCGGTATTAAATGTAAACAATAATTATACGCCTGAGGTGAGAGAAACCAAATTAATCTATGTATTTATAATACATACCTGGCAGATCAGATACGAATGGGATTCAAGTGAATTGTTCAAACATGTATTAACAATGTTTGTTTTATAAACATGAATGAAATACATATAGGCAACAGAAAATTGCTCGATTTAATAATATGATTTTGAGTTCAGATACGGCCAGTTAAAAAATAAATTGTTGATTTGTATTAACAGTGTTTGTTTTCTAAATATACGGTACTCATGAAAATAGTAAGTGTTATTATTATTGTGAAAATGTCAGCGACAAGGGTTCATCACGTAATGACTTTTTTTCAAAAAAATATAAACAATTGCATGCACAATGCATTTTTATGTATTTGTACTTAATTTTAAATATAATAGATGCTATAAAAAACACCAAATCAATTACTTTATCTATCATTTTGATACATTATGCTAAATATCAAGTATATAATTAAAATAAAATCCAATAATTGTTTTAATGAGGTATTTGATGTTGGCAAATCATAAGTCTCTATTCAAAGGTCACCTCTGTTAAGAGGTCACTTTGGGTGCCTCCCGCAGGTGACTGCTTAATACAAGTTTGACTGTATAGTCAAAATATGACTATTAGTTTTTGTTTTTCCGTTAAACTATACATGTACATGTAACATATTTCTTACGATATGTACACAACTGGATATACACAACAAGTCAATAGCTTTTAATGGCGATATTTATCATTCTGTTGAACAAGTGTCCGCTCTTCACTGTATGCATGCGATTTAGCTGACGTTTTACAAATGCTGACTAACCTGTTTATATTTTATTTACCTTTTTACACACATACTTGTTGTAAACAGGACACAGAAAAATACCCGGTAATCAACAAATGAATGTTAAAAGTGATAAATATATTAAGAATTTATCTAGTATCAAAAATAATACGACAGCGAGGGAAAGAGAATCTGATCGCCAGTACATGAGTTATAATTATGAAGTCGGAAGGAAATTATTGTTGAATAATTTCAAATAGGAACACTCTTTTAAATAAGGATTTAAGAAAACATAAAACAAAAACAATTTTAATTTGATAATTTTCTTCTAGCTATATAGGAGGAGCCAAGTAGCATGCGGCGCATGGCATGATCTGTACTGTTATACTTAAACTGATTGACAGGCGAAGCACGTGGAGTCCTGAAATAAAATCCCGCCCAAATGACCAACTATAGAAACCTAAAGCGAAATAATATAGTTCAGTGATAAAACTCTAATTTAAGTATTATAATCAACACACAAGTTCTCGTTCTCTCTCTCTCTCTCTCTGAGTGTATGTAATTGTGTGCAAACAATTTGGAATTATTAGATTTTTATTTGTATGAATTTAATTCATTTATTCTAGACTCATGGTTTTCACAATGATTTCAACACAATGACTAAAAGTTTGTACAGTAGACGTAATCAGATTGATCTCGACGGTTAAAATTTCGACGCTATTTCAAATCACACATATTGGATTGAAAATAAATTTAAAAAGAGCTGTGTTTGTGCTTACATGTACTTGCAAAATGTTATTATCTCATTCAACTATTTACAATGTAATTAATCAGTTTTTGGTACATTAATGTACCTGGTAAATGATATTTTTATCGCAAGTTAATATTTTGTGAAAATCCCGCATGCGCTGAATTGTTCTACGGATCCAGCCACCGATAGTCTTACGTGTAGTTGTTTGTGTACATATCTACAGACAGTTCTTTTGTTTTTTAGAGATTAAGAAAAGCAATGAAACTAACAAAGTAGAAGTAAGATATATTCAGACTATACACACGACAGATTGTGATGAGTTACCTAACAGGTGTCCGTGGAAAGGTGTGAATACTGGCATCTCGTGTACACCTGTTTAAGCGTCCAAATATACAGAGTTAGTTGTTAAGTACAATAACTTCTAAAAAACAAAATCAGACAATAACACCTGTTGTGTATAGAACCCAAGATGAAAGATGCTGTTGTGTTTCTGATCAGCTTCTGTACACATGTATCGCACAAGTGATTTTTGTTCGTGTGAAATCACGACGCCATTACCAGCTATGCGGGAAATAAAGTTGAAAGTTATTTTATGGAATGCGTGTACTTTTTTTCGTTCAATGCTTGCATTTAATTTACTAAGATTTTGTACATATATTTATCTATAATTTATCATATAAGAGTGATTTTTTGTTTATTTATTGCTACATAAATAGCTGAAGTACAAAACATTCGAGTCACCGGAAATATGTGGTTGTCATTTACTACAGCACATCCACATATATTTAAAAACATGATCTGAAATGTTTTCTTTTCTCATTTTTAATTGGTTTAAAGTTTAGCTGTAAATTAATTAACAAATCAAAAGGTGTTCTATCAAAAGGGTTTTTCCGATAACAGAAAATAAGACGTTAAGGCAAGCTCCCGACATTTAATCGGATTGTCAGTTACAACATCACGTCTGTTAAGAAAAAAAAAGCACATGACTTAAATTGATTTGAATTTTGATAATGTATTACTTGATTAATAAATATATTTGGTAAATTAATTTGAATTTATCTTAGAACATATAAATTAAAAGGTACCCATTTACGATTTCAGATCACACAAATTTAACTTCACGTTGAAAGCCCCGACAATTTTCTGGGTCAGCGTAACTTAAGTCGGCATTCTTTTTTTTTTTAATTTGAAAAGGATATAAAATTATATATATTTCAACCCTTGTTTAGCCATAATGTATTTATTTCTAAACATACGCTATTTTTTTAACGTCTCAGGTCTCTCTCTCTCTCTCTCTCCTGAGAATCACTTAAAGCTATGTAAAGTCCAGTATGTACCCAATGTTTCAAACATTTCATAAAAATAATCAAAATAGTACAACCACAAATTGTGTGAACGTTAATAGTTTACAATGTTCAAGAAATCGGCTATGCAGGTTTTGTCGAAAACCAAAGAAATGATTACGGTCTAAGAAAGGAAATTAAATTAAAACATTTTTGTAACTGTTTTAATAAAAATAACAGTTTTAAATCTTAGTATGTGTTATCTCATCCCGTATAAAAAAAAACTAGCCAAATATTGAACTTATCTGGTCAGCGATAATCTCCGTCCGTATTCATCGGAAGACATTAGGTCAATAAGCCATATATGGAAGTTGCACGCTTATTGCACGGTGCGGTACACTTTTTTGTCCGTTTGGAGGCGGATCTTGCATAAATTATCTTGCACGCTTTTTGCACGGTACGGTTCGTTTTGTGAACGGTACGGTTCGTTTTGTGAACGATACGGTACGCTTTGTGAACGGTACGTTTCGTTTTGTGAACGGTACGGTTCGTTTCTTGCACAGAACGGTACGGTTCGTTTTAGAGGTGTAGTAGCACGTTTCAGGGTCTGTATCATAGGATGCAATATCATATTTTATATTATTGTATTGATAAACATTGTATCTTATAATACCGTATGAAATGAACATATGATTATCATACAATTTTTTAACATATGATATACGATACTGTCAAAACAGTATCCATGAATATTCAAGATCATTAACTATGATTTTCATATAATATGATAAAGGTGGTCTCATAAAGGTGATGCCTCACAAGGCATAATATCCCTCGCACGCAGGTCCTGTAAAAGGACCCATTCCCAATTGGAAATTGACTGTTTTTCCCAATATCTAATTGAAAAATTCCCAAAATTACTGTGTCATTTTGTGTTATAAAAGATAGGATGCTGATTTTGTAACTTTGCTGAGTGAGACATCCTTATATATGTCAATTTAAATATCTGAGTGTTCTGTTAAGTGTGGTTTATTATAATGAAAACATGAATTTAATGATTACATGTGTAATATGCAAATGAAACCAAGAAAACTGTATAGAATTTTTGTTTTTTGCTAACTTGCATTGAGTCATATTTGTTAAAACTTTTTCCCAAAAGAGCAATTTTTCAAAGACAAACTCCCAATTGAAAGGGTACATGACCCTGTACCAAAAAGGGTCAATTAAGCTCTGCCTCATAAAGGTGATGCCTCGTCTTGGTGAGCTTTGTAATCTGTGATTACCTATGTTTGGTTAATGGCGTGCAGTGACTTTAAACCAAGTCAATGTGAAGGTCATAGCGAATCTCTTTATAATCAGTTTTAGACAGTAGATTATTTCCCATTTGCCTAATCTTGCTTAGGTTGAACAAAAATGCCTGTATGTAAGGGTAATGAAATTAAATTAGAAGTTCTATGCCAGCTGGAAAATTTCTAAGATATAGGTCAGGGTCAAAGCAAAATTCTCTGAAATTCTTTTCATCCCATTGTGCATTATTTAAAGCTGAACACCATTCATAAATAGGCACCGTCACACAGGTACCTGGTATATAAACCCTTTGATTTCGTTTCACCCGATTGCACACCTGGCCGATGTGTAGTATTCCTTTCGTGGTCTTTGGATTTTATGCATTTATTTCTTATTCTATGTGCATATTATGTTTGTAAATAATACATTGACCAATTTATTTGATGTTAGTATTCTCCTGGCTTGAAAAAAGTGCGTAAAATTTGATAATTTCATCGCAACCGAGGAACACTGCGAGTCAAGATGTACGTCCACACAGGTGAGACCTCTACAGCAAAGTACTTTGAACTGTTTAGAGGTCTGCGCCTTATATAGGGTTTGTAGGGACAGCAGTGATAAAAGAGAAATATGGCGGACAGTGCCTATTTAGGAGCGGTGTTCAGCTTTAAGCGGAGCCCTTTGAGATGGTCACCATCTCAATGTTGTCTAGTTTCCCCTGTTACTCCCTTGTTTCTTACTTGTTTCATTTAAAAGAATGTTAATGTTGTTACTGTTTTCTTCTACTCTTGCTTGCGTTTTTATTGGGTAATTATGTTATGCAGAAAAGAACAACTGCTAACTTATTCTTCCTAGGAACATAAAAGCTATACACACTATAATTTTGGACTGAATTATGTTTGAATACCTATAAGGTGCATTTCCATATGGCTGTTTTACTTATAAGACTAATGCATTAAAAAGCCATCTCTTGTCATTCCAAAGTATAGAAAAAACAGATTCCTTTGTAACAATATCTATTTCAGAATTACAGGAGAAAATAAGTAAACTAGAAGCAATGAAAAACAGTATGTATTCAGATGAGACTTTGAAACAGGTGAGCAATCTTATTTAATAGTATACCACTGTCATATTTAAACAACAGATAGTTTTTATACATGTAAGAGTGTCATTTATTGTTAACTCACCTGAACTAAAGGTTCAAGGGCGCATTGTTTATCCCTTCTTCCTAAAAAATTAAGGAATGAAAAAACTACTGAATATATGAAACCAATTACCGGTAGTACAGATAACTCTTGATGGCTCGAACTTCGATCACTTGAAGTTCTTGATCGCTTGAAGTGAGTCTCTGGTCCAGATTTTTATACCCCCTGCAAACAAAGTTTGGGGAGGGGGTATATAGGAATTACCTTGTCTGTCTGTCTGTCTGTGCAAAATTTGTGCCCGGTCCATATCTTTCTTATGGAGAAACATTGGAAGTTCTTACTTCACACATAGATTGCTTATGACCTGAGGATGTGTCATGACCTTGACCCAAGGTCATTCGGGCAAGATCAAGGTCACTGGCAGGAAAAGTGCAAAATTTGTGTCCTGTCCATATCTTTCTTATGGAGAAACATTGGAAGTTCTTACTTCACACAAAGATTACTTATAACCTAGGGTGTGTCATGACCTTGACCCAAGGTCATTTGGGCAAGATCAAGGTCACTGACAGGAAAAATGCAAATTATGTGTCTGTTCCATCTTTCTTATGGAGAAACATTGGAAGTTCTTACTTCACACAAAAATTGCTTATGACCTGAGGGTGTGTCATGACCTTGACCCAAGGTCATTTGGGCAAGGTCAAAATCACTAACACGAAAAGTGCAAAATTTGTGTCCAGTTTATATCTTTTTATGTAGAAACATTGGAAGTTCTTAATTCAAACATAGATTGCTTATGACCTGAAGGTGTGTCATAACCTTGACCCAGGATCATTTGGGCAAGTTCAAGGTCATTGTTTAAAAAATGCTTAATTCCTGTCTGTGTCTGTCTTGTATTAATGGAAATGATTAGAAGGTGAAATTTGACACAAAGCTTGCTTGTGTCAGGCCACATAAAAATTGTTAGATTCTCATCCCTGTCCACCCCTCTAAAAATGGCCCGCCCCGATGTATTTTATCTTTTTTTGGAAAAAAAATTGTGTGGTATAAAAGATTTTGGAAAAAAAATCGGGCTCAGTATACCAAAAATTCAAATCATTTAATAACAAGTGAATTATCATTTAATTCCAGTCATGTTTGTTATCATTAGGATGCAGATGTCTTCATGCATTTAATTTAACAGTTAAGTTGAAATGAAATGGAATTTAAAGAATAGAAATTGGTTTGTGAACTTTATTAGCATTAACAATGTAAAAAAAAAATAGAGCAGTTGTTATTGATAGAACATGAATAGTTAAATAGATAGTATCCAAGGTTCTCCGTAATATCTCAAGTAGCAGTGGAACAAGAATAAAGTAGGAGGCAATAGATGTGACCGCTGAAGGGGGGGGCGGGGCCCGCCCCCCCCCCCCCCCCCCCCCCCAGAAAATTGTTGAAAATAAGAAGCCATTTGAGGCAATTTCCTGCATTCCAGACACAAAAATGTAGCATACAGATGTCAGAGTAAAAAAAGAATGAAGTGTTTAAGAAGTGATCATTCAACACTGCAGCATTTTACCAACTCATTTTATTGAGAATGCATGCATGAACGGTATTTTTTTTTTTAGGATAAATAGAATGTTGGAACATGTTCTTTCTTTTCCTTTGCAAGTTTCTGTTACTCCTCAGGTGAAGATCTGTTTCAACCATACACAGTTGCTAATAAAAAGGAAGCAAAAAGTTCAATAAAATCCTGATTCAGTCTTCCAAAGCCTTTATTCGGTTTTTGATTTGAATGATCTTTTATAAAAAGTTTCGGCAACATGGGGTCAGTTGTCAGATAGTGAAGTTATATTAATTCTTATTTATTTGTTTCCGGAGACAAAACGGATTACAATTGGTGATCTTGTGTGTTTTTCTGTTCATTGCAGTAAAAACAATCACTTAAAAGTGTATTCAATGTACATTGAAAAAAAAAGTAAAGGGACGACACTCGCCATCTTGGATTTATAGGAGGTCCTCGGTTCAAGCAAGTTAAACAATTTTTCCAATTTTTCCAACGTTTTTAGATGAGATCTAGATTGAAAAATGATCAAATGACTTATCCCTTTCGTCCGACTAAATCTGTGTGCCGCATAATTAACACATCGTGTCGAAATGTACAAGATACTCGATTGCCAAACTTATCGAAAGCAATGGAAGGTTACCTTTGAGTGACGTAAATTCTCCATATAATCACGAAGATATTTCTAAAATGTATGATAAGTCTACTTAGAGAGCAAAAAATCCGCGAAAAGACTCCTCTTGGTTTATCTTATGCTTTTGGATCTCTTCAATGTGTTTATTGGTTATGCTGCACTGGATCGGGATCGATTTACTTTAAAAAAGTAACACTACGAAAGAAGGGATCTGTGGAATATTGTTATATACTTCTTTATGAAAGAAAATCTTAAGTGTTAAAAACTTTGTTCTAGTTACAGTTATAGTAGGCGGCGAATTTGCTACAAGTAGGGGGCGAGAAATCGCCGGGTGCCGGCTCTAAAGGAAAACCCTGAGCATCCATCATTTTCTATAATAGAAAAATACTTGAGTTACGATTTTTTCTTAGCGGGGGATATCATTTGTGAGCTTGCTCACAGTACCTCTAGTTTCCCTATAAAACTAAGCAAACTTACTCTTGATTTCTAGAATTCTTGATTTCTTAAAACCCTTGATTCCTCAAAGTCAAACTGCAGTCCTGTCATTGATAATCTATTGTTTTTTTACTCTCGATACCTCAAAGTGGCCATGTATATGCAAGCGTTACCTAATTAACACCTATACTTGGTCATTTAATTGGCTCCAAGCATTAGACATGTGACCCGTGTCACAGGATGTTTATTCAGGCGACCCTTTTCCTGCAAGGTGATAATTGATCAATATTGACCATACTGTTATATAATGTATAATTAACAACGACCGTCTAACGATAGTTTGGAGACACAGTGAAAATGAGAAATTAGTTGGAGACAATAAATTTGAGTTAAAGTCAGAGCTTAAAGAATTATAAAACTGCAGAAATTATGCATATCAGCATCATTGTCATTATAACGATTATTGCTGAACAAGTTCTTACAGCTGGTGAAGGACCTGTACAGTGGGTGACAGTTATCTATTTTACGACAAGTCGTCTCACAGTCCGGTAGTACTAAGCAATCTGGTCATAATATGATGCATAAAATAAATAAATATCATTACTTTATTCAATATTTGTTTCTATATAGTTTTTAAAACATCTAGATCTGTATGTTTAACTGAAAAAAAAAAAGTTGTTAAAGCACATGCATAAGCATAGTAAGGTTAGCACTTATATGAATGGCTTAATCATAAATCCCGGTATGACGAAACTTAAAACTCGTCGGTTTACCTGGAAAATTCCTAACTCTTGAAAACTCGAACTCTTGATCCCTGAGGTTTTTCCTCGGTCCCATGGACTTCAAGCCATCGAGAGTCACCTGTATTTGAAATCAAAATGCATTTTTCAAGAAAACAACATTAAAGTTATTCGTTTAAAACATGGATTATTTTAAATGTAGTATGAATTTTATCAGTCTGCAATTTTTAAATTTTCCGAAAACAATAGTATGTTGCAAATTTTAAATGACATATTGACATATACACGTACGATATGATAGGATTGATAGGAAAGGATAAACTATGTTCATGATGAATGTATAATCGCATCATACAATCTTCTCGATTAACCTGATAATGGCAGAATTTGAGAAAGAACATGTACGTATCAAGATATACATGGAATTTCTTGTTTTTAACAAATGCTGAGTTGTTAATCATCACTGCATCATTTATATAATGTATAAGAATGACCAGTTAAAATTTTTTAACATAAATTATGAGCTTAAATGATCAATAAATTATCTGTATTGTTAACATTGTTTTCATTACCAAACACCCTAGCCGATCGCCGCGAACATTTCAGCCTGATATCAAATCACACGGAAAATAGCGGGTTCAATTAAAATACAACTCTTGTTCTAAATAAAAATAAAATCTATCATAAATACATTTCTCTCTGAATAAAGAAATGATTCAGTCATTAAAAATGAATTTTATTACATACATGTTAAATAAATATTTACGCAGATACACATTCAGCGTACGATTTGTTAACATTGTTTTCATTACCTCACGCCATAGCTGATTGTCTAGAACATTTCAGCCCGAGATCAAATCACACTTAAAATAGCGAGTTCAATTAAAATACAACTCTTGTTTTAAGTAAATTGAATATAAACTATATCATAAATTCTTTTTTTCTGTAAAAAATGATGCATCAAAAACGAATTATATTACTTACAAGTTAATGTTTATGCAGGTAAACACTCTGCGTACGATTTAATTTATTCGATATACAGGTAAATATGTTACCTTGTTCCTAAAAACTTCAATAGTTTACATTAATTTTTCATTTTCACGTACTGCTTACAGATATGATTTACATCTAATATTGGTTAATTTTGATCTAAAGAATTAAGAAATCAATATCATTATAGTATGCTGGATAGGATTTTACATTTCTTGTTTGATAAATTTTCGTATATGGCACACTGGAGGACTTGCAACTTTGAAATTAATTTACTTGCTTATGAAAGGTACGAAAGGATTAACACAATAGGATAAACGGAAAAACTGTTAAAATTGAATGATAAACCTGATAGGATTAACGCTCGATAGGATAGGGTTAACACACGATAAAACAGTTTACACGCACGATACAATAGGATGGATACGCGATACGATAGGATAGGATTGTAAAAAATATTGTTGCTGGTACTGTTCGAGTTCCTTTGTTGGATTCCCCATAAAACTCAGGTGAACCGGGCACAGACCAAGACGCCTGGTCATTAGGCCCGACAGGTTTCAATATGCAAAGCATGTGCTGAATTATGTTCTTTAGATATGCTGACATAAGAATGAATGCATATTATGTATGAGCAAATAAAGCAGTCTACCAAAAAAAAAATTCATCTAAATGCCATGGGGAAAGTATGTCTGGCCCCTGGGGATACCGATTGTAGGGGGGTATGGGTTGTTTGGGTAAAACATATATACTAGTCATCTTTAGTTTATTTATAAAAACATATACATGTAAAAGCTATATTAACAGTGAACAAACTATGGAAAAATTATTTCTTATCATTAGAGTCTTGCAGCTTTTCAATATCTGGTCATGCACTCTTAATGTCTTAAAGTTTTTCACCAAAATAGGGCCGACAAGCTTCAATCACTATTAAAGGACTGCATTTAAAAGTATCTAGCTCAATTGCAAAACAAGTAAGGGCCATTTTAAACCAGAAAAATCTTCTCGGACAAAAAGCACTTATAGATAAAATCACTTAAATTACTTGAGTAGGGAAAATGCATGTGAGTAAAGTTCTCAAAGAAGATGGGTGGATAAGGCGTGTAAAATATCAATAAATCTGATATTTTTCAAAAAAAATTATTGAAAACAATATATATTTAACATATCATTGATTTTTAACCTCTAAATATGTTCAATACTTGGAAAATTTTGACTCAAACAGGCGTATACATATCAAAACCTCCAAATAGTGTCATTTTTTAGAACTTCAAGGCCTTTTCTTTTATAGAGTTGGGTCTGTGCTCCATATTTTTCTCATAGTCTAAGTAAGGTCTTATGGAAAACAAACCGATTTCAATCAACAAAAACGTGGAGAACTGACCCACTTTACATTAAAAATATCATTTTGTATCCAAACAATTGAACATTTTGAAAAAAAATAATACAAGTCCGTAAATTCGTTGCCAAAGTCACACATAGCATTTAAACAGCCTACTTTGTTGGGTCTGAAATGGCCGGCCGGCTCAGTGGTTAGAGCACCAGACATAAGTTAACCTTATATAACTAGGGTTTTTATGTTGTGGGTTTTGATGCCACCAAAATTTAAGGCAATATTTTTTTTCTTATTGTTTGTTAAATACATTAAAAACTGAATATATTTAGAAATTGTGCTTTTGCAAACTTGTATTATAATATATTTGAATAGATTTAATTGGAAAAAAAATAATTCAAACTGTATTTCAGGACTAAACCGAATGGGCATTTGCGCTATATTATCCCCCCATCTTCTTTTATTTTAGGTTATTTAAAAGTTTACACTACTTGAGTTGATTGCAAATTATGAAACACTGTAAGTTGCAGTGGTTTTGTTTACTCCCTCTGTTTTACATCAAATACAGCAGATCCATTCTAACTACCAATAGGTTTCCTCAAATCTGTGTAAAGTATATAGTTGGTGAGCAATATGGCTCATTGGCGTCTAATTATATTCAATTTTGAATTTGTAGTATCCTTATCAGTTACATGCTGTGTTGGTGCATGAAGGGCAGGCTGCTGCCGGCCATTATTGGGCCTACATTTATGACTCCATGAATGAGAAGTGGCTTAAATTTAATGACATTGCTGTGACCTGTACATCATGGGATGACTTGGTGAAGGAGAGTGTTGGAGGATATCATAATGCTAGTGCATATTGCTTAATGTATGTGCAGCAGTTAAATATGGAATCCCGTAAGTAGAGTTCATTTCTTCAAGATAAATAGGGAGTTGAATATTCAATAATTTCCATTCCTATTTTATTAATGAAGGGCTTTTTGACAACTCATTAAAATTCAAGCCTTTTTAGCTCACCTATATGAGCTTAAAGCGCAAGTGAGCTATTCTTATCACTTTTTGTATGGCATCCATATGTCGGTCAATAAACTTTTCAGTTTTGATTTCTTCTCCAGAACCACTTGGCCAATTCAACCAAACTTTGCTCAAGGCATCCTTGCAAATAGGGGATTCAAGGGAAGATAATTGGGAATTTTTGAAAACTTTGTGGCATATTTTGGTTATATGTGCTGAAAATTTAAGTGAGCTTTTCTGTTCACCTTTTGTCTGGCATCCATTCATCTGTTTGTCTGTAAAATTTTTCACATTCTTGGCATCTCTTCCAGAACACTGAGCCAATTTCAATTAGACTTGGCACAAAATGTCCTTGCATGAAGGGAATTTAAGTTTATGAAAATGAAGGACCACACCCCTTTTTAAGAGGAGATAATTTAGAATTATTTTAAAAAAATTGACATTTAAACAAAAACTTCTTCTCAAAAACCAATAGGCCAGAAAGGCTGCACATGAGTGAAAGCATCCTCAGAAAGTGGAGATTCAATTTTATTCAAATCAAGATCCCAGGGGATAGGATGGGGCCAAAATGGGGGATAGAATTTTTACTTAGGGAAATCTTTATAAAAATCATCGTCGATGATATTGTTTCTATTTAGGCATCCTCAGGTAGTGTAGATTAAGTTTGTTCAAATCATGGTCCCTGGGGGTAGGGTGTGGCCACAATGGGGGGATGAAATTTTACATAGGACTACAGAGAAAAATCTTTAAAAATCTTCTCAAAAACCAATTGGCCAGAAAACCTGTTACTTGCGTGAAAGCATCCTCGAGTAGTGTAGATTCAAGTTTGTTCAAATCATGATCCCCAGGGGTTGGGTGGGGCCACAATTCAAAAACTGTCCAGCCAGAAAAGCTCTGAAACTTGTGTGGAAGCATCCTCAGGTAGTTTAGATTCAAGTTTGTTCAAATCATGATCCCTGGGGGGCAGGGTGGGGCCATAATGGGAGGGAGGTCAAATTTCTACATAGGAAGATATAGAGGGGGGTTAAATAGGAATAGAGAAAAATCTTCTCACAAATTCTGATAAAACAAAAGGGGCTTGATATTTAACAATAATATGTTGATAAAAATTGGAAGATTTTTTAACTTTTTGAGCAAGTCATTGTCAAGATATTCTAAATTCGATACTGTATTATTGATTTGATTAGAATTATGGCTATTGTTGCTTGGGTGAGCGATGTGGCCCCTTGGCCTCGTGTCTTAATTATGCCCTTTGAACTTAGAAAAAAAAAAAAGAATCTTCTGTGCAAACAAATGTAGAACTAAATATTGCATTTGAAATTTTGGCTGCCTGCTGGGGCATTCGTGGTGTAATGAGACATCTAGTTTTCTTGATCCTTGGTCAAGTCTAAATGAATCATGCATGTGAAGGATCCTGGAACATATATTTGAGTACTGTATGAAAATTAGAACAGAGATAATTCAGTTTGAGCAAACAAGTTAATTCATATTCCTAAAATTTACTTTTTGGTTGCAATTTTCGGGAGTTGATTTAAATCAATTCTCCTATGCAGTTACTCTGGCAAAACGGAAAAGAAACAGTGTTTGGACCTAAGCACAAATCATCACCGCTGACAAGACTAAGTACTTGAAAATAACCGAAAAATTTGATGTAATGTATTCAGAAGCATTGTTTTTCAAGGAAACTTATTTACAAATACCTTGAAAATGGTCAGATTTTAAATGGTATGAACAATTTAGATATTTTTGTAGCTGTATGTATTCCTAAGCCAGAGTTTAATATGACTGTTTCCCTGCCAATGATTACCAAAGCGCCATTTCTACAGTGGTAGCATTTGGAATCAAGGGCAGACTATCCAATTTAAAGATAGAACCAGTACTGACGTAGATGTAATTTATTATTATTTGTTTGTTAAAAAATTCTTGGATACACTTTTCCAGAAATATTTCAATTACTGATACATATATGCATCGTAGAGTTTAATGACGTTACACATGTAATTCTTTCTTTAAATATTACACAACATGATTCGTGTAGGGTTTTCCGTCTTTAGCTCAAAATTATTGTCAAAAAAGCTTGAGAATTCATATTAGAAAAAAATGTGCGTAATTATTCAAATACAGCTAGAAAACTACTTGACATTTGAAATAAGATATCGTTGATTTTCAAATAAATAATAATCAATAAAATCAACTCCCGTCAGTACCTCAGTACTTTGATTTTAAAAAGCAAATGACTAGATTCATGCAATATCAACTAAATTATTTTCTGTTGTATTTTTAGTTACAGAACCCCATACAGACTTGCCACCACAGTCTTATATAGAAAAACTTCCAGAAGATTTAAAAGAGTTTGTTGTTCAGGACAATAAAAAATTTGCACAGGAGATGCTAGATTGGGATGAAGCACAGGCTAGAAAACCAGTTACTCCCACTGGAGAATCCAGTAATAAAGAAGGAGGGGATGGACATGCTAAACAAGAAAGAGCAGTAGTCAAAAGTATCATTTTCTTTTCTCCTATTCTTATAAAACATCATATGCTACTTGTGTTTTATATTTTTCTGTTAAACAAGCAGTTATTAACTCGTCTGAACTGAAGATTCAAGTGAGCTTTTCAGATCGCCTGTTGTCTGTTGTCAATCCATCTGTCTGTCTGTCCATCCATCTGTCTGTCCGTCTGTCCGTGTGTCTGTCTATAAACTTTTCACATTTTCAACATCTTCTCCAGAACCAATGGGCCAATTTCAACAAAACTTGGCACAAAGCACCCTTAGGCAAAGGGGATTCAAAGTGATAAAAATTAAGGACCACGCCCTTTTTCAAGGGGAGAGAATTAGGAATTATTGAAAATTTTTGAGAAATTTTCAAAAATCTTCTTCTCAAGAACCATTTGGCCAGGAAAGCTGAAGCTTATGTGGAAGCATCCTCATGTAATGAAGATTCAAAGTTGTGAAAATCATGACCCCTGAGGATAAGGTGGGGCCACACTGGGGGTTAAATTTTTACATAGGAATATATAGAGTAAATCTTTAAAAATCTTCTTCTCAGAAACTAATTAGCAAGGAAAGCTGAAACTTGGATGGAAGCATCCTCAGGTAGTGTAAATTCAAAGTTGTGAAAATCATGACCCCCGGGAGTAGGGTGGGGCCACAATGGAGGGTCAAATTTTTACATAGGAATATATAGAGTTAATCTTTAAAAATCTTCTTCTCAGAAACTAATCAGCCGAGTAAGCTGAAACTTGTGTGGAAGCATCCACATGTAGGGTAGAATCAAAGTTGTGAAAATCATGACCCCTGTGAGTAGGGTGGGGCCACAATGGAGGGTCGAATTTTTACATAGGAATATATAGAGTAAATCTTCTTCTCAAAAACTGATCAACCAGGAAAGCAGAAACTTGTATGAAAGCATCATCAGGTAGTGTAGATTTAAAGTTGTTAAAATCATGACCCCCGGGGGTAGGGTGGGGCCACAATGGGTGATGAAACTTTTACATAGAAATATATAGTGTAAATCTATAAAAATCTTCTTCTCAGAAACTAATCAGCCAGGAAAGCTTAAATTTGGGTGGAAGAATCATCATGTAGTGTAGATTCAAAGTTGTGAAAATCATGACCACCGGGGGTAGGGTGGGGCCACAATGGGGGGGGGGGGGTGTCAAACTTTTACACAGAAATATATAGAGTAAATCTTTAAAAATCTTCTTCTCATAAACTAATTAGCCAGAAAAGCTGAAACTTTGATGGAAGCATCATCAGGTTGGGTAGATTCAAGTTTGATCAAATCATGATCCATGGTAGGATGGGTCACAACATGGGGGGGGGGGGGGAGGGGCAAAAATTTACATTAGAATATACAGAGAAAAATCTTCTACCAAAATACTTTTTGCCTAGAAAAACTCTAACTTTAGTGAAAGGAACCTCAGATAATGTAGATTCAGATTCGTTCAAATCAAAATCTTGAGGAGTAGGGTGGGCCACATTGGGGATTCAATTTTACAAAGGAGAACATTTTAATTGTTCACAAACAATGAAATGTTATATGGTTTTACTTATATGCAAGCATTTTGACATATTGCTGATTCTTTAAAATTGTTTAGAATTTGGGCCCTGGACGATTCTTGGGCCTCACAAGGGGTTCAGAGTTTGATGTAGGTTTATTGTTTAGGATCTTTTTGAGAACTGCAATGCTCAACAGGTGATATGACTATAAAATCATCCTGTTAGAAAAGGGACTTGATTATAAACATAAGAATATCCAGTGTGAAAAAATGGATTTCTATTTATACAGGATCTTATAACATGTATTATACTACATTGTCCAGATAGTTTGTATTATGACTTCATTAAGCTGATTTTATCATACCTAATGTTCCTCAGGTGAGCGATGTGGCCCATGGGCCTCTTGTTTTGGTGTGTCACAAAATTTATGAAAATGGGGAAAATGAGATACATTTTAAATTTGTGTCAGTAATTTTTTGTGATTTAAAAAGTTTCATATAGAAAGTTATATGGGATATATTTTTTGCGTATTCAATAATTTGTGATTTAAAAGTGATCGCCAAAAAAATTAGATCATCCCGACAATTACTGGATATGCGGTATTTCATTTGTTCACATGTTACATTCAGTTACAAGTTTTATATGCATGCTTGTCAATGTTCATATTGTTTGAAACATGTTTGCCACACAAATGCAAGGACTACCTGTCAGAGCAATAACACCAAATTTTAAAAAAAATCTCCGTTCGCACAATAGCTGGTATATCCTTGAGTTTGGATTTATTCGTTCGACAAATAGCACATACTCTGTGCAACTTTCCAATTGATACTATAGGTAAGGTATTACATATTGTTACTACAATAATTGCAAATCAAAGAATATGCATCTGTACATTTTCATTTCTACTCCTAGGAATTAAGATACACTTGGGCTTACAATTTAGCTCACCTGAGCTGAAAGCTCAATTGAGCTTTTCTGATCACTTTTTGTCTGGCGTCCATCTGTCTGTCTGTCTGTCCGTCCGTCCGTTCTGTAAACTTTTTACATTTTCGACTTCTTCTCCAGAACCACTGGGCCGATTTCAACCAAACTTGGCACAAAGCATCCTTAGGTGAAGGGGCTTCAAGTTTGTTAAAATAAAGGCCCATGTCCTCTTTCAAAAGGAGATAATTAAGATTTATTAAAAATTTGTTGGTATCTTTAAAAAATCTTCTTCTCAAAAAGCAATTGGCCAGAAAAGCTGCAATTTGTATGGAAGCATCCTCAGGTAGTATAGATTCAAGTTTGTTTAAATCATGATCCCGGAGGGTACGGTGGGGCCACAATTGGGGGTCGAATTTTCCATGATATATATACAAAAAAATCTTTAAAAATCTTCTTCTCAAAAACCAAGTTTGTTCAAACCATGATCCGTGGGGGTACGGTGGGGCCACCTTGGGGGGTCGAATTTTTACAAAGGAATATATTTAGAACTTCCGTTAATGTCGAATGTAAAGTTCGAAGTTCCTGTAAGAAGCAGAGTTCTTAAACTAAAAACAAAAGTAGCTTAAAAAGATAAAAAAATAATCGAAAATCCTTGGTACGACTTAACAAAATCTGAATGATTTTAAGTACGAATTAACAAAAACCTTAACAATTTCAAGAACGACTTAACAAAAAAAAATCTGAATGTGTTCAAGTACGACTTAACAATTATTTTAGCTATGAGTTAATTTAACTTTGGACTTAAAGAGGTTCGCTCCTTAGGTTTTGGGTAGCCATTTTGGGTCCCCTCTAGTCTGAAAATTCTGCATCACATATTAATTCTAGTAGAATATTTATATTTTACAATGCCAAATAAACTATATTGAATAAAATTGTTTTTAAAAAATCACATTTTTACAGAGTTTAGTAAGGGACTATATTTTGTGGCGGAAGGTTTTCAAGAAGGAAATGAACAATTTTCATAACTCACTAGTTTTATAGTACTGTTACTTTAGCTTCCTAATTTTCAGCGCAGACCAAACTTCTAGATAGTTTGTGTATTACGATATATTCATGATATTCTGAAAAACATATTTAAACAATATTTTGATATTTCTATCGATATATTTTGGCATATTTAGCTTATATTTCATAGAAGTTAAGAAAAAATTAACTTCAATTTTGGCCTAAAATTAGCTTATTTCATGCTATATCTCAAATTTTTGAAATGTGACCCATACTTATTTTACTTTTAAATGAGACATTAAATGTATGTCTATTTGTATGCAAAGTTTTGGAAAGATGACATTACTATAATTTTTTTTATTTGCGTTATAATTTGATTGCTCCAAAATTTTGTAACATCTGTTGTTGTGTTCATTGTGTACTTGCCTTTGAAGCCATCAGTAAAGCAAGAATTTTTAAACTTTGACTTAGATTTTACTTTTATAGTCACTACCCGTGTTCAACTTCATACTGTATTAAAATCATAATTATATAATTGTTCAAACTATAAATATTTGTTTGATTTCTTCAAATTATCAATTTCTACGTCAAATTTTAGCAAAATTTTCAGGAAAATTATCATTTCTGTTTGAGGTCCTATATTTCCAAAAAAATGGCATGTGACATGGGTCACAAATAAAATAAATGAACATTTTAGGTCCCCATCTTTATATCTAAGTGGTTTTCGGATGATTGACATTACTATTATTTCAGGAGCCAACCTCCTTAAGACTATTTTCTGAACCCAGAATGCGGAATTAAAATTTCCTGAAAAATCAATTTTTAAACCCAAATATCTCTGTAATGCATCGCCCGATTTTAAAACAGCTTTCAGTGTTAGATTCAGCCTAAAGAGCTCTACAAAACACATATACGTTTTTAATTGATCAAAAAATTTAAATTTTCAAAAAATTTGATTCACTTCCGGTTTCGATCGGAAGTGATGGATTTTCATTTCCAGCCATATTACAGAGGTAAAATGATAAATGTATAAACATTAAAAATTTCAAGCCTCTATCTCAAAGTAATTTCGAGAAAAGCCCCGGACAAAATGACTTTTTTAAAATATTAAAATGACGTAACGTCAAAACGGAAATGTTGTCACTGAAACTTTAACATCTTTGTGGGATGCTAATGTCAAACAATCTCTGAAAGTTTCATTGAAATCGGTTGAAAACTTTTTGAGTTATGAAGCAAAAAAGGAGTCAGAAAAAAAAGAAAAAGTTTAATAACTAGATCGTTCTCGTTGCGAGCAATGAGTGGGTCTTCCATCCGATTTTTGAATAAATGAGATAAAACTCATCGTTTTAAAGATAAAATTGTGAGTCTATGCAAAAAAAACGAAAAAAAAATTTTCGGCACTCGGGGCTTGAACTGGGTCGCCTGGGCACTGTCCACGACCATAACGACTGAGCTACTCGGGCTCTCGCTTCAGGACTTTGACGCTTAATATCTGGAGAATGCGTTGATCGATTTTAAAACAAATTACATATTCTGAATCAGTAAAAGGGTCACTATCAACTATAAAAAATTCAAAGAAAAATATTAAAAAACAAAAAAGTCGAAAAATTAAAATTTTTCAAATTTCCTTCCTTTGACGACCGAAAGTGACGGCTGGGATTCTCTTGACCAAGGTGCACCAGAAAATAGGTAGATCTATCATCTCTGAAAATTTCAGCCCTTTATCTTTTCTCGTTTTTGAGAAACCTGACAGACAAAATTGACTTTTTAAAATCGTAAACGGACGATAACTTCCGACCGGAAGTATATTTTCAAAAATGGTTAAAAAACAATCAACTTCAGATAAAACTGCGTTGATCCTGAAAATTTGAACGAAATAGATGGAGCCATCTCCGAGAAATCGTCTGCACAAAATCGGTAAGAAAAAAAAAGAATAATAATAATAAGAAAAGTGAAAAAGAAACAATAGAATAATAGAAGGGTCTTCCGCTGAAGACGGAAGACCCTAATAATAATATGTAAAAAGAAACCAAAGAATAACAAGAGGGTCTTCTGTTGGAAACGGAAGACCCTAATAAAAAGAAACTGAAGAATAACAAGAGGGTCTTCCTTTGGAAACGGAAGACCCTAATAATATGTAAAAAGAAACCGAAGAATAACAAGAGGGTCTTCCATTGGAAACGGAAGACCCTAAAAATCTTTAAAAATCTTCTTCTCAAAAACCAATTGGCCAGAAAAGCTGTAACTTGTGTGGAAGCATCCTTAGGTAGTGTAGGTTCAAGTTTGTTCAAACCATGATCCCCAGGGGTACAGTGGGGCTACAATGAGGGGTCAAATTTTTACAAAGGAATATATAGAGAAAAATCTTTAAAATCTTCTTCTCAAAAACCAATTGGCCAGAAAAGCTGTAACTTGTGTGGAAGCATCCTCAGGTAGTGTAGATTCCGTGTGTTTTAATCATGATACCCGGGGGTATGGTGGGGCCACAATGGGGGGGG
>WFKH01011581.1:29618259-29655895 GCA_016163765.1 Magallana hongkongensis | reverse complement strand
AAAATCATGACCCTCGGGGTGTAGAGTGGGGTTACAATGGAGGGTTGATTTTTAACATAGGAATATATAGAGTAAATCTTTAAAAATCTTCTTCTCAAAAACTAATTAGTCAGGAAAGCTGAAACTTGTGTGGAAGCATTCTCAGGTAGTGTATATATTTAAAGTTAAGAAAATCATTACCCTCAGGGGTAGGGTGGGGCCACAATTTGGGATCAAATTTCTACATAGGAATATATAGGTCTTCTCAGAAACTAATAAGCCAGGAAGGCTGAAACTTGTTTGGAAGCATCCTCAGGTAGTGTAGATTTGAATTTGTAAAAATCATGATTTCTGGGGGTAGGGTGGGGCCACAATTGGGGTGGAATGTTTACATAGGAATATAAAGAGTAAATCTAGATCTTTAAAAATCTTCAGCCAGGTGATTATTTAATATTGTTTAGATTTTGGCTTCTGGTTGATTCCTGGAGGATTGGGTCTCACAAGGGGTTCAGAGTTTGATGTAGATTTAAATCCCATTTATAAACAATTGTTTAGGATCTTTTTGAGAGCTGCAATGCTCAACATGTGATATGACTATAAAATCATTCTGTTAGAAAAGGGACTAATGATAATAAACATGAAAATATCCAGTGGAAAAAATTGAATTTTATTTATACAGGATCTACATGTATTATACTACATTGTCTAGATAGTTTGTATTATGACTCCATTAAGCTGATTTTATCATAGTACCTATTGTTCCTCAGGTGAGCGATGTGGCCCATGGGCCTCTTGTTGACTTCTTCTCAAGAACCACTGGGCCAAATTTAACCAAACTTGGTACAAAGCATCCTTATGGGAAGGGGATTCTAAATTGTTAAAATAAAGGGCAAATCTCTTTTTAAAAGGGAGTTAATTGCGAAACAGTGAAAATAGGGTGCATGTCTTAAAAAATCGTCTTAAGAACCACTGGACCAGAAATGCCAATATTTACACCAAAGCTTGTATATATAGTTAAAATTCTAAATTGTTAAAATCGTTACCGCCGGACCAATACTGGGGCCCCAAGAGGGGTTCAAAATTTAACATAGAAATATATAGGGAAAATGTTTAAAAATCTTCTTCTCAAGAACTACAAAGCTCCAATTTGTGAGATTACTATGCAATCATCCTCAAATAATGTAGATTATTAATTGTTAAAATTGTGACCCCTGGACCAATACTGGTGCTCATTAAGGGGTTCAAATTTTAACATAGAAATATATAGGGAACATTTTTAAAAATCTTCTTCTCAAGAACTACAGTGCTCCAATTTGTGAAATTACAATGCAAGCATCCTCAAATAATGTAGATTCTAAATTTTTAAACCATGACGGTTGGACTAATACTGAGGCCCCAAGAGGGGTTCAAAGTTTAACATGAAAATGTATAGGGAAAATATTTAAAAATCTTCTCAAGAACTACAATTCTACAATTTATGAGGTTACTATGTAATCATCCTCAAATAATGTAGATTCTAAATTGTTAAATTGTGACCCCTGGACCAATACTGAGGCCCCAAGAGGTGTTCAAAGTTTAACATAGAAATATATAGGGAAAATATTTAAAAATCTTCTTCTCAAGATCAACAATGATACAGTTTGTGAGATTACTATGCAAGCATCCTCAAATGATGTAGATTCTAAATTGTTAAAATCGTAACCGCCGGACCAATACTGGGGCCCCAAGAGGGGTTCATAATTTAACATAGATCCTCTTATCAAGAACTACAATGCTCCAATTTGTGATATTACTATGCAATCATCCTCAAATAATGTAGATTCTAAATTGTTAAATTTGTGAACCCCCGGACCAGTACTGGGGCCCTATGAGTGGTTCAAAGTTTAACATAGAAATATATGGGGAAAATGTTTAAAAATCCTCTTCTCAAGAACTCAATACCGATCAGACCCAACCTAACACCAGAGTAAACCCCAACTAAACCCCGAGTTTACTTTTGGGGTTTACTTTGGGTTTACTCTGGGTCTGCCTTTTGAAAATTTGGGTCCACTCGGGGTTTACTTTGGGTTTACTCGGGAATGGCTTTTGGGGTCAACTGTATGCACTGAAGTGTGAAGCAGACTCGTCTTTTATCTTACCATCTTACTGCCTGTAATTCCTGCCCCTTGTATATTCCAAATACACATGTAGCGTCTGCTTTCAGGGGTATACTTCTGATCGGGGTTTACTCTCTGTGTCCACTCTGGGTTTACTCTGGGTCCACTCTAGTAAACTCGGAGTACACTCAAAGTAAACCCAGGGTTTAGTTGGGGTTTACTTTCTGTTAGGTTGGGTCTTATCGGTACTGTACAATGCTCCAATTTGTGATATTACTATGCAAGCATCCTCAAATAATGTAGATTATAAATTGTTAAATTCGTGACCCCGGACCAATACTCAGAGGCCCCATGAGGGGTTCAAAGTTTAACATAGAAATATATAGGGAAAATGTTTAAAAATCTTCTTCTCAAGAACTACAATCCTACAATTTGTGAAATTACAATGCAAGCATCCTAAGATCATGTAGATTCTCAATTATTAAAATTGTAACCCCTGGACTAATACTGGGGTCCCAAGAGGTGTTTAAAGTTTAACATAGAAATATATTGGTAAAATGTTTAAAAAACTAATATAAAATGATACAAGGAACTGTTGTTCAGGTGAGCGATGTGGCCCATGGGCCTCTTGTTATTTAATATGATTATGGAGGTCTCATAAAGATGAAGTCTTGTCTTGTTGAGCTCTGTTATCTTTGATTACCAGTGTTTAAGGGAAGATATACGGTATGAAAACAATGATGAACCATAATTGCCAAACATAATACACAATATTTTCTGAAATTTTTTGAGGAAAGCAAAATTGTCCGATTCATTTTTTTAACAAAATTCGATATCAACTTCTCATTAAATTTTGGCTTATTTTGTATATTTACATCAGGGCAGGGGTAACACTAGTGAGCATTGGCTCACAGATATCTTGTTTTGTCAAAAATACTTGATTCTTAATTCAATATCAATGTATTAGAGTATTTGCATCAAAAAGGTTCTTGTCAGTGTATTCGCCTATATGTAATCAGCCACCTTTTCACTTGTCGCGTAGTCAATGTTTGGTTAACAACTTCTGGTGAAGCATTCACTTTAAAATTTATCATGTCAAACTTCACACCTGCATTTGTCTTGTGTCAGATTTCACAGCTTAATCGAATGCAGGAAGATTTATCAATTATGATGTTTTGATTGAAAACTCTTTTATTTTCTTCTTGTTATAAAGTTTAATGTTTTACATAGACACTGTTGAAATAGATGGCCAGATCATTTGTATAACTTGATAATGAAAATGTGTCTTATAGATTTTTGTTTTAGAATAATCAGAGAATTGGACTTATAATCAATTTAGTCATTATTTTTGTTGTCGTTTTGGGTTAAACCTGCAAAGTTTAACCTAATTAATTTTAGTTATGAAGATTGCACATTGACGATCAACTTTTTAAAAATCTCAATTCAATAATTTGTTTTTTGGTTGCATATTATACATAGGAACAAGGGCTATTTCTAGCATTTTATAATATTCATTTATTATTAATTGTAATAGTAAAAGTACAGTACTAGTCAAGGAAATATTATTTGCAAGACATGAGAATGAGATTTGTTGTATCTGTGTGCCATTTTTCTAAGCTTTTGTTGACAGAATTGTAATATTCTTATGGTTAAAGTAAAGATTTAGCTATAAGGTAATCTTGTAGATTTTTTAAAAATTTGTTTTTCTCATCATTATTAACAGGCTATCGAGAAGGAGCTGAAACATATGGATCAAATTTTTTTTAGCCTTGCTCAAAAGGTTCCTCGTGAAGACCCTCGCTTGTTATATCCAGTTGTGTATCTCAGGTGTTGTACAGCACCAGCAAGAGTCATAGATCAATTTTTACACGAGCAATTTTCTTACTGTCCACTGGATGGGGATAAAAGGTACACAAATTTTATGATGATAAATTTCACTAATCTGATATACCACTTACATGTAAAGCTTTAAGGATTTTGTGAAATATTGCATACTGGGTTATTTTTGCCAAAATTCATTTTGTCCTAACCATGTGTGTATTTGTTTTTAAGAGAGAGAGGAGAGGGGTGGGAGAGAGTGGGGGAAAGAGATTTATGAGTGCATCTTGTTTAAGGTGTTGTTTTAATTCAAAAAGGTATCCTGTTTAGATTTTCACCATCTTAGTAATGTCTAGTTCAGGTCAAATTTCTACAGAAGAGTTGAGGTTTCCACACCTGCACTATAAATGTATATATTTGCATGCGAGGATCCAGAAAATTTTTCCAGGGGGGGTCCGAAGGATAATTGTGTTTGCCAGGGGGGGTTCGAGGCATATTTGCGATAATTTTACTATGTAAATTTAAATTTTCATTTTCCAGGGGGGGTCGGGACCTCCCCGACCCCCCCCCCCTCTAGATCTGCGCATGATTTGTTTTGCTTATGTCAAGATATAATATAGCTTATATTGAGCTATATTTCTCGCATTCATTATATACTCATGTGGGATAGTAAAATTCCACCTCGGAGCCAAGATTCATGGTCTAGGACTCGGCAGAGCCTCGTCCTAGACCGTGAATCTTGTCCCCTCGGTGGAATTTCACTATCCCACACTCGTAATAATGAATGATTCTATTATTAGCTTTTGCAAGGAGTGATCAGGCCCCAGAACCTCTTGTTGAAATGTATTTGATATTTTTAGGGTCACCTGAAGAAACTCAGGTGACCTATTGCTATCTGTTTTCGTCCGTCGTCGAGTAAACTCAGGTGACCTATTGCTATCTGTTTTCGTCTGTCGTCGTGCGTCTGTGCGTCGTACGTTAACAAGGCCAATTATTACCATTTTTGGCGTGAAGCATCTCTATGGTAAGAGGAATCTAAATTATGAAATTCATGGCTCTACCACCCCTAGGGCGCCACAGGCGGGGCCAAATATGCTAAAAATACCCAAATTTTCATAAATCTTCTTCTCTACTCCCACACATGTGAGGAAAAAACTGAATGCATGGTTATGATGTCCATGAAGCCCTCTGCCAAAATGTGAAATTCATGGCCCCTGGGTCAGGGGTTCAAGGCTTGAGGGTGGGGCCAATATGGCCATATAGTTAAAATGTATTAAATCTTAGAAAATCTCCTTCTCTACTCCCATATATATTTGTTAAAAACTAAATACATGGTTATGATGTCCATGAAGCCCTCTACCAAAATTGTAAAATTCATGGACCCTTGGTCAGGGGTTCAGGCTCTAGGATGGGGCCAATATGGCCATATAATAAATATGTATTAAATCTTAGAAAATCTTCTTCTCTACTCCCATATATATTTGTTAAAAACTAAATACATGGATATGATGTCCATGAAGCCCTCTACCAAAATTGTGAAATTCATGGCCCCTGGGTCAGGGGTTCAGGTTCTAGAGTGGGGCCAATATAGCCATATAGTGAAAATGTATTAAATCCTTGAAAATCTTCTTTTTTACTCCCACACATGTGGGCAAAAAAATGAATGCATGGTTATAATGTCCACTAACTCCTCTACCTAAATTGTGAAATTCATTGGTCAGGGGTTCAGGACCTAGGGAGGGACAATATGGCCATATAGTGTTAATGCATATAATGTTTAAAAATCTTCTTCTCTACTCTCACACATCTGTAAGAAAAACTGACTTCATAATTATGTTTACCAGGAAGTCCTCTACTAAAATTTTAAATTTCATGTCCCCTGGAGTATGAGTTTTGACTCTAGGGCGGGGCCAAAACACTCATATAGTGTATAGGGTAGGGGTTCTTAATGCAGGGTGTGGCCAAAATGGTTATTTAGTGTTAATATATATAATGTTTAAAAAACGTCTACTGACACAGAATAAAAACTGACTGCATATTTAGAAAAAAACATTGAGCTGTTATCTTTAGACTTTAGTAATAGTTCATGCCTCCTACATGTAAGACAAGGGTTATAGCTGGGAGGGGGGAGATATATACTTGTCTTATTATTTTATTCTGCTCAGGAATTTCAATGAAAGAAATGAGTAAATTCACAAATATAGAAAAGAGTAAGAATGGAGCTGTCTATCAAAGTTAAGAGATTGTGAAAGCACTTGGAAAGAGTTCAAGGGGGGGGGGGGGGGGGGGGTGGAAAGGGTAGTGGAGTTATCTTCCCTTGCTTCTTCATAAAGGAATTATCTTCCTTTGCTTGTTCATATTAATCATTGAGTGTAATGTAATTATAAGGAAGTTGTATGATGATCAAAAGAGTTATGCAAGTATTTATATCATTTGAAACAAAAACAGTTTTTGAACTTTCTAAATAAACAAATAGACTTGTTAATTGATTTTGATTTTGGTATAAATGCCAGATGGTGATTAATTGTTAATGAAGGTTGAATATTCAAAAGCTGGAACAGGAGAAGTGAGTAACTCATGATGGCTTTTAAAGCTGTTTTTGTTTGTTTGTTTAAATGCCCACAGGGAGAGTTTCTGTTTGCCCCTTGGGATGGGGGATGGGAGGTTGTTTTAGATAAAACATGTATACTATTTATGATTTTTCTACTCCAGAATGAAACTTAATTAAATGCATATATGAGACTCCTCGACAAGTTTGTGTATGGGTTATATTCTACTCAGGTGACCGTTAAGGCCTATTGGCCTCTTGTTTAACTAGATATATATCTATGTCATTTTTTATGATTTTGTCTAAGAGCTGAAGAAGTAAAAAAAGCTGCAATAAACTGGTTGAAAGTTCAGCATCAAGCTTCTGATGGTGATGTACTGGAAAAAAATACCCAGGTATTTCTTTCTTATACTGCTTATTAGGGCCCCGCTCTGTGGGAGACCTCCAATCCTTATTATATTTATTCAATAAAAATATGTTTAAATCGATGATGTTGTAGTTACTGTATTTAATTTTTTTTTTTATAGAACTGGCATGAAAAATACAATCAATTTAGAAAAATTGCTTTCCTGTTTGTTAGAGGACTCCAGCTCTTCCACAATGAAAGGTAATTTTTTATAACAAAATGTTGTAACATTAATCAAGGAATCATTTTAAAGGGAGTGAACATAAAAATATAATCAAGGGTTCAAAGAGCTATGTGCGAGATAAAGTGTTTTAATGCCCCAAAATTTAAAGTAATGAGTAGAGCTTTAGAAATTTGCTAAAAGATAGGTTAACATATATCTAGTTCAGGTTTATAAAAATAAATTGTCTAATCGAAGTCATAATAGAAATATGATATGTTAATAATGAGCTAATTTCACAAAAAATATGTATTTTAGCCAAAAATGGGGTTTTTCCTATCAGTTTTTTGAAAAGGAAGCATAGAGCGCATGCTTGCTCCAACACCATTTTTTAATATGATATGCAAAATAATACGAACAATAATATATGTAAAAACGGTTTTGGAGCAAACATTGCGCTCTATACTTCCTACTCTTGAATATGAAGGAAAACTGATGAAATTTTCATGCTTTTAAGAAAATGCAGGAAATGGCTCATTTATATGACGTCATAGAGCCACGAGGAATGATCAATGTTGTAAAACTTTTAGATTTCTCTAACTATAGCATATTCAGTTTTATGTTCTATCAAAATATCTTTATGATATGATGTTTTTTTCAAATTTATAATACATGGGGGCAGAAATTAGACCTTATCCCATATAGTTCTTTGTCAGTTTGATGTACATAGGGGACTTATCTACATATAATTCTCAAATCAAATGATATGACGCATTATGTCAACATCCGTCAACCACAACGAAAATAATATATTTTATGTGATATCACATGATAAGTTAAATTCGTAATTTGAATTTCATTGTGGGAGACTGCTGCAGACATAGTTTTCTATTCAATAAAGTACTTAAAAATAGGTGTCTTCTGCTAAGTTTTAAAAAAATACAGGAAAATGCACTGTTTATGATGTCACAATGAAAGTCTTATCAGGTAATTATTTATAGATTCTAACTTTTGGGGTATTCTTGTGTATTTACATATGCTAAATGCTAAATGTGAAATTTCTACTGTTTGTGACTGTTACTATTTTTTATTTGAAGCCTCTCTATGATGAGAGGAATCTAAATTGTTAAATTCTTGACTTTATTACCCCTTGGGCCTCTTGGGCGGGGCCAAATGTGCAGATGTCCAAATATTTGCCAAAAAAACCCAAATGTTCAAAAATCTTCTTCTCTACTTTCACACTTGTGGGGGAAAAAACTAAATGAATGGTTATGATGTCCATAAAGCCCTTTACCGAAAATTGTGAAATTCATGGCCCCTGGGTAAGGGTTCAGGCCCTTGTGAAAATGTATTAAATCTTAAAAAATCTTCGTCTCTACTCCTATATATATTAGAGAAAAACTGAATGCATGGTTATGATGTCGTTAAAGCCCTCTACCTAAATTATGAAATTAATGACCAGGGGTTCAGGGCCTTGGGGTAGGGCCAATATGGCAACATAGTGAAAATTATTTAAATTCTAAATAATTTTCTTATGTACAGTACAGCTCACGAGTATCCCGACACCCACCGTGGAAAAAACACGGTGGAAAATGGTCTGTGTCACACCGTGTATTTTTAAACATTTTCCCTATATAAACTACTACGATCACTACTACGTTTACAAATGGACTGAAACATAAACTTGTTAAACTGTATATTTCAATTTTAAAAAGGAGAAGAAATTGTTAGTGTTTTGAATGGTCAAGCTTTTATATGTGTGGGCGATTTTTTTTGTTCTTTATATCAACAGAAATCAACCGTAAAAATCGCATAGATCTAAATAATTATTGCGTGCCTGAAAATTTTATTTATTTATTTATTTATTTTAAATTTCTGTTTCTTTTTCTTTAATTCTCTTACGTAAATAAATAATTATTTTATTTTTATAGGTTTTATTCTTAAATCCTCCATTTTTCACAGGTAAATACCGCGTGTTACACCGTGTAACTGTCCGTGTTGCATCGCGTTGCACCGTGTCGCACCATGTATTTTCTTGTTTCGAGGCCGTAACAGAGAACAATAGATCAAAGGTACCGACACTTCCACGCTCAGCGTCGACTTTTAAACACGGTGGCCGGTGTTTTTGTCGGGATACTCGTGAGCTGTACTGTACTTTCACTGTTTGAGATAAACTAAATGCATAGTTATTATGTCCAAAATGTCCTCTTTTTATGCCCCTCTTCGAAGAAGGAAGGGCATATTGCTTTGCTGCAGTCTGTCGTTCTGTCGGTCAGTCGGTCGGTCCACCAATAGTTTCCTTTCATTTTCTTCGCAGAGGATGCACATATTGAAATCAAATTTGGTTTACAGGTTAATCATAATAATATCTAGGTCAAGTTTGATTTTGGTACGATCGATCAATTTTCGACAGAGTTATGCCCCTTGGACTTAGAAAAATTCAAATTATTTGCAGTTTCCGTTCATTTTTTTTTTAAGGTCACTTGAGATACTCGGGTAACCTATTGCTGTTGGTCGTACATTGTCTGTACACAATTTTACATTTTTAACTTGAAAACTTGTAAATTTTCACTTGGCCATATTAAATTAAAAATGTGTTCTAGTTAAGTTAGGAAATCTACTCTAATTTCCTGTGCATTATATCCTTGTGTGCATTTTAAATGAAACTGAATATCATAAAAGATTTAACATTAAAGGCCTGCAGGTCTCTTTTTACCAAAACGTTTACAATTTTTTGGCCCTGGGTCTAGGATATATATACAGAGGGTTCCACTTAATCTGATAGCGGTTAATCGAATAATTCGGTTAATCTGATATAATATCAAAACACCGAACCATTTCTTATATATCCCTTTATATTTTTTCCTGATAATCTGATAGAAAAAAATGTCATTTATGGTTAATCTGATAGGATTGTGACCGTGTAATAATAATTTCCCACCCTCTTACACCCGTATATTCCTTTGTTTAATTGGTTGACACCCCTCTTGTGTACACAGTAACTCCTTATAGGGCATCAGTTACACTTCAACGCACATGGGTGGCTCCCTTCTTCGTAAGATGAAAGCTACCGACATCGATAGTTGTTCTGGATGACCGCACATAGGACTGACCTTACCTGTGTACACATTTTATTGTTTGTTTATTTGCCAATTGCATGTGTTAATTTCATGCTGGGCTTGCACCATTAAGAATTATGTAAACATGTAATTTCCGAATCAAAAGTGACTGGCTTTGGAACATGTGACATCGAGGAAATTCTGATTAATATAAATTTTACTTCGGGGTAGAAAACTTAATAAATAAAATTCAAATAATTTTTTATCATGCATAATTAATTATTTAAGAGCATTTTATATGACAGAAAAAGAATTAAAATAAATTGTCCAGGTGAAAAGAGGGACTGCTCAGACAATATTAGCCATTTCCTCTTATTACTTCATGTCAAAATGGCGGCCACTTTGAAACCATCGTAATAAAGAGAAACATTTTCTTTTGAGCATTTACAAACAAATTAAAGACTAAAATGCTATTTCATTGCTAATGCAAGGTAAATTATTTCATTTCAAACTATTGACATACAGACTGTATCTTTTCATTGATAAATTATGTCTTAAATAAAAGTTATATTTTAATTTATACCAAAACCAGTAGACCACAAAAACGCTAAATCGGTTAATCTAATAATCGGTTAATCTGATAATTTTTCTCTGACAAATTGCCTATCAGATTAAGCGGAACCCTCTGTAATTCAAAATTTTTCTGACTCTTGCCCCCCCCTCACCCCCATTTATGAATTGATGTTTGCAAATGTCAAACAATAAAAGCGGGGCTACTTGTCGGAGGAGTCTCAGATAAGGGTTTGAACTCAAAATTGAAGCTAATTAAAATGCAAACATTAGATTCTCTGACAGGTCAATCTAAAGGCTATGGTACTCAGGTGACTGTCAAGGCCTGTGGGCCTTTTGTTTTCAAACATTTTTGAATACATATTATGGAGAAGATTTTAAAACAAATACTACATACAGTCCCTGAAACGTTCTACTTTCCCATTTTTGCTCACCGTACGCTCACTGTGCGTTCACAAAGCGTTCACCTTGCGCTCACTGTTCGTTCAGCATTCACTTATCGTTCAGTTCATTTTCATTCATTTTCATTCGGAACTCTAAAGTGAAAGGATTGGTCTTTGCGAGTCGCAACAAAATGAGAAAAGAACACGTGCGTAAAGATGGAAGGAACTTTATATTTCACATCAGAAACATCATTTTAATCAGAATATAATTTGTAGAATTTAAAGTACACATTCTTGTGCAGGTCCATAAATACAAAAAAACGTTTTTTTTTTTGTTTTTTTTTGTTATGACAACATGAATACCATTGTATATTTTTTCACGCCATTCCTAAAGAAATCAGTTATGCGTTTGAAATAATGTGAAAAAATAATAAAAATAAAAGCAGTAAAGTTTTCTTTAAAATTAATACATTCAGTATAATAAAATAAATAGTGCCTGTTTAAGAGGGTAACAGTTGAAATTGACACCCCTCAAAAACCATTGTCAACCTCCGCTTTGCATCTACAAAAACTGAACAGATCAAATTAAGAAATGTAAGCTAACTATAAATGCGTGTGAATATAGAGGTTAACAATAAACCCTAATGATTTATCAATAAATGCGATGTTTTTTATTGATTTATAAAGTAATTTTAATTTCCCGAAACATGTTTACATATATCACCGAACGAATCAGCCAATTACCAATAAACTTACTTGATTATTATATGATAAGGAAAAAAAATGATGTAAATGTTTGTTTAAACAATAAATAAAAGTTCTTAATCTGCTTTATTCGTTATAATACATATATCTAACGAAAATATAATCGCTTACCTGTTTGTTTACGTAATTTTGTGCACTTTGCTTACGATTTAATATTTCCGATGCACAGGTAATTAAGTTACCTAATTCTAGAGATTTTCGGTTTTATGTATTAATTACACATTTTTATTATTACATTATTCAATTATTTGTTGATGCAATTATTGTCTTAAATTTTGTTTTATTTAACTCTTATACCCAAATGTAAATGGTATGGGATAGGATGGGTAGGATAGAGCTTATTTGCAAGATACAGGATATACAATAGGATAGGATTGTTTTGTCAACTTTCAGGATAGCAACACTTTACACGTAGTTTATTTGTTATTTTTTCCTGATTACCGACGAAATACAATGTAAGGATAACTCCCGAGGCACTCCAAATAAATCATTCATCTTGAGTTCGCATATCGTTCACCGTGTATTCACCGTTCACTTTGCACTCACGTTTGCGCTCCATTTGTGCTCTGCGCTCATCGTTCACGGTTCATAAGCGCTCACCAAATTTCGTTCAGCGTGCGCTCACCATTCGCTCAGAATGCACTCACCGTTCGCTCAGAATGTGCTCACCGATCGCTCGCAGTTCAAGTGGGAAAGTAGAACGTTTCAGGAACTGTAACATTCTCCTTTTTGCAATTTTCTAGGCGCCCTGGGTGCTAAGTATAGGGCTAGCGGCAGTGTTCATACATCCTGAATTAGCTAATTCAGGATGTATGAACACTGCCGCAAATCATACATGCATATACATCTGGAAAGTGATTGTCTCGTGTATCCAGGTTTTGTACAATTCAGATATAGTCACCCAAGGGTCAGTACAAAATTTTGCTTCACATCCTGGCATAATTTTTCTTATAATTCTAAACATTGACCCAGTCACCAGCAGCAATTTTGCTTTCGTCTATGTAAATCACTCCTCGATGACCCTGCAGTGTTCTGAGGAATGACATTAGGGGTTTGGTATATTTGGTGAAAATCCAAGGAGCTGATTTCAGACCAAATGGCAGGTGTTTGATTCCTCCAGATGAATTTCAGATACTTTTGGTTGGTATAGATTTAAACATATTTTATTGAATAAATTCAATAGGATTGGACAACAGGCATAGCCTATGTATATCCTCTCCTTGTATGATAGGTCAAGTTACATAAATTTTTATAATTATATAGGATAATATACATATCTAACAATAGTCATGTATTTGAATAACAACATATTAAGTATATTATTTGTGAATTATAGAGCTATAATAATATATGAGGATCTATATTATAATATTCTGATATATAAATATATGAATTATGCTTAAATACAATAAGACGTTATAAACATCTCAAGAAGTAAATAACAGAAAAAAAAGAAAAGAAATATATACAATCAACAGATTATTTGATTGTCCCAGCCTTGATAGAATTAAGAATAAAACCCCAAAATCAATGAAACAACATGTATAACTTGAATTAATTAAACTAAGTCTAATACATGTATATACACAGAACTAAAATCTCTTTGTGGATTTAATAAATTCATGAACAATGGAAAAAATTTCACAGTTTAATTTATATGAATATTGACTTTTTCCCCTTAAGAGGGTTTCAAGTTCAAAATCAACACCAATATTATTTAATTTATTTACAAGTACATGTATATTTCATTCAAAATTATAATAAGGACACTTCATGAAATAATGTTTAGTGTCTTCTATATAGTAACCACATTTTCCACATAGCTGATTGGTATACTGGTTGGTATACTGAAGTAAGCGTCTTTCAGATCCACACTGATTAAAATATCTCCTTTTACTAAATTTAGGGCTGTCTGCAAAGTTTCCATCTTGAAATGAATTGTTTCTATAAATCTGTTTAGTGGTTTTAAATTGATTATTTGGCGCATTCCTTCACATTTTTGAAAACTATGAAAATTGTTGATATAAACTCCTTTGGGTGAGACCAAACAGGTAGAATTGCTTGTTTTTGCAATAAAGAATTGATTTTGTCTTGGATTACTTTAAATTTGCTTTTTCAATATTTTTGGGAATTGGAGTTATCCTGGGTGTAATGATATCATGTTTCATTGTAAACTCTAGTTGATAACCCTGATCTGAATGATGCTGAAAGTGTTTGTGTCTGTTGTCAATGAATTTTTAAAAAATTGATGGTTTTGAAGTGGTCCTGCAATTATTGGGGTTTGTTGTTCTTGTATTCTGATTTTTGTTAGCTGAATTCCAATGACTTGAATTCCATTTGTATCCCTGGTAGTTTTTTGAATATGAATTGCTGTTGAAAGTCTGTTTTCTAGAGGTCTGAAAGGAATTATTTTCTCGAAAGGAATTTGTATGAAAATTTCTTCCCACTGGTAAAAGTTTTAAGCATTTTAGTTGTAGCTCTAGATGTTTCTGAAATGTCTTTGCAAACTTTAGTAAGTTCAGACCCAAAATAACTCATCTGTTATCTTTCGTTTTACTGTGCAGTGGTCCTTGTAGTCTCCAGTAATTAATTTTTCAGATTATCACTAGAAGGAGGAATGTTATAGTAGAAACAGTGCATCCTTTGATACTGTGTGCAAGTCCAATATCAGATGCTTCATGTTGATTCTCCAAAGTATCTTCATTTTCATCTTGCTTGAAATGCGTTTTTGAAGACTCTTTCTCTGAAGATTTTCATTTTATGCTGGACTTGACTAACAATGATATCTGGCTTATTGAATGGACAATGTCATTCAATCCTAGCGCCTGATGAATTGACAAAACTGTTTTGTTGTTAAACAACATGGGTGCAGCCATATTAATTGAAGCGGAAGTCGATGTAAAAGTTGAATCTGTGAATCCGGATTCTGGATACGCTTTGCCACGAATGGGAAAGGATGCCAAAACTTGTACCGGGCATTTTGAATGAGACAGTGCTAATCCAATACAAAACACAGGGGTTGCTAATACATTTTTACGTGGAACGGAGTGTAAAACTCTGTATAAACATTCAGACCCAACCACCAACAGCAATGTGGCGTATCTATGTCAGAGAACAGATGCATGCTAGAGAAAAATGAATTACCTCCATAAACCTTTCACTGAGGGTGTTAAATTGATAAAATCTATTGATAAAAATAAGCAAAATGATTAAATACAGGCCTCATTATTAAGTTTCAAGTTTTAAGTTAAGGGCTTTTAGAATTTATTAAGTAACAATTTTTTCTTGTGCACTTTCTTTAATTTGTGGGGGTTATTAGTGTTCATAGGCAAGCAAACCTTAGTACTGGTTCTTATGAACACAATCATGAAAAATGTGAAAACTTGTAAACAAATTTCTAAGCTTTTTTAATTAAATTAATTTTTAAATTGTAAATTTGCATTGTTGCTTAGGTTAATTGTTCGCCTCTTCTTTAGAATAAACTTGTGTGGGTTTTTTTTGATTTATTTCATTCTCAATTATTCTCTATTATCACTTGAATTCTTTTACAGATATGAAGATGCTTTGTTGTATTTAGTCCATTGCCATGTGTTAAATGGTAACCTAGTTGACAAGAATAATGAACAGTGGGGTTTGCAGAAAAAATTGGTCAATTTTTACAGAAGACAATGCTTGTTGGTAAGTATTGTTTTTATAATGTAAATATATTTATACATCTGGAAAATGAGTGTATCGTAATATTTTTAATTTTTAACCCTGTTTATAAAATTATTCAAGCTTTCAAAATTTTTGCTCTTTAAACTCCCTTCATTTATTGGCATCAAACCTCCTTCAGGCATCAAAGAAAACAATATGCAAAATGGCCTTTTTCTTTATCAATGTAATGTTACCCCATTCATCATATCAGTTTGTAGGCATTTTAGCTGTTTGAGCAATAAGCTCGATCACATCAGCCCCAAAGGAGGGGGGTGGGGGTATACTGTTTTACCCTTGTCTGTCTGCCTTCCGTCTGTCTGTCCGTCAATGATTTCTCAGCAATTCTTAATGGCAGATGTTTGAAATTTTAACACACTCTTTGTTTAGGCATGCTATTTGGTGGGATCTATTTTTGTACCAATCAGAAATCAACTTCCTGTTGAATGTTGACTTAATTTGCTTATTTTGTATATATGATTCACATCATAGCGGGGGTATTACTAGTGAGCATTAGCTCACAGATATCTTGTTTTTACTTCTCTCAGCAAATTACTGGTATGCTGACACATCTGGGTTGAAATATAAAAGAAGGCTACAGAGACAGATTATTTAGTTTTGCAATTTTAGTTATTTTATTTCATATTATGCTCTGTATTTGCACACTCAATCAATGTGGAGGATTGACATTACAAAAGTAAATTTTTAGCTGAGACGAAGTCGGGGGGGGGGGGGGGGGGGGGGGGGGGGGGTGGGGGGAGCTTATGCTATACCCCCGGCATCGGCGTCTGGACCTGGTTAAAATTTTTGTTGCAGGTTCTGTATCTAAGTTATTTCTTGTCCTATCTTCACCAAACTTGCATGTATGATGCATTTGAACCTACGTATGGACTTGAAAGACTTGGATGCTGAATCTGGGTCATGAATTTCAGATGCTGGAGGAGGTTATGGTTTTCGGACAAGGTAAAAGTTTTTGGAGCAGGTGCCCTTTAATAGCCATTTACAAAGTTACTACTGGTCCTAACTTCACCAAACTTGCATGGATGGTGCGTCTTATGATACTGATGCCCCTGACAGGCTTGAATGCTGAATCTGGGCCATAGGTTTCGGATGCTGTAAGAGGTTAAGGTTTTTAGAGCTGGTTTAAGTTTTTGGAGCAGGTGCCCTCTGATGATTTTATCTGAGTTATTACTGGTCCTAACTTCACTAAACTTGCATGGATGATGCCTCTTATGATACTGATGCACCTGACAGGCTTGAATGATGATTCTGAGCCATAGGTTTCGGATGCTGTTAGAGGTTAAGGTTTATAGAGCTGGTTTAAGTTTTTGGAGCAGGTGCCCTCTGATGATTATATCTTAGTTATTACTGGTCCTAACTTCACCAAACTTGCATGGATGGTGCCTCATATGATAGTGATCCACCTGACAGGCTTGAATGCTGAATCTGAGCCATAGGTTTCGGATTCTGGGTGAGGTTTAGTTTTTTGGAACAGGTCACATGTTTAATAGATATTAATAGTACTATTTCAAACTTGCATAGTTGATTTTACTATAATATAAATGAATCGCAGAGGTAGCTTCAGATGCAGAGCCTGATCTCCATTATCATGGATGCTTAAAAAATTCCTACCTCACTCAAACTTGCTTGATAAATGTGTTTGTTGCGAAATGATATTACATGATTCCTTTGATATAGTATTGTATGATATGATGCACTATTGTTTTATATGATACAATATTATATCATATATAATATTGCCAAAAAAAAATTAAGATACGATATGATATTGTATCAAATTTTTTGTATATTATGATATGATATTGTATCATGATATTGTAAAATATATAATACAGTGGACCCCGCTTAATATAATAGTTATTTTGTCAGGAAAAATTATTATATTAACTGGACTATAATAATAACTGAACCCAGCTAAATTCAATGTGTACAAGTATGATATGTACCTATTCACGTCATGTTTTATTACTATCTATTTCTAGATGATGTAATTTCCACAATAATTGATGATTTCTTCTAAAACTTTACTTTTAATGCTTCAAAAAAGTTAATTTCATGGATGAAGTTAACTATTACAAGCTGTGAAAATTGCAAGATCCACCAATATGCTTCCGATGGGTTTGACATGCTTTCATTTTGTTTTCTTCCTCTATTTCCGGTTTTGACTAAATCTAATAAGGCATTCATGAGACAATTCGTTTTTAATAATTTCTTTCATTAAAAATCAAATAAACCACAAATCTCTGCAGAATTTTCTTATTTTCTTTGATTTATTTAGCCCATTCTTCCTATAAAATAAAGGCATATTTAAAAAAGACTTTGTCACTACTTAACTGCAGTACAAATCGTCAAATAGAACATCATGTACAATACTAAGCTATAAAAATATTCCGTAAATTTCAAAGTGATTTGGAAGGACTATCAGGTGACATATTTATTCACAAATAGCGATGATCTATGCAACCCCATGTACAAGATGCCTAACATCTCGTCCAATTTAACTCATTTAAACTCTTCAAATTATCAATCTCATCTTTCAAATACTGTTTAAAAATCTTTGCTTCACCCATGCTTACTTACAAAGTTTTGTTGCTATTCAATTTTAAATGTTTTCTCCCTTTCCTCTGCAGAAATTTGAGCAAATTTCGACGCTGCCATTTTGTTCTGCTCCAGACACAACAATATGACGTCAATATTCAAAGGGCAACTACTCTAATTTTAAAGAATTTCAAAGGGCAACTACTCCAAATACTTTGAGAACTTACGGCATGCGGTTTCTGTATTAAATACTATGAAATGTCGAAATGAGTAGGCAAAGCGTCGGCCAATGACAGCCATATTGCCTAATATTAATTCTCACCGAACTAACATAGAGATATATGAGGCAATCATGTGCTATGTTTAAACCAATGAAAGTGTGACATTTCAGTCTGAGGGAAAACAAAATATGATATTGTATTATAAATATATTGTTATATCACATGAAATTGTATCATATGATATTGTAATATTTAATATTGTATCATATGATACAATATTATATATTTTACAATATTGTATCAGATGATACAATATTATACATTACAATATCAAATGAAACAATATCATTCAATACAATAATATATAATACAATATCATATTATACAATATGTGTTATGATATTGTATCGTATGAAACTATATTGTATCATATATAATTTATATTATTATATTGTATTATGTGATCAAATACAATAATGTATAACACGATACAATACCGTATTATATTATATGATACAATGTCATATCAGGATACAATGTCATACCATATGTAACAATATCATATTGTATCATTATATATTACAGTATTTTATTGTATCATATGATATATATTGTATAGCATCATAAGATGTAATATCATATTTTATTTTATTGTATTGATAAACACTGTATCTTACAATACCGTATGAAATGAACATATGATTATCAAACAATTTTCTAACATATGATATACGATATAGTGTCGAAACGGTATCCATGAATATCTAAGATCATCAACCAACTATGATTTTCATATTCTTACTTATTAGGTTAGTTACTGACTCACTACGGAAATATATTGGGTTGATCAATCTCATAGATGGCGAGGCGAAGCCGAGCCATCTATGAGATTGATCAACCCAATATATCTCCGTAGTGAGTCAGTAACTAACCTAATAAGTGTTTTGTTTTCCCGAGGACTATCAAGTGACATATTTATTCACAAATAGCGATGATCTACGCAAAGCCATGTACAATATGCCTAACATCTCGTCCAATTCAACTCATTTAAACTCTTCAAAGTTATTAATCTAGCTCACCTTTCAAATACTGTTTAAAAATCTTTGCTTCACCCATGTTTACTTACAATGTTTTGTTGCTATTCAATTTTAAACATTTTCTCTCTTTCCTCTGAAGAGATTTGAGCCATTTTGTTCTGCTCCAGACACAACTGACAATGTCACGTCAATATTTAAAGGGCAACTACTCTAATTTTAAAGAATTTCAAAGGGCAACTACTCCAAATACTTTGAGAACTTACGGCATGCGGTTTCTGTATTAAATACTATGAAATGTTGAAATGAGTAAGCGAAGTGTCGGCCAATAATCTGTGATTACCTATGTATTTATCATCGATTGATTGCCTATTTGGAAGTTCAAAATTATTCAGATAATTTTCAATTTTATTGGTACACTTCATGGAAAAATTATTATTCATAAAGAGTAAAATGTGCATGATATGATCAGATATATAATGTGGTATCATTTCAATTCAAGGGGGCTAATTTTCGTGGATTGTGGGTTTTTCGCTTATTTGTGGGAATACAATTTCGTGGATGCGCCGGTTTTCGGTTTCAGTAAGAAAGATAACTCTTTTTTGGGCTTTTCGATTTCGGTCGAAAAGACCTATTGATTTTGTTCTGTTTTATTACATGTATTATTATTATTAGTCTTTCTCTCGACAAAGTTTCTATGGGCTGCGGAAAGAGTAAAAAAGACGTTAATGCAAAACGAACAATTTATTTGACCATACCAAATATAGTCCTTTGTTTTCTTATATAAACCTATAGAATAGCGAAAACATTCAAATCTGTGGAACTTTTTAATGACATCACAATAATTACTGCACTCTTAAGGTTGCGTTAACCTAAAAACATGCTTGTGTTAACAATTACGTACAAGTTGACTTTCTCAAATGTAAATATAAGTAATAAACAGCAATGTTAAAAAGTTCACTGGGATATGATGTTGGTTGGTCATGTTATCAAATCCAGTGAAGCCTAAAGGGCTTCTCAGAAGATTTGATCACATATGAATCATGTTCATATCCAGGTGAACTTTTTAATTTGCTGTTTATTTCTTAATTATGCACCTAGCTTTTAGACTCTTTCTCTATATATTTTGTCCACAGGTCAACTGCCTGTGCTACAATACCTGTTAACCTTTCAGATCTATTGAGGGGGAGAATTTTCCCCTTACCAACCTGACTATAAGGAGGGTATTTTATGTAAACAACATTTTCTCACATAAAAAGTGATTTTACTATATTTTTTTTCTATTATTGCATTCATTATAAATTTATTTATTACTAAGACTGCTAGTTTTATAATAATACAGCTTGTGTTGCTGTCTTAATTTTTTTTGGCTTGGCAAAACAAGGAGCAAATGGTGTCACTTTTAGGTCTTATTCTTCAAGATTGAAAAAAAAAATCTCTGCATGTAGAGCAGCACTGCTGACAGAATTAACATATGAACTTTGCTAATTTTGAATTGGCAGTGAATCCCAGTTAATACAACACTAGTTATCCCCTCACACAACTTGTTGCCAGGGGGATATAACATCCCTGCTGTGTGTATGTGTGTATTATGAGTTAGCTGCTTTGATTACAATTATAGCTTACTGTGGTGAGTGATGTGGCCCCTGAGCCTCTTGTCTTGATTGGTCTTCCTGATTCCTTTCACACTGATATTGAAAGGTTTTATTCTTTTAATATCAGCTATAATTTACACATTCTTATATGAATTATATTCCTTTTTTTTTAATTATAGCATCTAAATGATATGGCTACCAGTCAGTTTCAATCTAAAGATGACATTCGAGATTGCTTAAAGTTGATGAATGACTTTGTGGTTCCCTGTCTTCCTTTACTTCTAACCTCAAGTTATCAAGATGATATCAGTGCAGGAGAAGAAATGAGAGAAAAGTGGTGTTCGTTTTTAGGACAAGAAATATGCGGTAAATTATTTATTTGTTTATGTTTACTGATTCTGTACCAGTTATCGGCTAAACTGAGAGTTCAGGTTTATAGCACGTGACTATCTGAGATTTTTTAATTCGGTCGTCTGTTTCGAATAAAGAAAAGTAAGTTTGCTTGAAAACTTTCTTGAATATGTTTTAACCATGAGCTTAAACGATCATTGTTTACCGCTGATTTATGTCTTTGTACTTTCAGCAGTGGGGGAAAAATAGAATATTACCTCTTTGTGATACGTCATTATATACCTTCTTTGATTTGACGTATAATATCAATACATATAACATGTAGAAACAAAAGGAATTCATTGAATTCGGAGAGATTCACAGCGCAGTTAAACACCCAATTGCACAATATAATGTATTGAATAGTCTACGATTTTGTGTATTACGGTATGATAACAAACATATAATTATACCCCCGCAAACGAAGTTTAGGGGGGTATATTGGTTTCACCCTGTCCGTGTGCACCTGCAATTTTTTTTAAGATCAGACAAGATTTAATGATTTTATGACAGTTTTCATTTTCCTTATCCTATATATTGTACACTGATGTTGCAAAGTAAGGGAGGTAATCCTTACAGATTTTATGAATTAGTTAATAGTATTAAAATACTCTAAAATATATATATATAAATACATCCAGATGGAGGTTTTTTTGTTTTTATGTCTTAACTAAATTTATTTTTTATAAGTATTCTATCAACTGACAATGCAATGTTATTGTTTGTCAATGATAAATTCTTAGGAGCTAATAAGACAAGTGTAGCTGAATTCATTTGTCCCAAGGGGGCCATTATCTGAGCCATGGTTTAGATGGAGCATGTGTTCAGGGAAAATTGATAATCTGTAAAATGGGCGGTGGTTTTGGGGCTATTTTAAAACTGTTTCATGTAAACCAAAAGTTTCTATCATTATAAGGAAATAAATAATATCATTATTAATTAAGAAGTTAACTATTTTAGAAGTTTTTTAAATTTATTAGCCAAGTAAATTGATGAAGTGACCCTACAGGGCATTAATTTAAATAAAATTCAAAATAACTGATATGATTGTAGAGTTTTGGCAATTTTAAAATTGTTTGTAATATTAAATTTTCTTTTTTACATATTTTTACATAGTATGGTAATTATGGTAATGTTTTGGGAGTATATTAAATTAAACAAGCTCATCAAAGAAAATCATAGTCCTATGGGATCAATTTTCTGATATGGAGTTCCATTGTACCATAGCAGAAAGTGAGGAAAATTTGAAACAACTACTTGCATCTCTCAAGACTCTTATTAGAAAGATATTCAAAGTTTTATCAACAGAAGAGCATTGCTTGGCTAGCGGTATTTCCATTTACTGCAAAGGGAGGGGTTATTGTCATTTTGTTGGTTTTTCTTTAAAACAATTAAATAAAAAATAATATCATCGATATATAAATTTGTAAATGTATTACTGTTATACATATGTATTTACAGTGAAATTCTGACAATTTTCTTTGTTAACTAATTAATTTTTTTACAATTATTGTACACTGTATGTCTTCCAAACCTTTATTATTCAATTCAATTGTTTGTCCCATTTGAAATTAGCCTTGCGGGGGTATTAGTCCCATTAGGACAGTTCTAGTTTTATGAGGTTTGGTTATGTATCATAACCCCTACGACCTTTAGTCTGACACCAAAAGGGGCATAGTTCAAAGTACATATTTCAGAGTATCCAATCAACATGTACAGGGTTTTTCTATGTTATTATCGCGAGGCAGAAATTGTAAAACTCAGCAAATTCGGGGCATGCACAAAAACAAGATGTTTTTAGTTCTTAATAATGATATAATCTAACAGATGGATAAACAAGGAGTTCACCATTTAAAGTATGTCAAGTTTTATCCAAAAATATCAAGAAATAAGGAAATACGAAAAGAAAACATTAAATTTTAGGCAATAACTGGTACAGTGCCAGTAGAGCTTTGATTGAATTTTTTTTTTTTTAACTTTTGTTGTTTTTTTTTGTCATGCATTTTAAGCTCACTGAGACGACACTTGGGAAGCTTATCCGATGACCTTGGCATCAATGTTCTGTTAATGTTTTTGGAGCAGGTCCAATATCTTAAGTTAAACCTGGTCCAAATTTGCATTGATGAGGTATCTGGGCATACTTAAATTTGAGCCATAAATTTCATATGCTGGAAGAGGTAAAAGTTTTTGGAACATGTTAAAGTTTCTTTAGCATGATCATATATTAGTAATTACTGATCTCATCTTCATCAAACTTGCATTGATAGTGCATTTTAGGATACAAATGCACTCGACAGGTTTTAAATGCTCAATCTGAGCCAAAGGGTCAAGATGCAAGGTTTTTGGAGCAGGTGCTCTTTGATGACTATATCTAAGTTATTAACTGCCCTGTCTTCCACAAAGTTGCATAAATAGTGCATCTTATGATACCTTATTGCACTTAACAAAATTTCCAAGATGCTATAATTATATGATATTGATATAATTTGAATGAAAATAACCATATCATACATATCATTTTATATAAGATAACACAACATTACATTATTCTTCTATCATATTAGATCATAAGCTATGAATTTCATGTGATATGATAATGGCGGTCTCATGTGGATGGTGCTTCGTCCCAGTGAGCTTTTAAGTCTTTGATTACCTTTATTTATGATTGAATGAAATTTGTTGCATTTGAAAATAAACATTTCAATTTTTTGTGTTTTTTCCAGAGGATAAAATTGAAAAGCTTCAGGATTTAATGTCAAAGTTGTTTGATCCTCCAACAGAGAGCAAGAGTGCTCAGATTGCAGCTGTTACATCAAAAGACTTGAAAGACCTTTATAAAAACTATTTGGATGTCATGAACATTGCCTATAACTCAGGATATATTGAGAGAGCTATCAACAGCAGTTAAAAAGTTAACATTAGAATATAGCTGTATTCTTGTTTCATTATCTTTTGAATTTAATCAGCTAGTTAGAAAAAGAAGTTGTACATGAACAAGATATAGGAGGTATTGCCATTTTGAATTTACACCCATGATTGGACAAAATATACAGGATTTGATGGCTCTTATAACATTTACAACATTTACAGGGAAGTAATTGGATGTGATTGGCCTGATCAATTTTTTCAATATTTTTATTCTCTTGATTCCCTGTGCTTGTTTCAACCAAACAAAGCACTAAGACTGTTGGTAGTTTTAACATCTAAAATTCTGTTGACGTTGATACAAACTCATTATCACATCAGTACCATATTTATGTCCATAGAATGTGAATTGTAAATAAAAGAGTTCTGATTTATACCACTGTACAGACATGTACATACCAGTATGTACGAGTTGATTTGAAACTCATTAAATAGGTATCACACATTTAATATACGATTTCGCCTATAATATAGCGCTTTTGCAAACATCAGAAATTGTCAATATTATACAATATTTAGTTAAACTATATCTGAAGAAACAAAAACAATGCAATTACCATGTTAAAAGAGTTTTAATTATCTTTCACAACGTTAAAATATTCAGGTTTTGTTAGGGATATATAGAAAAATAGTTAGTATGCATTTAAAATTTGGATATTTGACTATTTGAGCCACTTTAAACCAAAGAAATCTGATTAAAATTATGTTCTACAGGTATTGTAGTACACGTTTACATTGAATTAATTTTTGTTTAACGTGGTCTTTGTACCGTAAATTAGACAAAAAATTCTATTTGTGACTTTTCTATACAACCTTGTTTAGCTCAATGGGATATATTTAAAAAAGAGATCAATGCATTCACAGCTAACTTGATAAACTATTTCTCGATTAGATTTTTAGCTCACCGAGACGAAGTCGGGGGGAGCTTATGCTATACCCCCGGCGTCGGCGTCGGCGTCGGCGTCCGGACCTGGTTAAGGTTTTTGTTGCAGGTCCTGTATCTAAGTTATTACTTGTCCTATCTTCACCAAACTTGCATGGATGATGCATCTGGACCTACTTATGGACTTGAAAGATTTGGATGCTGAATCAGGGCCATGAGTTTCAGATGCTGGAGGAGGTTAAGGTTTTTGGAGCAGGTTAAAGTTTTTGGTGCAGGTGCCCTTTGATAGCAATTTCTAAGTTACTACTGGTCCTAACTTCACCAAACTTGCATGGATGGTGCATCTTATGATACTGATGCACCAGACATGCTTTAATGCTGAATCTGAGCCATAGGTTTCAGATGCTGGATGAGGTTAAGGTTTTTAGAGCTAGTTAAGGTTTTTGGAGCAAGTGCCCTTTGATGATTATATCTTGGTTATTACTGGTCCTAACTTCACTAAACTTGCATGGATGGTGTGTCTTATGATACTGATGCACCTGGCAGGCTTGAATGCTGAATCTGAGCCATAGGTTTCAGATGCTGGATGAGGTTAAGGTTTTTAGAGCTGGTTAAAGTTTTTGGAGCAGTTGCCCTTTGATGATTATATCTTGTTTATTACTGGTCCTAACTTCACCAAACTTGCATGGATGATATGTCTTATGATACTGATGCACCTGACAGGCATGAATGCTGAATCTGAGCCATAGGTTCCGGATGCTGGAGGAGGGTAAGGTTTTAAGAGCTGGTTAAGGTTTTTGGAGCAGGTGCCCTTTGATGATTTTATCTTGTTTATTACTGGTCCTAACTTCATAAAACTTGCATGGATGATGCGTCTTATGATACTGATGCACCTGACAGGCTTGAATGCTGGATATGAGCCATAGGTTTCGGATGCTTGATTAGGTTAAGTTTTTGAGAACAGGTCACATGTTTAATAAATATTGGTACTATTTTAAACTTGCATAGTTGATTTAACTATAATATAAATGAATTGCAGAGGTAGCTTCAGATGCAGAGCCTGACCTCCATTATCAAGGATGCTAAAAAATATATCTTAGTTATCACTGGTCCAAACTTTACTTAACTTGAATGGATGGTGCGTCTTATGATACTGATGCAGCTGACAGGCATGAATGCTGAATTTGACCCATAGGTTTCGGATGCTGGAGGGAGGTTAAGGTTTTAAGAGCTGGTGTTTTTGGAGCAGGTGCTCTCTGATGATTATATCTTAGTTATAACTGGTCCTAACTTTACCAAACTTGCATGGATGATGCGTCTTATGATACTGATGCAACTGGCAGGCTTGAATGCTGAATCTGAGCCATAGGTTTCGGATGCTGGATGAGATTTGGTTTTTTGGAACAGGTCACATATTTTATAGATAATAGCTTGCATAGTTGATTTAACTATAATATAAATGAATCGCAAAGGTAGCTTCAGATGCAGAGCTTGATCTCCATTATCAAGGATACTAAAAAAGATCTCCTACCTCACTCAAACCTGCTTGATAGATGTTTGTTGTTAAATGATATAATATGATTCCTAAGATATAGTATTGTATGATATGATACACTATTGTTTTATATGATACAATATTATATCATATATTATATTGTAAAAAGTAATATGATACGATATGATATTGTATCAATTTTTTGTACATTATGATATGATATTGTATCATGATATTGTTATTATAGTATTGTATATTATGATACAATATTGTATAATATGATATTGTATTATATACTATTTTATCACATGCTATTGTTTCATATCATATTGCAACATATTGTATAATATGATATGATATTGTATAATATATATCGTATCATATGATACGATATTGTATAATATGATATTGGTTTATATAATATATAATTTTATCACATGAAAATGTATTATATGATATTGTATAATGTGATATTGTATCATATGATACAATATAGTATAATATGATATTGTATAATATAATATAATATATATCACATGATATTGTATTAATTGATATGATACAATGTTGTATCTAATTATATTGTATCATATGATACAATATCCTATTATGTATCAAATATGATACAATATCATACAATACAATATCATACTTTAATATTATACAATATGATATCATATGTTACAATATTGTGATGTTTTATATGATATGATATTGTATCATATAATACTATATTGTATCATATATTATAAATTATGATATTGTATTATGTGATCAAATACAATAATGTATAACACGATACAATGTCATATCATATGTTACAATATCATATTTCATCATTTTTTATTACAGTATTTTATTGTATTATATGATATATATTGTAAGTATCATAGGATGCAATATTGTATTTTATATTATTGTATTGATAAACATTGTATCATATAATACCATATGAAATGAACATATGATTATTATACAATTTTTTAACATATGATATAATTATACGATATTGTGTCAAAACAGTATCCATGTATATCCAAGATCATTATTAACTATGATTTTCATATAATATGATAAAGGTGGTCTCATAAAGGTGATTCATCATAAAGGTGATGCCTCGTCTCGGTGAGCTTTGTAATCTGTGATTACCTATGTTTTTCTTTTCCCATAAGCTTACGTAGTTTGACAATTTACACATACATGTAAAGAACAACTCGAGAGATTTGAATTATCTAAATATGACTTAAACTGTATCGCTTAGCAACTGCCTTTTCCTATTTTTGTATGCAGCAAATTTACTTCTTATCTGGTACATTGGGCTATGCCAGAAACGAACATGATTTATATATATTGATATGGAGATAAATGGAGAAACATATTTCAACCGGCTTCAATTGCATGTGCTTATAAACAAACATGATGTGAAAAAAGGATACGTTAGTTATATTTATCAAAAAACAATATGATCTTTTAGAACATCAGTACGAGAAAAAAAACCACACCTTAATCTTTATTTTTAAGTTTATGATAATTTAAATGTTTGTCAATGTAACTTTTTTATAATGAAGTGATTTATTTGATTAGAATTTGAAAAGAGGGTTTATTTTGAAACACTTACAGATTCATTAACATACCATTGGAGAAATTGTTTGACCTGCTCGTTTTTTACGATATCCATGTACTGAATTTACAACAAAGTGTATTTCTTTTTCAATTCTTATATGTTTACCCCAAGTTGCTGAATATCATATGATTTGGAAGGGAAAATGAGGGGTAGGGGACCTTCTTCCTGTAATCAGTTAAATGACCTGCATCTTTAGTAAATCCCAACCCAACCCCAGTTCTCAAAGACGGGTATATTAGATTCACTTGTGTTAACGAATCATCATACTATCAACAAATTAGAAATTCAATTCCAGAATTTGTAAATTATATATACTTTTTCAAAGTGCGTTATGTGTCTCGATAATAAAAAAAGTCGATGTACCTCCATAACGCACTTTGAAAAAAAATTTCAAAGTGCGTTAACTTGGTCCAAATTTAACGCACTTTACAAATTTTTTTCAAAGTGCGTTGATTTAGTCCCAAAATTAACGCACTTTGAAAAAAATTTGTAAAGTGCGTAATTTTTTCAAAGTGCGTTGCCACACAGCACATCCAATAGAAACAACAGATCACTTCAATAACACTATACTCTATTTACACTTGCATTCATTTAAGCATTGAATGCTTATTTTTGGATGTCGTCGGTCCTATGACACACCAATGCGGTGCAGACAAATTGAATACCGCGCGTTAGCGCGGTATGATAATTTGTCTGCACTGCATTGGTGTTTCATAGGACCGACGACATCCAAAAATAAGCATTCAATGCTTATATTTATATTCATACTGATGGGTTTTTTTGTATGAAATATATGTGTATCGTCGCTGTAAAGCCATTATATACGCTCTCAGTCAGGGATATGAAACATACATGGAACAGCCATATTAAAGCTGACATGAATTCATAAATACGCATTATTTCCCTTTTATCTCGGACTACCGCCATATTAGTTGTCGATTTCTATTGTTCTGCTCCTCGCTACACACCCCCTATATAAGGCCGATAGCACTATTCATGCTTCACCACATTCAGGTATTTCATTGACCAGAACACGTTACATTGGACGAAAAGACTTGTAGAAACGCGTTTTGAACAAAAATATGACAACCACTGCACTGGTAAGGACCATCCAAAGAACTACGAAATAAGGCAAACTGAAATCCCAGGAACACAAATTTCAAAATCCTCGATAATTGTAGAACGTTTTCCTGTGTAAGTTATAACATCGCACATGCGCAAACTACACACTGGGGCCGATCGAGCAATGTCAATGATCGCATGGATTTTAGAAACGAAGTGTTTCTGTAGAAACCTATGGAAACGATGTTACGTTGTTACTTTCTGGATTTACTATCATTTATCTACTGTGTTGGATGTAGTGCCGCAGAGGTCTTCAAAAAGAAGCAGACGTTATGCACTCTGTGTGACCGACACATGTGTTCGATGTGCATGCGAAGTAAGGCAGAATTTTCTGTGCAAAATGATACGGATACCTTGGAAATTCTTTCAAGAAATAAATACAGTGTATAGTTTGTGTTTTATTGATTGTAGTTTCCTTTATTATTTTTTACAAACATTTACTACAATGTGTAGTGCATGCATTTAGAAGTCCGTGCAACCCTAATGCCTCGATCGGAAAGCAACCGACCGTAACGTTCTCGACCGGTATATATACCCCAGTGGCAGTAGAGGAGCGATCGAAACTAATATGACGACCAAATGCTTTTATGAATTCATGTCAGCTTTAACATGTTATTTAGTACTTCCGCAGCTAAAAATATAGTGCCAGAAACTTTGTAGAGAAAAATCTTTTTAATTAAGGAGTAGATATAATTTAATGATTATTTTTCAAAAGTACATATCAAATTGGTTACGTAAGGTTGAACGTTTTATTTAATCTTACAAAAATAAATATACTCTAAACACGTGGTGACGTTTATATCTGTGCTCATGGCGCATGAATTAGTATGTACGTGTATTCATAGGAAATTGAACGTCGCAGATTTCCAATGCAAACATTAGGGGAAATATACACTGAATGTAAATATTGCATTTTGCTAGAGTAATCACGGTTCAGAATATCAACTGACTATTCACACAGAACAGAGTTCTTTATATTCATTTCTCGATGCAGGTTTCCTGAATTTATGACAAATCAATGGTTAAAGACACCATTATAAAACAAGTACCTAGGTTTCAAAAATCAAATTGTGACAGGTACATGTACCTATATCTATTTTTAGTAACGGTCCTCTCCGTTCAAACACGGGTGTAGGCGAAATAATGGGAAAATGTGCTATACCTCTTTATGTAATGTGTTTATTATGATAGGTAAAGTATTGGTTAAATATCCCATCAGTGCCCCCCCCCCCCCCCCCCCCCCGAATTGTTTTTAGCTCGCCTGAGCTGAAAGCTCAAGTGAGCTTTTCTGATCACTTTTTGTCCGGCGTCCGTCTGTCTGTCTGTCTGTCCATAAACTTTTTACATTTTCGACTTCTTCTCCTTCTCCAGAACCACTGGGCCGATTTCAACCAAACTTGGCACAAAGCATCCTTAGGTAAAGGGGATTCAAGTTTGTTAAAATGAAGGACCACGCCCTCTTTCAAGGGGAGATAACTAAAAATCATTGAAAATTTGTTGGTATTTTTCAAAAATCTTCTTCTCAAAAACCATTTGGCCAGAAAAGCTGAAACTTATGTGGAAGCATCCTCAGGTAGAGTATATTCAAGTTTCTTCAAATCATGATCCCCCGGGGTAGGGTGGGGCCACAATGGGGGGTTCGAATTTTTATATAGGAATATATAGAGTAAATCTTTAAAAATCTTCTTCTCTAAAACCGATCAGCTAGAAAAGCTGTTACCCATGTGGAAGCAGGTAGTGTAAATTCAGGTTTGTTCAAATCATGATCCCCAGGGGTAGGGTGGGGCCACAATGGAGGGTCGAATTTTTACATAAGAATATAGAGAAAAAAATCTTTAAAAATCTTTTCAGAAACCGATCGGCCAGAAAAGCTGTTACCCATGTTGAATCATCGCCAGGTAGGGTAGATTCAAGTTTGTTCAAATCATGATCCCCAGGGGTAGGGTTGGGCCACAATGGGGGATTGAATTTTTACATAGGAATATATAAGGAAAAGTCTTTAAAAATCTTCTCAGAAACTGGTCGGCCAGAAAAGCTGTTACTCGTGTGGAAGCATCCTCAGGTAGGGTATATTCAAGTTTGTTCAAATCATGATCCCCAGAGGTAGGATGGGGCTACAATGGGGGGGGTCGAATTTTTACAAAGGAATATATAGAGAAAAATCTTTTAAAATCTTCTCAGAAACCGATTGGCCAGAAAAACTGAAACTTGTGTGAAAGCATCCTCGGATAGGGTAGATTCAAATTTGATAAAATCATGATCCCCAGGGGTAGGGTAGGGCCACAGTGGGGGTCGAATTTTCACATCGGAATATATAGAGAAAAATCTTTAAAAATCTTCTTCTCAGAAACTGATCGGGAAGAAAAGCTGTAATTTGTGTGGAAGCATCCTCAGGTAGTGAAGATTCAAGTTTGTTCAAATCATTATCCCCCGGGGTTAGGGTGAGGTCATAATGAGGGGGGGGGGGTCAAAGTTTTACATAGGAATATATAGGAAAAAATCCTTAAAAATCATCTTCTAAAACACAGTTTGCTTAGAAAAGCTGTAACTTTAGTCAGTTCAGATAATGTGGATTAAAATTGGTCAAAATCATAATATTCAGGAGTAGGGTTGGGCCGCATGGGGGGTGTTCCAATTTTACAAAGGAAAACATTTAAATTATTCACAAAAACTCAAATATTATATATGGTTTTACATATATGCAAGCATTTTGACATATTGTTGATTCTTTAAAATTGTTTAGACTCTGGCCCCTGGACAATTCTTGGGCCTCACAAGGGGTTCAAAGTTTGATGTAGGTTTATAATCCATATATGAACAGTTGTTTAAGATCTTCTCGAGAACTGCAATGCTCAATATGTGAAATGACTTTAAAATCATCCTGTTACAAAGGGGCGCAGTGATAAACCTAAGAATATGCAGGGAAATTTTTTTATACAGGATTTATTATACTACATTGTTCAGATAATTTGTATATGACTCCATAAAGCTGATTTTATTATGTCTATTGTTGCTCAGGTGAGCGATGTGGCCCATGGGCCTCCTGTTATGAAGTTGATCCCGAAAAATAAAGGTAACTTTTGCTTCCAGATGAAAATGAAAACATATAAAATCAAAGATTAGTTGCAGAACTGTTTTACTGAGAAAAAAAATTGGACGACAGATAAATGACCCGTTTATGGTATTTCCAAGTTGAACAAACATACTCTGTATCTTGGGTTTGGTATGAGTTGAACGGAAATTAAGAAAGCTGTTTCCCCTCTAGGCCTATTTTGCACTCACACTGAGTTACTCAGGTGACCTATCGCAATTGGTCTTTGTCCTTCGTCGTACGTCATGCGTCATCTGTCATTCGTCATGCGCCGTGTGTTAACAATTTTACATTTTCAACTTCTTCTAGAAAGCTACACGGCCAATTGTTACAATTTTTAATGTGAAGCAACTCTATGGTAAAAGGAATCTAAATTGTAAAATTCATGGCTCTACCACCCTCTGGCGTCATAGGTGGGGCCAAATATGCCAAAAAAAAACCCCAAATTTTCAAAAATCTTCGTCTCTACTCCCACACATGGAAAAAACTAAATGCATAATTATGATGTTCATGAATCACTCTACCAAAATTGTGAAGTTCATGGCCCCTGGATCAGAAGTTCAGGCCCTAGGGTGGGGCCAATATGGCCATATACTGTAAACGGGGTTATTTTCGCCCCGAGTAATTTTCGCCCTTCTGCACTTGCAAACAGTTTCGCCTCGTCCTGAATTCGCCCAGACACGTTTCTAATTACTATGAGATAATTTGATACATTGGAATTCGCCCAGTCTTAAATACGCCCGCTGACAACGAGGGCGAAATGGGCGAAAATAAAACGGGGGCGAATATTTCCTTGTCCTTGTATACAGTAGTAAAACATGTACATGTATTAAGTCTTAAAAATCTTCTACTCTACTCCCATACATAGTTCTGAAAAACTTATTGCATGGTTATGATGTCCACAAAGTCCTCTACCTAAATTAAGAAATTCATGGCCCCTTGGTCAGGGTTTCAGGCCCTAGGGCAGGGCCAATATGGCCATATAGTAAAAACATAATATCTTAAACAATCTTCTTCTCTACTCCCATTTACATTTGAGAAAAACTAAATGCAAGGTTATGATGTCCATGAAGTCTTCTACCTAAATTGTGAAATTCATGGTCCCTAGGGTAGGCATTCAGGCCCTAGGGTATGGCTGAATGGTGGAAACTAATTGATTTTATTTAGTCACCTGATTAAACTCAGGTGACTTTATGCTATCTGTTTTTAGCTCACCTGAGCTGAAAGCTCAAGTGAGCTTTTCTGATCACATTTTGTCCGTCGTCCGTCCGTCCGTCTGTAAACTTTCACATTTTAAACCAAATTTGGCACAAAGCATCCTTATGGTAAGATGAATATAAATTGCAGAAATAAAAGACCGATCTTTATTCAAAGCGGAGAAAACGTCGAAACTGTAGAAAAAGGGGGTGCATTTTTAAAAATCTTCTTCTCAAGAACTACTGCGTCAAATTCAACGTAATTTAGCATAAATAATCCTTATGGAAAGGAAAATATAAATTGCCAAAAATTATGGGCTAATTCTGTTTCAAATTTGGGTAATTTACGAAAATAATAATAAAGAGAGAATGGGGGTCAATCAGTTAATAACTTCGGGTTCGGTATTTCATATATCAAAAACCAGGTTCTTTGTTGAAGGTTGCACACCACTATTAATTTTTACTATATATTCTTACCAAAATTACGCAACTTTAGAAACGGGTAGCGAGTTTAAAACAAACTTCTGGGAAAATCCCTCTTTACAACTTTTAAGACAATCGTTCCTAAACAATTTAGTAGCAAAAACACACAGCCATCCACAAAGGCACGAGAGTTTGTTTACATCAAAGTTGCACATGTGCTTGAAAATCATCTCCGTGCCTTTTCACCCCTCTGCCGAAACAACTGGCATAAAAAATTCAAGTGACCTCGTATTTTTACAAAAATGGGAAAATCAGGCATTTTACACGTTGTTTTTCATCTCATAAAAAAATACAGTCCCTGTCGCTGGCAGAAAACCCCTAAAAGCGAAGGGGAGTTCGGGAATAATTTTGCCTCTGCCATGTTTTGACGTGAACCTTCGGAAAAATAGTGTTGTGAGACCTGAAGCAGCCATGTTCGACGCATGATAAACGGGTCAAACTGACAAAGATGAATTTGCTTGTTGTGCAACAGTTTACGTGCGAAGGGAATATTTGAAACATGTATTACGGGGCGCTTTCTCCCGTACAGGACTAATACTGGACCAACCCTGAGCTTATTCTCTTGTTGTTAAACCCAGCCTCATGAAACCTCCAAAAAGCCAACACGCGATTTAGTTTTCAGACTTTTATCTAGACTTTGCATGGAATATACTTTTACGTGAGTTTGGGATGCATCAGCACCGAAGGTCTGATTCCAACTGGCGATAGTTTACAATTTAAAATCATATATAGTTAACAATGGAATAACACAATGAAGGATTAACATAATAAGTACAGATGAAAGGAAATCAATTATCAAACAGCTATTGAGTAACTCATGACATTTTAGCAGCATGTACATAAAGGAATAATAAGATGAAAGTTGAAGTGTCAATAAACATAAACAGAAGTCAATTAAAAGATTAACTGTCCATCTCTGACTGTGCCTCAGGTAGGATTAAGGCTGCGCGGAATTTAAAACGTTTTCAAAACAGTTGTCGAAATAGATGAAAAGTTTTTGTAGCAATTAACACAAAGTCCGAAAAAATTAATTTACACAATAATTAAAAATAGTCCGAATGATAGAATTTCACACCGTGACACATGCAAAAGAACTGTGAACGCTAACGCCCGTTTCCCGCCTACATTTTACATCCAAATATTTAGGAATTTCTGTCAGATATTCAAAAACAATGTTATCTACTGAAAAGTATATTCAAATCCTAATTGATTAATATCAAATTAAAATTTGTAGTCAAATTATTAATTTTTAAACAAAAGTTTTGCTTACGGGGGGTCATTTTTTTTTTCAATTGAAATCGGTCTCTATGAGTTAGAAAAATATTATTTAGCGGCCGATATGCGCATAAAAACTTAATAATCACATGTTTACGTTGGATATTAAAGTAAATTTTCATTTAAATTCATATTTGTTAATTATTTTTTGAAACGTTGCAAAGCAAAATGCATTTTTTGGAATGTATTTCGGTCTGTAGACATATGACCCCCCCCCCGTGAAACAACAAACCCTTTGGTATAAATATGCTAAATAACAATATATAAAACCCCTCAAAAGGAATTTTTAATTTTTGTTTCCGGGGGGGGGGGGGGGGGGAGTTTTAAAAACAAATTCCCGTTTTCCGTTAGTTTCCATTATGAAATGAGCAATTTGAACCCAAAATACAAAGTTATCTCTCTTTGTTTGACCAAATCATTTATATTTAATGATAATATACATAAATGTTTACATTATTATAAAAAAAATTAATTTAATTAGACAATTATCAAAAAATGACTTTTAGTTAGGCGGCTAGACAATGCTATCGTTCGCAGTCCTTTATTTGTGCCGATTTTGTGAAGTAAATTGAGGTTAAATATTTTAATGTGTTGACATTTTCACTTGTGACGGTGATTTTAGCTTGTTTTGATTTTCGTTTCATTTTCGTTAGTTATGCCTTTTAACTTGAGGAGAACTATCGCCTGTATTTTGGAATTTTTACATATCAAATCAAACATAGACCTCGGTAAATCAGACAGCTGATTGTTTACCTGCGCAAAATGAGCAAAATCTGATGCACATATTATAAAATACTATTCATTCTATTTGTAATTCGGTACGATCTCTACGTAATGGTTGATGAATGCAACGTGTTTTGTTAAGATGCTCAGCATTTTCAGTCTAAACGGAGATTATTTTCGCTGCTAGAAATGTATAGGTATATATATGATGAAGAATAAATTGTGCTCTTTCTTTGTTTTAGTGCATTTTTCCTTTGTTTTAATTGTTTACAATTTTTTATTTACTAACCGTATCTGAGAGTCAAGCTTCGAGTTATAAGCAAGATACAGAGCTTTGCGCACAATGCTATGTTTGTACACAGAGCTGAGGTCATGCTTTAGTTCGTTTATATTTTAAATGCTGAATAGGAAATACCAAGTTTAAAAATCTTAAGTTGAATGTAATAAACTTATGTGAACAAAAACATGGCTCAAACCAAGCTCTGTATCTTGCTTATAACTCTACAATTGACGCTGAAATTTTGGTTGATCATTAGAAATGTCTTGCTAAAGGGATGATATGCTGTAACTATTTTCTGGTGTTCCTTCTTATACGATGAATTATATAAAATCTACATCAATTTTGATAGTTTTTTAAACACAATTAAATAAAAACGACGTCTTTTAAACAGTTTCTATAGTTCTGACCCATTATTATTATGAGGATAAAAGCATTATCATTGTTCTTAAAAAATTACTGCAGCGGAAAATCATCTTTGTTTGTAGCCATTTGTTGTTTTTTAATAAAGATGAAAATAATGGGTGGGCCTAAGTACATTAGAGCGATATGCCTGTCAATACATTGATTAGAATTATAGCTCTTTAACATATCATGTGACAACATTTTTCAGTTAAGTTTATTCATCAGTCAAGTGAGTAAGGTTATGAAACGTCATACGAAATGAATTCACGCCAGGTAAACGACAATCGTTTATAATGGAGAAGGCCAATGAAATTTTTAAATGCTTTTAATTTGAGAATTGAGCGCATTGAGGTACAATTTTCTTCTTTCACATATAGGAATTTTTTAAATAAAATACAATAACTAGTAAGTAGTTGAAGGAGAAAATGTACCTTTATGCTCTCATGTATTTTGATCGCTTTATAAGTGGGGGGAGGGTGGGTGGACTAAGATAAAGGGAACTGGAAGTTAACCGTGACCCCTACCGAAAATTTAGTTATATATATTGCATATGATCTTATTTTCGGTTATAATGGTATTCCATAAAGGTAAATACATCAAAGATTAAGTATATGCAAAAAAACCTAAGTCTAAAATTTGGATATTTATTTTTTGTTAATCTACCGAAGGGCCATATGGCACGATATCCTTTGAACGCCCATATAAAGCCAGTGTTGCTCAGGTGAGCGATATGGCCCATGGGCCTCTTGTTCGTCTTTCTTTGTCCGTCGTGTGTTAGCAATTTTACATTTTTAGGTCACCTGAGTAAACTCAGGTGACCTATTGCTATCTGTTTTCGTCTGTCGTCGTGCATCTGTGCGT
>WFKH01011581.1:29572009-29610883 GCA_016163765.1 Magallana hongkongensis | reverse complement strand
GTCTTATGATACTGATGCACCTGACAGGCATGAATGCTGAATCTGAGCCATAGGTTTCGGATGCTGGAGGAGGTTAAGGTTTTTGGAGCTGGTTAAAGTTTTTGGAGCAGGTGCCCTCTGATGATTATATCTTAGTTATTACTGGTCCTTACTTCACTAAACTTGCATGGATGGTGCATCTTATGATACTGATGCACCTGATGGTGAATCTGAGCCATTGGTTTCGGATGCTGAATGAGGTTTAGTTTTTTGGAACAGGTCACATGTTTAATAGATGATAGTACTATTTCAAACTTCAATCGCAGAGGTAGCTTCAGATGCAGAGCCTGATCTTCATTATCAAGGATGCTAAAAAATATATCTTAGTTATTACTGGTCCTAACTTCACCAAACTTGCATGGATGGTGCGTCTTATGATACTGATGTACATGACAGGCATTGATGCTGAATCTGAGCCATAGGTTTCGGATGCTGGAGGAGGTTAAGGTTTAAAGAGCTGGTTAAAGTTTATGGAGCAGGTGCCCTCTGATGATTATATCTTAGTTATTATTGGTCCTAACTTCACAAAACTTGCATGGATGATGTATCTTATGATACTGATGCACCTGACAGGCTTGAATGCTGAATCTGAGCCATTGGTTTCGGATGCTGGATGAGGGTTAGTTTTTTGGAACAGGTCACATGTTTTATAGATATTAGTACTATTTCAAACTTGCACAGTTGATTTAACTATAATATAAATGAATCGCAGAGGCAGCTTCAGATGCAGAGCCTGATCTCCATTATCAAGGATGCTAAAAAAATCTACCTCACTTAAACCTGCTTGATAGATGTGTTTGTTGTTAAATGATATAACATGATTCCTATGATATAGTATTACATGTATATGATATGATACACTATTGTTTTATATAATACAATATTATATCATATTGTAAAAAGTTATATGATACGATATGATATCGTATCAATTTTTTTGTACATTATGATATGATATATAGTCATGTAATTGTTATGTATAGTGTTGTATATTATGATACAATATTGTATAATATGATATTGTATTATATATTTAATATTTTATCACATGATATTGTTTCATATGATATTGCAATATGTAATATTGTATCATATGATACGATATTGTATAATATATAATATCGTATAATATGATATTGTATAATATAATATTTTAATTATATAATATATTATTATATCACATGAATTGTATTATATGATATTGTAATATATAATATTGTTTTATATGATAGGATATTGTATAATATGATATTGTATTATATAATATATTACTATATCACATGATATTTTATCATATGATATGATGCAATGTTGTATCAAATCATATGATACAATATCATATTATGTATCAAATATGATACAATATCATACAATACAATATTATACTATATTATACAATATAATATCATATGTTACAATATTGTGATGTTTTATGTGATATGATATAGTATCATGTAATACTATATTGTATCATATATTATGTAATGATATTGTATTATGTGATCAAATACAATAATGTATGACACGATACAAAGTCATATCATATGTTACAATATTATATTGCATAATTATTTATTACAGTATTATATTGTATTATATGATACTATATTGTAATTATCATAGAATGCAATATTGTATTATATATTATTGTATTGATAAACATTGTATCTTATAATACCGTATGAAATGAGCATATGATTTTCATACAATTTTTTTAACATATGATATACGATATTGTGTCAAAACAGTTTCCATGAATATCCAAGTTCATTAACTATGATTTTCATATCATATGATAAAGGTGGTCCCATAAAGGTGATGCCTCATAAAGGTGATGTCTCGTCTCGGTGAGCTTTGTAATCTGTGATTACCTATGTTTTAATTATTATTGCTCATCCAAGTTCATTAACTATGATTTTCATATCATATGATAAAGGTGGTCCCATAAAGGTGATACAACATTGAACAATTAAATATAACAAAAAAAAAACAACCAAAAAAAACATAAGAAAACCCCAAAAGCACGTGATATGTAAAACAGTCTGGACCCAAATCTGTTCAATGTATTGACAGGCACATCACTATATTGTACTAAGACCCGCCCATTATTTTCATCTTTATTCATATACAACAAATGGCCACAAACCATAGCGAATTCCCGCTGTGATGGGGTCTTAAAAAACAACGATAATGCAGATACCCTCATAGTTATAATGTGTTAGAACTATTGAAACAATTTAAAAGGCATCATATTTATATACTCTTGTTTGAAAACTATCAAAATTTTTGTAGATTTGATATAATTCGTCGCACAAAAAGGGGCCGCAGGCAATAGTTTCGGCACATGATCCTTTAATATATTTGATTGCGTTATTTAGAGTGAATTAATGTTATTAATAGAATTAACCTCCGTGATTCTGTTGCTCTTGCAAATTACAGGAAATAAACAGTTGCATTGATCTGCTTGTGGAAACTGATATACAGGTTGCACTCTAGTCATCTGAAACTTTTTTCAATATAACTGCATAGTTTAAAAAATCCTTGTCATTTTTATCATAAACCAAAACATTGTTTTTGGACATACCGATTGATTTTGTGTTATACGTGCGTGCATTAGCACTAAGCCTCTGACAGCGAGCAGTTGTCGATTTTGAGTTTGAGATTTTTTTTTCTCGAAACAACTGTTGAATATCATCATAAAGTTTTTGATATTTTCCTCGTTTTTTGAAAATATAACTGTAGTAAAATAACATACGTATACAAAGTACACCATTTAGCGTTCTTACAAAAAAATCACGCACATTTGCACACTCTTAAATACATTGTCATGCTTTTTTGATTCATACCCGATTTATACCGTTTTCAATTCAAACTTTGTGGCATTTAAACTTGTTATCCCGAAGGCTGCAAACCTTTGTATTTATTTTGTTCTATAAAACAAGTATTGGCACGTACTGTTTATTGCGGAAGTCTTTTAAATGGATTTTTCTCGGTAATATCCATACAGTTACTGGACGTGGAAGTAATGGCTTCAGATGATCAAGATAGGTAAAATGACATTTCTATTTTATTTCATTTTGGGGTTTTATATGTTACATTGCAAATTATAAACTGTTGATTACAAGTACAAAATGAAACAACAAACTGAAAGTAATTATAGAAAAAGGCACTTCGAGTTTGGAAATAACCCCACCCCCTCCCCCCGCCCTTTTTCCCGGGATATTACCTACATGTATCTATCTTTTTATCCATATTACAGTTGAGGTATTATTTACACTTGTGTTGCTTTTTAGAGATTGACTCCCAAATTTACAAGAGGGTCAAATACATATAATAAAACAATTTATTGACAACAAACAAGGGGTGACTTCGAATTATAATTCCCGTGTAAATGCAACGTTTCTTAATAAACCTTGAAGAGCGGGTGGTCAGGGAGATGTTATACAGTCCCTGAAACATTTTACTTTCCCATTACATGTATTGCATTTGCTCACCGTTCGCTCATAGTGCGTTCATCTTCACAGTTTCACCATTCACAGAGCGTTCAGCGTTCGCTCACGGTGCGTACATTATGATCTCAATGTTGCTTTCTTTTGTTAACAGCGTTATTTATGAACACATTGAATCAGTTTATCTTGTTTGCCAAGAGTCATTTGTCAAAGAAATTGTAATTTCCTTACGTTACACTATTTGTCAACAAATATAAGACTCTAGCTTTATTAGCTCACCTGAACCGAAGGTTCGAGTGAGCTTTTCTGATCACCTGTTGTCCGCCCAGCTGTCAGTCCGTCTGTCTGTAAACTTTTCACATTTTTGACTTATTCTGTAGAACCACTGGGCTAAATTGAATCAAACTTGGTATAAGTTTTTTGAAAAGCTAGTACTTGTCATGTATTATGACCTCCTCATTCGCTGTCGATTACCTAATCTAGGCCTTTTAATGAACACAATATTGAAGAAAACTTTAACACCCCCCCTCCCGGCCTGCCGCTCGCCAAAATGTTTAGGTAACGTATTTACTTGGAAAAATGTGCCTCGAAGTGGGGACACCTGTGTCCTTAAACATACTGTCTCTTACAATATGTTTTTTATTGAATTACATAATCAAAGGGTTTTGTTGGTTTATTTAATTTTCCCTTGGTGCAGGAAACAGCTCAGAGACACACTGAGCTGTTCCTTGTTGCACCTCGGGAAAACATTCTGGTCCATTGACTGTTCAGGCATTAAATAATTGTATTATATACTATATAGGTGAACAGTAGTATAGTAGGGGACCAATCTCTGATACGCAACAAAAATAAGTAATTAAAATAATTTATCCCCACAGAAAAAGGGCTGTGGATAGTAAACGTGTCTGTGATAAATGAATTAGTTACATAGGCAAGTAGTAAGAGATTTAACACGCCATCCATCCATCCATCTCTCTCTCTCACACACACACACACACACAAATACTCTGTATAACAACGAGACAATATAACAAATATGGAAAATTGTATTTAAAAATTGATGTACACTGATTTGCGAGAAGTAAACGTCATACAATGACTGAAAAAATTGAAAATATTCTTAAATTTATGTAATGCGTATGCATAGAGAAAACCCGAAACAAAATATATTTTAGATGTGACCCTACCTGGTAAATGAATAAAGCGATTGCGGCACGGTGTTAGTATAACATGTACATGCAAAAATATCTGAAAATATTGTGATAGTACACAACAAAACTGAGTAAATAAATAAATACAAACACATGTTTGCGGTTAAATATTAAGTTATTAGTAACGCATTGGAAAGGTTGAAAGTTACAGATAACTTTTCACTTTCTGCCAAAAAAAAAAGTGTGAAAAGGGTAGAACAAAACATAAAATTGAAGAAAAAATACGATTGGAATCGACTGTAGACAATTATTAAAAAATTATTTATATGCCCCCAAAAGAACCCAAATCCTCCCCTTCTGTACAGAATAAGATTCGTCGTTTTATATATACTCGTCTCCTGTTTTTTGCAAAGCTCTACGAGGAAATTGGTGATTTTACAACGAACCATGCGTGCAACGCATGCACTTTATAGTAGCGCTTTATTTCGTCAAATATGCTTTAAATGAATTATTCACAAAAGAAAACCAAGCCCTATTTTTCTGACAGTGTAATCCCCCATTAAAAACCCAATTCCCGGGTAAATTTTCACTTATGTACAGATTTAATCCGTGTGATGTGATTTGGACTGAAATCCATAATATAACTCATAAAAATTTCATACAAAAGTTCATCTAATGTTGATCACACAACACGATATATTTAGTAGTTATTTATATCCATGTGAAAAACGAGCACAAAGTCTGTAAGGTTTTACTATTCTACTGTCCAATCAGCAAATCACAATAAACATTCTATTTTATTCAGCTCAACGTCAGAAGAAAGCTTTGTTAATTGGATTGAGGGGTCCTTTCAGTACCTTAACGTAGTCGTTGAATCCCAAATAATAGATAACATCGACAGGAAATGGCCAAAAGTACCACAGGAAAGCGTCAATCGGGATTTCATAAAGCAGAAAATTGAAAATCTTTCTAAAAATTGGAATGATTACTGGGAGCGGTAAACTCAATGATTCATTAAAAATAAGAAGATGGGTGGATAAGGGGTGTAAAATGCCTATACACAGACGGATAATATACTGAAAAATTAAAATATCAATAAATCTGATATTTTTTTTAAAAAAAATTATTCAAAACGATATATATTTAACATATCATCGATTTTTAACCTTTAAATACATGTATGTTCAATACTTGGATTATTTTGACTTAAACAGGCGTATGCGTGTCAAAACTCCAAATAGTGTCATTTTTTAGAACTTCAAGGCCTTTTCTTTTATAGAGTGGGTCTGTGCTTCATATTTTTCTTATAGTCTAAATAAGGTCTAACGGAAAACAAAACGATTTCAATGAACAAAAACGTGGAGAGATGACCCATAATACATAAAAATATCATTTTGTATCCCAACAATTGAACGTTTTGAAAAAATAATACCAGTCCGTAAACTCGTGCCCAAAGTCACACATAGTATTAAAACAGCGTACTATGTTGTGTCTAAAATGGCTCAGTGGTTAGAGCACTAGCCATAAGAAAAAGAGCACTAGACATTATAATAACCTTATATAATTAGGGTTTTTATGTTGTGGGTTCGATACCACCAAAATTTAAGGCTATATATTTTTTTCTTTTCATTTGTTAAATATATTTAAAAATAAATATACTTAAAATTGTGCTTTTGCCAACTTGTATTATAATATATTTGAAGAGATTTAATTGAAAAAAATAAATAAATAATTGTATTTTACGACTAAACCGAATGGGTATTCGCGCTATCTTATCCCCCCATCTTCTTTGTTACTAGAAATTGTCGTAATAAATTATACAGAAACAAAGCAACATGTTAAAAATTAGCTTATCGTGTTTACTTGTTACAGTTGTACAGCAGAAGTAGTAGTATTTTTAAATGAAGGATTGGAACAAACCTGTAAACTCGCTAAGAAAGAATCGAGGAAAGCCAGTTTTAAATGTTTTAAGGATCCGTTGAGAGACATCAACAACGAATACATCGAGAAAGTAGCCTTCATCTGGGATGTCATTTCCGCCAAAATACCTCTTGAAGGTGAAGACAATGAGTCAGAAAGGTGAGGACAGAGTTTTAAAATGTTTCATCCTCAAAACAAACAGTGTTCATTGTATAAATAATACAGAATTTTGAAGATTAAACATTAAGGATAATTATGTTTTGTAAACTGATTATATAAATAAAGTAGGTCAAAATCAAATGAAATTATTTTGCACCTAACTTTTTTAGCCCACCGAGACATCGGCATCCGGACCTGCTTAAAGTTTCTAGAGCAGATCCCATATCTAAGTTATTACTGATTACTGGTCGTAACTTCTGGCCATACTTAAGGACTAAAAAGAATTTAATTAATATGAGCCATAAATTTCAGATGCAGGACGATGTTACAGTTTTGGGAGCAGGTTTAATTCTTTGGAGCAGGTGCCATTTAAGTGACCATACTGTATACAGAAAAATATTCGCCCCCGTTTTATTTTCGCCCCTTTCGCCCTCGCTGTCAGCGGCGAATTTAAGTCTGGGCGAATTCCAATGTCTCATATTATCTCTCTTTAAACACAACTGTGTCTGGGCGAATTCAAGACGGGGCAAAACTGTTTGCAAGTGTTGAAGGGCGAAAAATACACGGGGCGAAAATAACCCTGTATACAGCATCTAAGTACTTGTTTCTAAGTATTGGTTATATCTTCACTAAACTTGCATGGATGGTGCATCTTACATGTACATGTATATTATTATGCAATTTACAAGCTTGATTGCTGAATCTGAGCATTAGGTTTCAGATGCTGGGGGAGGATTGGGTTTTTGAAGCAGGTGCCCTTTGATATTTAATTACTTAAGTTATTTTGTGTTTAGCTGCAGGTCTGTAGCTCCCGGTCTGAACAAAAGTCGGATGGACGACCTGGGAGCAACAGTGCCACCCACTGAAAAAAATGTGTATTTATTGCGCAAAAATCGTGCGCTAGTTTTGGACTGATTAACCTTATTTATACGCAAATTCTGTGAAAACAATTAGTACCATTAAATTCTTCATGAAATTTACTACTGATATCGTCTCTTTACTTGGCACAGACCTTCTCCAGAACAAGCTACCGACCTCGGAAAATCAAGTATGTTAAATTCACATCGAGATCGAGAGTCGCCATTTTCACATGTAAATCAACTGCACCACTTCACTTTACGGGGCTGGTGGTGGTGTTTAAAAGACTATCAGAGGCAAGTAAAGAGACGATATCAATAGTAAATTTCATGAAGAATTTAATGGTACTAATTGTTTTCACGGAATTTGCGTATGAATAAGGTTAATCAGTCCAAAACTAGCGCACGCTTTTGTGCGCAATAAATACACAATTTTTTCAATGGGTGGCACTGTAGCTCCCTAGGTCGTCCATCCGAATTTTTTCAGACCGGGAGCTACAGACCTGCAGCTATTTTGTGTTCTATCCTTACCAAACTTCGATAGATGATGCATCTTGTAAAACTTATGCACTCGAGGCTATGAATTTTAGCCATAGATTTCAGATGCTGGAGTAGGTTAGGGTTTTCTTAGCAGGTCACATGTCTAGGTAAATAATGGTCCTTTCTTATATTCAAACGTGCGTGGTTGATTTAACTATGTAAATAAAGTACAGAGCTACCCTTCAGATACGGAGTACGATAGTAGGTTAGGGTTTTTTTTTTAGCAGGTCGCATATCTGGGTAAATAATGATCCTTTCTTATATTCAAACGTGCGTGGCTGATTTAACTATGTAAATAAAGTACAGAGCTTCCCTTCAGATACGGAGTATGATTTTGGAGCCCGTTTCATCAAATGTCGTACGCCTAATTGTAGCTCATCGCCGACGTAAAGTCAGCGAATGTTTGCGTTTCATCAAAGGGCGTATCTTTACTGGGGGCTAAAATTTTACGTCTATTCATGCATGGGTAGGCGTTAGTTGGGACGTATACATAAAAATAACGAATTTGTTCCTGTTTCGTAAACAAAACCGTCATATTTAGGGAGTATGTTTTTTTTCATTGACGAGACAGAGCAGACTTTTTTGGATATTCATACGATGTAGAATATTATGCGATAAATGGGTTTTTGTTCAAACTTTATTATTTTCCGAAATACCAATTACAAAGATTATAATAAAAAAATTTCGCGTTACGAAGTATAGCAAAAAATAATTGTCCTGGCGACATGTAAACAATAACGAAAGTGTGGGATTACTAAGTTTATTTGTTATGTAGGATTCAGCCTATGAAATTTTGAGTTTGAGTTTTGAGTGTACGTGATCGAATAGATTCATGGGTTGTCAGTAAGGTTAACTTTCTAGCGCACGCTGTCCCGAGCAAGTCGTGTTTTTGGCCTACAAACATGGTTTTCAACGATGGAAAAAGTTCATAAACGACCAGGAACACAGTGAAATTCCAGAACAGCCAACACATGTTGATTTTTATATTACTTATTTGTTAGATTCTGGTGCTTCGTATTCTACAGTGAACGTTGCTATTAATTCAGTTATCCAGATCGCCTACAGTACAGAGAATGCCTTCCTGAAATCATGATAGTCGGCAAAACGATTAACAGGTTGACCAGTGCGCATAAAGCCAGATGCTACAGTCCCTGTATGATGTGCATACATTCTTATGCTTAGAAATTAAACCATGATCTTAATAGTGTTCGCTGTTTTGTTTTGTTTAGATTTAACGAGCTAAGTTCTTTGGAATGCAAAGATATAAAATTATTTGATTTTTTTTTGGAAAATGCAAAAATGATCAATACAGAGATATAAACGATATACTCATGGCAAAATGCAGTACTATATTGCCCATATGACATGTTAGTACGTTATAGAAAGGAGGCGGGAATTGATTTGTGTTCTGATCATTTTATTTTTAAACCTGCTTTAAGAAGCAATGGTATTTGCAAATAAGTGACAAAAATAGTAAGCTTAGTTATACTACAGCAAATCAAAATATTTTAACTCTTTTAAAAACTTTAGCTCCAGATTTAAATATTGGTCTTCACTCTCTTAGATAAAAAGTGGCAACTGCTGCTGCAAATGTTAATGTCAATGAAAGGTGTTTACAAAGACACGGGCGATGGAAATCGTTGTCAAGCAAAAATGTATATGTAAAAGATTTTATAGAAAAAAGTTAAATTATGCCAAATCAATTATTATGATTGATTTTCATCTTTTCTCTCCCTTTCATCGATAATGTATAAGGTCAACCTGCTCCATGCGCTGCAATGCAATTAGAGTTTTGTTTTTTTTTATTATTTTACTATGTGTAAATGTATGAAGTGAAGTATGGACTAACTTTTTAGCTCACCTGAGCCGAAGGCTCAAGTGAGCTTTTCTGATCAAGATTTGTCTGTCGTCGGCGTCGTCGTTCTCGTAAACTTTTCACATTTTCATCTTATCCTCCAGAACCACTTGACCGATTTCAACCAAACTTGGCACAAATCATCACTTGGTGAAGAGGATTCAAGTTTTTTCAAAAGAAAATTCACGCGAACTTTAAACGTAAGATAATTTAAGGTACCTCACTACACCCAGACTTATACTTTTTAAGACACTACGTCACAAGATGGCGATTTAAATGTTTTGTTAAACAACATTGTTTATATCGTTCGATTCGGTTGTATATCATCGTAGCTCAGTGGTTAAAGTATTGGGTTTCTGAACCGCAGATCATGAGTTCGAATCCGCCTGGAGCTTTTGTTCAAGTTTACTGAATTAAATTTTCTAAAATGTAATTTTTCATCCAAAATTGCACATTTTTTTGCCTATTTGACTTAAATACTTCTTATCCATTATGATATCTATCATAATCAAGTAATTTTCTGCTGATTTGAGAAAATATTTAAAGGTGTAGTGAGCCACCTTAAAATTATTGAAAATTTGTTAGTATTTTTCAAAAATCTTCTTCTCAAAAACAATATGGTCAGAAAAGCTGGAACTAGTGTGGAGGATCCTCAGGTAGTGTAGATTCAAGTTTGTTCAAATCATGGTCCCCGGGGGTAGGGTGGAGCCACAATTAGGAAATCAAGATTTTTCTTACCATAGAGATGCTTCACACCAAAAATGGTAATAATTGGCCTTGTACTTTTCAAGAAGAAGTTTAAAATGTAAAGTTGTTAACGCACGACGCACAACGACGGACGAAGACCAATTGCAATTGCAAGTGACTCAGGTGATCTAAAAATTGAAAATTTGACCAGACCCTCTTTGGCATGTATTTAATGATAAATATATGGCGCATCAATTGAGACCAAATTTTAAACTCCAAAATACCCTGTGTAGTTTAAACAATTTTCCCATTTCACTGAAAAGATACCCAAAAAAATCATATAAAATAATTAAAAGCCGACAGTGGTCTCTGTTTTATGGATCATATTTGAAAAAAGATTCTTTATTGATCCATCAAATAAAATTTTTCTGTGTCGAGGAACCTTAAGTATAACGGTTTAATAGTACAGTGCTCTGTCTGTTCATCCATGACGGAATATGAATTTCTTGTATCGAGAAATCAGTCGGATATCCTTGCGTGGTTAAGAGTGTTCACCAGGTTAGCAGGTAGATAAGTAAAAAAAAATCCAAAAATAAAAAAGTGAAACACATGAAATACACATTCCAAAAACGTTCCTGTGTCATTCAAGCAGATTTTAAACTCCACAGAAAAACGATATTTGGCGAAAATTGTCAAAAAACACGAAAGTCGGGATAGTACGTCCACCCTGATGCGTGTCACGTGACGCCCTAAACATCTATACTTTGTTGATAAAAAGTAACTATTATGTATGTTATTTATGGGGATGAAAATATCAAGAGTTTGTGAATAAATAATAATGTAATAAATATTGATATTGTTACTTTTCAACTTGTCTACAGATTGACTACTGATACAAGTAAAGCACCCAAGATGAAACCTGAAAGCGAAGGACAATGGAATTGGTAACAGTTACAATAACTATGCATATTTTTAAACAAATACAACTAAGAGGATAGTAAAAGTTTTCCAGGTGCAAACAAACACTCGATGAAACGAAATAGCAACAGACGTCACTTCGACATATTTATTAGATCTATGAGTAAAATATACAATGGGCGTTAAAAAAAGAAATTCTTGATAATTTAAAAATATTTACGCTAGTTTGACATTGAAAAGAAATTAGTAAATAGGAAGAGGTATTGCTTTCTTCGCGTTGTAACGTAAGGCGTTGTAAAAATGACCACACGTTCAACAAATGATATAAGTTAAATTTTGATTACCATATCTCTCATAAAGCATCTAAACAAGCAAAAGCTCAGATTTTGGCGGTTACAAAGTTCAAATATATTCCGGTGTTGTATGGTGCAAATTACCCCTTGCCATCTTTCCTCCCTTAAAAATGTTATATAGCAGCCCCCTCCCTTTATTGCAGATTTCCCCCCAAGGAAAGCTGGCTATAGAGTGGGATTTTCCCTTGTTTAGCCAGATTACCCCCACAGAAGACCTTCTTTAAAGAAGGGTTTCCTCCTTTTATCCAGTCATGTCTCTGGCGGACCATTAGTGGCAATAATTAATTCGCACCATCTGAGATGACTGAAAATTCATAATAAAGGGTAATAAAATTTAACTCCTCCCAGAAATTAAATGGCAAATCTTGACTTAAATTTTGAAGAAGGGTGATATGAACTTATGAAGAGAGAATTTACCCCCCTCCCCCCCCCCCCCCCCCCCCAAAGTCCATACGTTTGATGTAAATACTGTAAGAATTGACGAACTTTGATATCTACCTCCCCACTTCTGAATATCTAACTGCATGGCGACCAGGTGCAATGAGAAACTAAAATCGTTAGCTTCAATTGATGTACATGTAGTTCTTAAACGGGGATATGGAGTACTATAATTGAATAATTGATTAAATAATAAAGACACATTAAAACTTGGTTTTAAATTATTGTTGGTTCCTTTGCTGGAAATACGCATTGTAGGAAACCTGCGTAGTTACTTAGTCAGGAAAAAGTTAAATTGGGCATTAACCAACATTATATATTCACTCTATGCTACTTTTAGCTATATTCCGCTTTTTATTTTGCAACGTGATTTTGAAGACAATTTTAGAAACGATGTCATACAGAACAGAAAATACAATTCGCATACTTTAAAAACTTTCTTAGCATTATTTAATAATTTTTAGTTACAAGTTATACACATATTTTTAATTTCATATTATTGCGATGCAGAGTCATATTGTCGTATAGCCAGTTTTCCGGAGAAATATGTCCCAATCGGAATTGTTAGTTTGGTACATTTATAATATCTAAAACAAGTGACAGTTTTCTCTCGATTTACCGGTATTGAAGCATAATTTTTATATACATGTAGTACTATAGATAAGAATATAAACTTTTTCTCTTCCAGTGATCCAGTGGAATGGATGGTTTCATTCTTGGAGTACTTGACAAACATCTGCGAGACAAAGTCTGTAGTAAACACTTTATCATCTTTTCGCGACTCCTGGCCGATTATCCCTCCAAATTTGCAAACAGTGATTGGTCCACTTGCTACGAAATTAAAATATAACTGGAATTTTATGTGGAAAAGGCAAAGGAGCAAATTTAACGCTACGTCTATTCTCTCTCTCTCTCTCTCTCTCTCTCTCTCCTTTTTTTCTCTGTCATTTCTAACACACAAACACGCATACATTTATTTATAGTTTTCTTAAGGAAGAGGATTTATCATTGCTGAATTGGATAGATATGCTGCACGATTCTACGAAATCCTCCAAAGGTTCCAAGAAAGCTAAGAAATTCCAAGAACTCCAAGTATATATATTGTACGTTTTGAGACCATTTAATTTATTTTAAAATAAATTTCTACAATGTAGTTCAACAAGACATAACGCTTATACGTCTTCAATAGGATGAAAAACTCACCAACAGCCAACGCATGGAAACGGTTTTGTCAGACTCTGCTACAGTGGATTCACTACCGAGTGGTATCTCAAAAAGTTGAACCTACTAACATACCCAACTGGCCGGACGTAACTGAAGAACCATACAATTCCCAGCTGAATCAAATAATCTCTGTTCTGTATGTATTGTTTCAATTTAACTTGCCCCCCCCCCCCCCCAATGGATTTTTACACCAACACAAATACATCATTGTCGGAAACCCTCAGATGATGCAGTATGTAATTAATGCTTCGAACGGACTTATTCGAAATCTTTTCAGAAACGAGAAACGAGAAACATCAGATCAAGAAAACTATAGAACTGTTAAAGACCATTATTTGAAGTAAGCAGTTTTCTGATCTTTGATATATGGTTTTTAAATAGTATCCTTATTTTCATGTTTTCTATGAACTGTTGTTAAAGCACCAAATTTATCTCATCGTTATTAAATCATAAACAGCGCAAATAATGCAATCAAAGATTATTATCATGGCAATAAATAAATGCCGGTCAAGTAATACTATAGTACAAAACAAAAATGTTTATTTTCTTGGTATTTAATATTTGATTATTACAATTTACAATATCATTTCATATAAAAAAAACCAAAAGATTCATTATTTATTGTAACATTCATATTGATCATTTTAATGTATAATTTTATTGTCGATTTGGTTAATTTTTCAGCTGAGCATGTTTTTTCATACTGTTGATTTTACCATGAACAGCAATATCTCATTATACTCGCCATGTAGAAAATCTTCACAACACAGAATAAATCTGATTAAGTCTAATTGCTGTACTCCAATAAGCAAACTTATAAATGAGCGCTTTTTAACTGGATCATGATCTAATAACTTTATTTCATTTCGCACCAGAAATATTGAATTCAAAGCAGAGATGATGGATATTTTAGAGAAATTTCTCCGATCAGACACTGGGTGTAAAGACATAGAACCCCCAGCCTCGATACACAAATGTCAGGAAGAGGACCAAAACTCCAAACTCCTATGGTTCAATGAGATTAAACGAAGACTTCAAGATTTGGAAAGGAAAGAAACAAAGTAAGTATGAAATAATTTTAATAATACACCAGCGACAATTATTTTTTCTCAAAATTCCGAAAGCAGCCAGACCCTTTTAATTTTAATCCCTCTCCTAATTTTTCAATTTTGTCTTTTGTCAAATATCCTTGTTAAGATACTACAGTACCGATGTTATTTTTCTTGCTTCGACATTATTATAAAACGAAAAAATGTAAATATACATTTAAGGTGCCTCACTACACCTTTAAATAGTTTCTCAGATCAGTAAAAAAAAATCTTGATTATGATAAAACGCATGATGGATAATAAGTACATAAGTCAAATAAGCAGGAAAATGTGCAATTTTGGATAAAAAATCATATTTTTAAAGATTTAATTTAGTAAATGTGAACAAAAGCCTCGGGCGGATTCGAACTCATGATCTGCGGTTCACAGGCTCGATACTTTCAAGTTAACCACTGCATGAGCTACATGTATGACGACATTCAACAAAAACGATTGATACAAACAATTTAACAAAACGTTTAAATCACAATCTTGTGACGCATTGTCTTAAAAGGTATGTCCAGGTGTAGTGAGGTACCTAAACCAGAAAGCAATAAATGTTGCGAATTTACACCAGTGCCGTTATTGAAAAAAGAAACTTTATAGCATTTTGTATGACATCTGCATATTTTCGAGATAGGTTAAGAATATTTAACACAAGAACTTCCTATCTGAATAATGTATGCTTTGAAGATCAAATCAGATACTATTCATTAATTAGAGAAAGATCTTCAATCAGAAATTAAAGTTTTTGAAGTGATTTTTAACTGGATCATGATCTAATAATTTTATTTCATTTCGCACCAGAAACATGGAATTCAAAGCAGAGACGATGGATATTGTAGAGAAATTTCTCCGATCAGACACTGGGTGTAAAGACATAGAACCCCCAGCCTCAATACACGAATGTCAGGAAAAGGACCAAAAGTCCAAACTCCGATGGTTCGATGAGATAAAACGAAGACTTCAAGATTTGGGAAGGAAAGAAACAAAGTGAGTAAGAAATATTAATTAAATGACAGCGACAATTATTTTTTTCTCTATTTTTTTCAAAATTCCGAAAGCAGACAGACCCTGTTAATTTGAATCCCTCTCCTATTCTTTCATTATTGTCTTTTGTCAAAATATCTTTGTTAAGATACTACAGTACCAAATAATTTTCTTCTTCAATTCCTTTCTTCGACATTATTAAAAACGTAATAAATGTAAATATACATTTAAACCAGAACGCAGTAAATGTTGCGAATTTACACATGTGCCCTTATTGAAAATAGAAACTTACAGCATTTTGTATGACATCTGCATTTTTTCGAGATAGGTTAAGAATATTTATTACAAGAACTTTTTATCTGAATACTGTATGCTTTAAAGATGAAAGCAGATATTATTCATTAATAAGAGAAAGATCTTCATTCAGAAATTAATGCTTAATCACATATTACATGTATGGGCAAGAGGAACGAAAAGTCCAATAAAAAGAAGAAAAAAAGATTTTGAAGCCAATCAGGAACAATATTGAAATATCTGTATAGTATTACTAGTATATGATATTCTTAACTAATAAAAGTTATATTCTCTCTAAATATTATTACTAGTACTCACTGTATGGAAAGTGCTAATCGAAAATGTGGTTGATTTGAATCACTAGCTATATTGATTTGGGTACTCTTGTATATTTTTGAAAATACAGAACTTCAAAGGGGAAAAGTAAGGCTAAATATTTCAGAAAAGTTAGTTTTGAGTTATTGTGGTAACTCAATTTTCCACGAAAAACATAACCAAACGTAAATGAACAGTGTTGTTATAAAAAAGGAGCTACCATTTGTTTGGGTTAATGCTATAATTTGTTTGCAACAACTTTTTGCGATTGCTATACCTTTTTGACCCCTCCGTCCAAAAAACAACGAATGAAGTTTTATTCATTTTTTATGGTATTATGATGATTTCAACATTCTCGTATAAATGATATGTGTATTGATAATCAATAGCGAGATATTATTAGTTGAAAAAGTGTTAAAACAGTGTAAGTAATCGTAGAATTTGATTTCATGTATTTGGTGTAATTCTCAAGGAATGGAGAGGAGCATGTGATCGAATTTAATTGTAAATGTTTGGTATATATTCTTGGAATATATAGCAGTAAACATCTTCCATTGACAACTTCCAAAGTTAACTTAGATAGATGAATAGTCAAAAATTAACAATACAACCGATGATAAACGCCTGTCATAGTGACTGAAAAAAAAAGAAAAAAAGAAGAACAATATAATATTAAACTTTAAAAATAACAATAGTACTGCCCAAATAATTTTATGCAATTTTAATAAAAAGTTGATTAAAAGTGCTTAATATTACATTTTTGTCTAAATTGGCAGACAGTAAATTCGAGATACCCGACAAAAGAATAGTTGGTGATCCAAATCAACCACATTTTCGATTAGCACTTTCCATACAGTGGTACTATCATACATCCAATGGCAAACAAAAACATTTTAAATTATTAAAACTTACTTATTTCCTTGTCTAGAGAGACGAAAACTTCTAGAAAGCGCATTCAAGAACTGGAACGAGATCGCGAGGAGTTACTTAACAGGTAACGATTCAACTTTGTGAACCTGTGCATCACATGCCCCATCGGTTTAGTTTAAACGATATTTTATTTCAAAATGAAATAAGATCGGACAGCAGCCATGGCCTAATTTTGTCCTCTCCTTACAATCAAGATCATGATAACATTGTGTAATTAAACCAATAATACAAGTATGGTGCATAAAAATAAATGATGTTCAAACAGAAGATGCATATTATTAGACAACAAAAATTAATGAGTGAAAAAGTAAAAAATACAAAAAGAGAAAATAGAGAAGAAAGAAAATAGAAAAAAAACTTAAAGAAGTAATGAAATAAATCGGTTTATTCAATATCATACATCTATCCCTCTCTACCCACCCTCCCCTAACACTTGAAACTCTATCCTAAAGTGGGTTTGTCACCTGCGAGGTGGAATCTCATTCTAAAATTCCCCCCTTTGTTATCAGTAAAAATGACATTGTTAGGTCTCCGAAAAAATCCACATTTTTCTTTCATTCTTTTATTTCAGTCATTAGAAATTGACATTTTGTCACACTGTTGGGTTTACTCAACAATCCATTTCCTTTATTATTACCCCGAACGCGCCAAACATTATTTCACTTTACCAATTCACATTACGATTTTTTTTATTTTACTGAGAATGGGTATTGATTGACAACGCAAGAAAAAGAAATTAAAATCGCCGTGACTTTTGTGGCGCAGTATTGCATTTATTTATAGGATGCCAGTTGATGGGCGTTTAGCAGTTGTGCCTTTTTAATTAATTAATATTTACATGATTATACTCATACTAAAATGGTTTATAACAATATTTGAATTGCTGAATGAAATTATTTCAACTAAATAGATTAAGTAAACTTGCTGGTGCAAAGTTGAAAGACAATAATCCGAACATCACAGATTTGTCTGACCCAAACAGACCAATGAAAATCATCGAACACTTTAATGAGATTTATGATAAAGAATGGACCTCATCGTTGGATATTCTTTGTAATGAGTGCAAAATGGAAGAGAATGATGCTATTCAAAAACTGTTAGAGACAGTCAAAGTAAGATGTACACCGATTGTTTTGTTGTTGTTTTTTCTTTCCTGAAAGATCTAATATTTCATCATTCAAATCGTTTTCAATCTTTTCTCCAATAGGATTGTTACAACTTTTGTGTCTCCACTGCTGACAATAACATTGCTTCGTTTTTGATGTGCCGAACCTCTGATATACAGAAGGTAGATATTAGCAATATTTTTATTATAAAAAGAAATGTTTTTTTTTTTTTTTTTTTTTTTTACAACCTACGTTATATATTCGAGGTTGTTTTTCAGCTTGTCGGAAAGACCCGAGAGGTTGCGATTGGTGGAGCATCCACTCGGTACCGAAATGTTTTTCAAATATGATGCAATTCACACACACAAAAATTACTTCAACTTTCGCCTCTTATTCAGTAAAATTTACTTGATTATAAAGTGTATATAAAGTTAGCGGGATTTAATTGATTATTTGAAGAAAAAATTGCGTTACAAAAAAGAGTTGTAATTATTTTTCCTTAATAACGATGAAAATTATGTTAAAATTTTTTAAAATTCTTTCATTTAATTCTACGCAAATGTATTTATTTTGAGTAAGATACATTGTACATACAAGTATACATTCAATATGCAGGTCTAGGCAACCTTCCAATTTTAACATGACCACCATATTTTACCTCATATGGAAATTCGCACTGAATTGGGGGTGAATTTTCCCTCCAATTTTGGAGAATAACATGTACGCATATTTAAAAAACTTCGTACATATCTTGAAAATGTTAACACCAGACCATATGGAAATTAAAAAAATAAACTATTGATTTTATGTGGCGATTTGAAATTCTACGTATAGCATTTTCACAATCTGCTTTGAAAATTTAAACTTCCGATGTTTACTGTTACAAATGATAAAGACTATTTACATGTACATGGGATGTTTTCGTCCTCTTTCAAACATATATGCTGATATGTGTTGCCTAATTACTAGTAGTTTCTCATTTACTTACATTTCTTGTTAAATATGACAATGATACGGTGATAAACAAACGTTTGTTACAGTGTTTAGAGACTTGTACGGTATTTTACAAAATACATGTACTGTGTATCATCATCAAGTGTAATACTTGCATTGAATTTTAATTATTTGTTTTAGCTGCAGAACACATATTTTAAAAATGGGGAAATGCATCAACTGCATGAAATGAGGAAAGCGATTGCAGAATATTCTTCAAAAAGGGTACTAAAGGTGAGGTTTAAAAAAAAACGCAAAACAAAATTTATATTGATGTCTTTTTAATATTTGCCCTTTGGGGATTTAATTAAGGTGAAATGGACACGTTGGGATATTTTAAAATACGGATGAAAGCATATGCATGTACATCATATTTCAAGTATATGAAGAAGTCTTTGCTTTCAAAATCCTAATGTATAATATTTGGCAATAAATTGTATATTTGTTGTAAAAATTCTTATAAAATTATTCTAACCCGTATTTGAACTAGTGACTTAACAAATCTTTAGTTATCGTTTTAACCAACCGAGTTACTCTGTCTGATATTGAAGTAATATACAATATATGCAGTTGGTTTAATTTGCAGTTTGTCTATTATAAAAAACAAATAACGTCATGAAAAAGAGATGTACCATTCCTAATTTACTATAGCAAATCGCGTATTACTTTTGACAACTTTTAATTACGTACCAAGTGAAATATTCGAAATATTTAAGGAATAAGGAATCATTCTTTGAGTATTATGAGGTGATAATTTTGGTCGGGACGTGATCAAATCCAATAAAGCCCGAAGGGCTTTATGATAGATTTGATCACGCCCCGACCGAAATTATCACCTCATAATATTCAAAGAATGATTCCTTATTACTTATATTTATATAATTATCAGCAGTTGTACAATTAAAGTTAGAATATTAAGTATGCAAACCCCGCTTGCGCCCCAATTATACGTCACTTGAATTTATTGAACTGTATAGTACAAAAGCAATTCGTAGTGTTATCACAGACAAGACACTGGAAAATGTAAATATTTAGATATAGTAGTTATGTTGTTTGTGGAAAAGCAATAACATTTGTCGAAGTTGTTAAGCTGTTTGGGGGCGTGTACTCCGAATTGCTCGATATAAGGTAGGTGTATTTGGAACTAGGAATTTGAACTGTCCAACTGAGAACAAGCACTGGCTTACGTTGAGAATAAACCTGCGATGCACTGGTGCTTAACCCATGAGAGAATGTGGAGGGGGGAGCGTACGGTCAATGACTTCGATCCGCTTTACATTTAAGGAAAGTGGATATAAGCTGCAATAAGCCCAACCTCTTTTTTAAAAATATTAAAAAACTTTTAAAAAGTTACATCTGAGCGTAGCGATGTACATTTGTCTCCTTTCACGTACAGATACATTTCGATTAAAATACTTTGACCAGCTGAGGAAGGAAAATGTACATAATTGCGTTCCTCGTGTACTAGTATTCTAAAAGCTACTATATATAAATGTTGGGCAGAGCTAAAGTCTACGGGGATTGAACGTAAATACTGTGTCCCTATATGGCCCCCTACCGTAAGTCAAGATTAATACTGTCCTTTACAAAAATTTAGATTAATTGGAATCAAAATTTTGAAGATGGGGGAACAAGATTGCGCAAATGCCCATTTGGTTTAGTCGTAAAATACAATTTCAAACTTAATTTTTTCCAACTAAATATACTTGATAATGTTATAATACAAGTTTACAAAAGCACAATTTCTATATTCAGTTTTGAATATTTTAACAAACGATAAGAAAAAAAAAATTAAATTCTAAAGTTTTGGTGGTATCGAACCCACAACCTAAAAACCCCAGCTCTATAATGTTACCTAATGTCTGGTGCTCTAACCACTGAGCCATTTCGGTCACAACAAACTCCACTATTAAATGCTATATACCAGGTATGCAACTTTAACCACGAATTTACGGACTTGTATTATTTTTCTAAAACGTTCAATTGTTGCGATACAAAATGACCTTTTTAAAGTATAGTGGGTCATCTCTCCACGTTTTCGTTGATTGAAATCGGTTTGATTTCCTTTAAACCTTATATAGACTATGACAAAAATATGGAGCTCAGACCCACTCTACAAAAGAAAAGGCATTGAAGTTCTAAAAATGACACTTTTTGGAGGTTTTGACACGCATACGCCAGTTTAAATCAACATGTTCCGAATATTTAACATATTTAAGGGTTATAAATCGGTGTTATGGTAAATATGCATTGTTTTCAATAATTTAGAAAGAAATTAAGAGATTTTTTGATATTTTTTAATTTTATAGTATCTTATCTATCCTCAAATAGGCAGTTTATACGCCTTATTCACTCATCTTCTTCGTACATGACAATTATTATCCTTTTCGGATGTTCCGTACGGATTTTTGCCAGTAATATCCAGTCCAGAAAGGTTTGGGACGATTACTGACATAAAATTAGCACCACCAATTAGGACCACTGTACAACTCGATCGACACTCGGCTGTACTATAACCCGATCGACACTCGGGTGGTGGTCCTCTCTATGGTAAAATTAACCAAAGTCCAATCAGCGTTTCAATATCTGACAGAAATTTTGATACAGATCGGTGATATCGGGACGGCTGTCCGATTCCGACTGATGTACATACGAATGTCAACAGTATATAAAACAAAAATGATATAACATGTGTAAAATGATAAAAGAATAGCTCAGACCATGACACCTGAGTAAATCCCTAATGAAATTACATTGCCAAATTACCGGTAATCCCCTTTGAAATATTTAATGCATGTACGTGATTTTAGCAATATAAATATGACATGGGATGAAATTTAATTATCTGAACTCCTATGACATTTGACGTTTTTACTATCATGAAATTAGAAAGCAACTAAATGATATTAACCAACACCTGAACCTAACAAAAGCGTTTCCTAAACAACAATCACATTCAAACACAGAGAAAGTATTTTGATTAAAATTTTAGAAGAAAAAGAAAATAGGTAAAAGTAAAATCTTTAACATGATAACCTGACCTTTACAAAAATTTAGATTATTGGGAATCAAAATTTGTACATGACAATATCTTCCATGTGTTCTATCTTGGACAAAAAAGGGATTTATGACAGTACAAAGATTTGTAAAGTACAAAACACGCGCGCAACATGAATTGAAATTTCGACATTCACTGGGGGTCCTTTACCTTTGGCAAATCATTAGAGAGCTAAGCATTCGTCTGATATCGTTGCCATATTGTTTTTATCATTTAAAATAGGATTACTTCATTGAAAAGAATGGGCTGAATAAAGAGGCTGAGAATGGTAGTGAAGGTAGCTGTGAAGAAGAGAAAGGGAAACGCAAAGCAGCAACATACGGAAAGCTGTATTATAATAAAAGACAAGACCACCTGTCAAACTATACCTGCAAATGCCTGGAGATTTGTTGGTACATGGCTATTCAGAGTCCTCCAGTTTATCTAGATTTCAGCTACAAGAAAGGAAATTGCTTCAACAAGTCTGTGCTTAAACATTACACAAGAGATGGTAAAATCATTGATTTTCTCGTTTGGCCGGCAACCTATCTTGAAAAAGGAGGGGCATTGCTCGGAAAAGGGGTTGCACAGCCTGAGACCAAAGCATCAGCATAAGACCCATGGGATCAAGATTTTTCAACACCAAACTATACTTATGATAACATAATCAAAAATTAATAAAGAATATCCTATCTCTATCTGGTGCCAGCCTTCACCCATGTTCATAATAAAAGCGGTATCAAGAAAAGGAAATTAAATAATGATCGGCCGGTTCTAGTGAGATCATATCTGAACACTTGGTATCAGGATACATGTACATGTACATATTTAATTTGCTATATATCCTTGTTCACTGCAATTTGAACCCGTGTCAGTGGAAACCCTAAAGTGACTTAGACACGATTTGAGCTCAAAGTCCTTTTTCAAAATTTACTTCTCCATCTTTAATGTTTACAATGGTAAATATGGATGTTTATAATGTTATGTCAAAATAAGAAGTGAAATATCGAGTTACAAGCGAGTTACAGAGGTTAGAATTCTTTGTTTTATTACAAAGCACGAGTCCTGTTATTGTTTACATATGGGTTATACTAGATGATATATAGCTTATGAGCACATTGAATCACTTTATTTTGTTTGCCACAAGTTATTTTGTCAAAGAAATTGCACTTTCTTTCTTTTACAGTATTTGTAAACAAATATAAGACTCGATCGAGCTTTGTTTACATAACAACGACTTCTTTCCTCTGTATCTCGCTTGTAACGACTTCTAACATTCAAATTTTGATGAATCATTGAAAATGCACGAGTTAATTTCACAATGAATACTTATCATGTAAAATTCAATTATACTTTACGGACATCATCTCACATGTGTTGAAATACCAAAGGTGTAAGCAGTTTAATTTATAAGTATAGATATCTGATTTTATATTTGCTTTATCCAAGGTGTTGAAATGGTGTATATATTCGCGAGGCTTGCCGAATATAAACACCATCATCGAGTTGAATAAATAATAAAATCGGTCAACAAATTAGCCATCAGATCTAGTGTATTTAGTTATGATTTTTTAAAACTATAAACTATCATTTAGTGAAGTTTTTATTTATTTTCTGATATTTTATAATACAGAGTTTTTCTTCTCAAGGAGATCAATTTAGTCTACATATGGCCACTGTTCAAAGTTTAGAAATCTCGTAAAACGCTCTTAATTGGTTTCTCAACACGTCATCGGGTATCTAAATAGAAATCTAAGACAACGTAGGGCGTACTGCGCGTCGGCTACGAGTTTCAGGTGTGTAATCTGAGGCGTGTTAAACAGAGTGGGTGCTCACGGGCGTTCGCCAAATTCCCTATACCTGCAACACAAATTTTGGCTGCTGAACACGTCTCGGGTGTAACGATATCGAAGGGTTAATATACCTGTGTCACGGTGCCTTTATAAAAAACCAAACGAACCCCTATTTCCAATTTTTTTATTTTCCATTTTGATTTTACTATTTCCAATTAAAACATTTTTGTTATGTAATCGTTTGTTCTTTTTGGCTTTTATACAAGATAAAAAACGTCTAAAGGATGACTGCACTTAACGCCGTATTTTGGGCCCTTTTTCGGTCACTATTGTTACGTTTATTCCTCTCTCAATTTTACTTCAAGTCATTTGTCATAAAGTTTAGTCATTTTCCAATAGATATTCCATGTCATAATGGTTATCTGCAGCCCAACCCATGGGAAACATATGTCATAGAATTTATTTACCAGAATTCAATGCAAAAAACCGCATCGAAATCAATGCTAATATAACGGAGTTACGCCGCTTCAAAGTGGCTATTTTTACCTGCTTTGAGAAATCCAATCAAGAGAAAATAGAATCAGGCGATAACGAGGCTTCAGCGGAAGTGACGTCACGAGGTCAACAGGAGGGAAATTTCCTTACAAAGCTTTACAAAATAAATTCGATTTTACAGCCAAAATGATTGAAATAGGTCTTATGTTTTGACGTATCTGGTTATTTTGAGTATTGTAGATTTAGAAATTTGTATCCGTATATATTTTGTTACAGCCAGATTTCTTTTTAAAGGATTTCAAAATTGGCTATTCTCGTCGCCTTTTACCGATGATTACGACATCTTAAAACACTTGCATGGGCATATTTATGTTCATTATTCATTTTTTTATTACATAATATCACTTCACACACGAATAATTCGAGACAATGACACAGGTAAACTAACGAAGGTACTGCTCCAGACACGTGTGTATCTGGGGTATGTATACACATTGGTACACGGGTCTGGTGAACAGAGGGAGGTTTCACACCTCTAGACTGATAAATTGATTTGTGTATAATTAGCTACTCAATTATTATCAGATGAAACGTAAAAATAATTTAAACAGGCGTTCATAAGCTAGATTAATACATGATTGTGTATAGTCCGTCAACCAGTGGTTAAAGAATCATGCGTGGATGAGACTATCAAAGAGTAACTAAATAAATGTTCAAAATAAATGCCTTAATTGTTACTTATCAAAGCTCTTTAAAAATGACAAATTTTAAAACTCAGCGATTTGTATTTTTTTTTTAATGTAATCAAGTAATTATTTCCGAGGTAATTACGTTGATCATTAATTTGGTCTTAATTTCTCATCTAATAAACAGTTATAAAGTGCAACTTTCTTTCGAGCGCTATGGTCAGCAATTATTCTCCAAATAGCTAAAATTGTTATACTGACATCGTATCATTATGAAATCTAAATAAATTTGAAACTTTTAACAATGGATGTAAAAAAGTGTAAAATGAAATTCCATTTATCGTACTTTTACAGAATACGAGACAGACTTCATCAAGCAGCCATCTTGGACTTTCGCCCTGATCCGTTTATGATCCCGTGTTTGTTTGTTAAAATATGCATGCCATTTTGATTGTTGTTGGTCCGAAATCAATATTAATGAATAATCGGGCGACATGGTTGTAATTTTATGTCTCATACGAGGAATAGACCCCGCGCTACCTTTTACAAAATATGTCTTATCAATATTATTAATAATGTCATGGAAAAATCATCCAAAAGAATGACAATAACAAGAAATACGAAAATATGTTTCTTATAACAATAGTGCTTTGATTGTCATTTTGCTGCATAGACTGTGAATTTATGTCAAAGTGTGTTAAATATTTGACTAAAGCAAACAATTTTCCGAATTCGGCATTTTTGTACGATAAAATACGAGTTTAAACTCAAACAACAGTATATTAAGTCATCCAGGGTTGATAGGGAAATAAAAAACAGAAACAACGCTTCATATATCGAAAAAAAAAATGCAAGAAAACAAACAGTTTTCATACGATTTTCTTAGCGGCGTTACTTATGCGATCGCAGTAAAATTTTCAGGATGATGTTTTTTCACATAGATTTCCAAAATATCAAAAATTGACCGGCACTGCAGGTACCCTTTAAACTGCGTTGCAATAAAATATTTTGTTGTTTTCTTACCCTTACTGCTCTGCAAATATCTTGAATTTAGACTCGTCTGCCCTTGATTGAAAATAAGACTCATAAATATGTATAGAGGGTTGATCTGATATTGTAATGAGTGGTCTAAAATTAAAATAGCGGTACTATAATTGAACATCCCCCCTCTCTCTTTCCCCCTCTCTCTCTCCCTCTCTGCATGTTGCCATTTAATAATAACATATAATATCGGCCGGTATAAGTTGCAATTGATGATTGTAAACCAGTAGCTGATGTCAACAATTTACGTGTTCGAAAAGAATTCACAAATAGATTAAAGCTGAACACCGCTCATATAAATCGTAAATAGGCACCGTCACACAGATACCTGAGGCGTGTTCAATAGAGCGAGCGCTCGCCAAAATTCCCTATACCCGCAACACAAAATTTGGCGAGCGCTTTGCTGAACACGCTTTTGGTATATAAACCCTTCGATTTCGTTACACCCGATTGCACACCTGAAACTCGTGGACGTATAGTAGTCCTTTCGTGGTCTTTGGATTTTATGCATTTATTTCTTATTCTATGTGCATATTCTGTTTGTAAATAATGCATTGGCCATTTTTTTTTTATGTTAGTGTTCTTCTGGCTTGAAAAAGTGCATAAAATTTGATAATTTCATCGCGACCGAGTAACACGGCGAGGCAAGATGTACGTCCACACAGGTAAGACCTCTACAGCGAAATACTTTGAACTGTTTAGAGGTCTGCGCTTTATATAGGGGTTGTACAGTACATCTTTTACATCTTTGAAAATGTCTAAACTTACCACTATGTACAAGATCCACAAAAAGTGTGTCCCTAAATATTTATCTCAGATTATTCCTAATACATGTACTAGGAGTAATGATTCTGCATACATGTATATAGAACTAGAAACATTGAAAATTATAGTTTACCTAGGTGTAGAACAGAATTATTTTAAAAATCATTTGTATATACCGGACACTATTCGATTGTGGAATACATTAAGTATAGGAGTAAGAAATGAAACAACTATACAAAGATTTAGGAATTCATTATATAAATCTAAAAACATAGCTAAAGCTCCCTCCTACACATGGTAAGCGCAAGCTAAACATAATACATACCAAGTTAAGACACCATTGCATACTCAATTATGATTTACACAAAATAAATATTTTCGAAAGTGGTAATTGTCGATGTGGATCACCCGAAGATGCTTACCCTTTTTTCTTCAAATGCAAAAATTATACTATCGCTAGAAATAATTTTTTTTCTGAATCTGCTACAACTAGACCATTTTCATATAATTAATACTCATCTTTTATGATGGTCATTATCCCTCGATATTAAAATGCAATTATTCTCATTAGTTCAATTGTATATCAACGAAACTGGTAGATTCGTTTAATACAGTTTATGTGCATGTTTCTCAATTCAATTTCAATTCAATTCAGTTTATTCACTCAAACCATGAAATGGTACATGAGGTCATTCAGTATAATTATACATTACATACATACAAGTCAGAGGTACATTTTATAAGTGAATAGATAGGTAGTAAATAAATAGTAAAAATGCATAAATATATAATATATACAATGAAAATAGGAAAAGGTAGAATTGTGGAGGACAGACTATTATATTAGACTGTAAATTTTTATAATGAAATAACATATTTTTTTCAGTTTTGTAACATTATTACAAGACATAAGCTCACAGAACTTTATAGTGTTTGGTGCTGAACAGTATTTATCCTCAAGATATTTATGCCTAAACGTCAACAACTCTTTACATTCAAGAATATAATGGAATTCGTCAGCAATTTGACCAGTATTACACAGTTTACACACTCTTTGGTTTAAAGGAATATTGGACCATCTCCCAGTCTCCACTGGGAGATGGTGGTTTGCTGTTCTAAATTTCATGAAAATCTTTCTGAGCTTATGTGGCAATTAATTAATGTAATTTTCATAACTAAAATGTTTCCTAAAAATCTTGTATATTTGCCCTTTTGACGAGTTATGAATTTCACCATACCATTTTTGGATATATTGGTCTTGTAACCTTTGTTTTACAATTGCAGATAACCACTTTACATTTACAGCATTTTGTTCAGACCAGACATTTGAAAAACCACACATATCTAAAATATTTTTAACACATGCAATCCAGGAGTTTGACATATTTCCCATTTGATATTGCAAGACCAAAAACTTATATAAAACAGATACAATCTTGCTTTCAGGGTTTGTAAATAATTTCGACCAGTAGGAAATCATTCTGATATATACATTTATATATAAAGGGAAACGGCCTGTCTCCCCGTAAACCATGTAAGATGGTGTACTACTTTTTAAATTAAAAACATATTTTAAGAATTTCAAATGTACACGTTTAATAACTTCTATATTTTCGTAACCCCAGATTTCACACCCATACAATAATACTGGAATTACAATTTTGTCAAATAAGTCAAACTGACAATCGACTGGTAAATTGAATTGTCTTATTTTTCTAATAACACTGTACATTGCTTTCTGTGCCTGTTCACACAGATGTTTTTTAGCTTTAGCAAATGATCCTGCTCTTGAAAAAATAATACCCAGGTATTTAAAATCTTTCACATTTTCTATTGCAACCTTATTGTAATAAAACACATGTTTTGGCAAAGGGCCTTTTGAAAAAATCAAAATTTTTGTTTTGTCAGTATTGACTTGTAACTTCCATTGATTACAATATAGATAAAATTCATTCAGTGCATTTTGGAGATCTTCGGCAGTCTCAGCCATAACTACAGTATCATCAGCATAAAAAAGGATAAAAAGCTTCATATACAGAAATAATTCGTTTTCTATAGCATCAGAAATACTCTTAAGACCAACAATGCTTTTATCTAATAAGAAATTTTCCAGATCACTAATATATAATGAAAACAAAAATGGTGATAAATTTTCGCCCTGGCGAACTCCAACATTGCAGCTTATAAAATCAGATGTGATGCCATCCATACTAATAAGAGATTTAATACCCTGATACATATTTTTAATATAAACAAAACATTTTCCAGTGATACCACTTTTTGACATTTTGTACCATAAACCACTTCTCCATATAGTGTCAAATGCTTGCTTGAAATCAATAAAAGCACAAAATAATTTCTTTTTCTGTTTCATAAGGGTTTCTGATAAAAACTGTAGAGTTAATACATGATCTAGGGTAGAATAGCCTTTTCGGAAACCAGTTTGGCTTTCACTTATTATATTAATCTCATTTGCATATGCCTCCAGCCGTGTACTTAAAATAGATGTAAAAAGTTTACCAAGGCAGCTTAATAATGTTATAGGGCGATAATTTTCAGGTTTCGTAGGATCCCCCTTGTTTTTATAAATAGGCTTTACAATTCCAATTAACCACTCGTCTGGAACGATACCACTATCAAAAATAACATTGAATAATTTTTTGTACACTGGCAAAAAAACATTAATGGTAGAACAAATATGTTCGTTCAACACTCTGTCAAAACCTGCTGCTTTATTGTTTTTTAAATTTTTAACTGCAGCCAATATTTCGCCGTCATCTATTTCATAATTAAGAAAATCATCAACATTTTCATGAGCGACATTTAAAAGGTACTCATCATTTTCTACAGCAAGTGACTCATCTTCAGTTTCAGCGATACCCTTTATAAAACTAAAATAATCATTAACATCAACAGCACATTTTTTGTCTTTACATGTTGAATTTAAAATTTTCCAATATTCTTTGGTATTAGTGGTAAGTGGTACGCACATTCTTAATTTTTTCGGTAATGCTTTTCCTGTGTTGTTTTACACATTCATCCATAACCCGCTTATAGTTTTTGCTTTGAGACTTAAGATAATTTAAATTTTCCTCAGACTTGCATTTATTATGATTTTTCTTTGCCAAATGAAACTTTTTCCTTGCATTTCTACATTCTTTGTTGAACCATGGTTTCTTACTGGACTTTTTCTCGGAAAACTTTTCGTACCCCATAGTGTAATTACCGAATGTATCGCTTGCTGCTTTGTGAAAAATATTACAAATTTTTGTAGTTATAGTAGTAACACTTGTTTTGCATACATTATTAACACAGACAGACATTTCTTCCAAGTCTAATTGAATAGCGTCTACAGCTAATCTATCGATATTGTTACAAAAGTCGTCTGATTTACCTGGACACCATAATTTTACACCTGAGTGATTTTCACCTGTATAGCTATGGGTGGGTTCCTTGTTACAATATGAAAAAGAAAACGATATGGGATTGTGTACATCTGAATAAAAATTGCAAAAATCAATAACATCAAAGTCTTGTAAAATTTTAAATACATTCGTAGTAGCTAGGACATAGTCCACGGTACTACTGTTTTTACAAGTTGTCCCACCTTTATTTTTGTCACTGCCAAATCGGCTATTAACAATGTAGATTTCATTATTTTTACAAAATTCGATTAATTTATATCCATAATTATTCACAATTGCATCTTGAACAGTTCTCTCAAGCGGTATATTACAGCTATCAAAGACCAATGCCCGTTCAACAATATCGGGTTGAAAAATATCTGTACATCCATTCAAATGCGATAAAAAATCATCAGAAATAAAGAAATCGTTCAAATGTCCAACTCTGGCATTAAAGTCGCCCATCAGACAAATACATTTAGATTCATTTGTAATACTAATTAACTCTTGTTCTATTTCTAAAAAACAGTCAGGTGATGCATATCTACTACCTTCAGGCGGTATGTAAACAACGCCGCACAATAAGTCGTCATTGGAATTTAGTAACACTTTGTCTAGCTTAAACCAAAACACATATTTACAGTCTGTATTAATTATTTTTATATATTTAACAATATCATCCCTGACCGCTATGATGATTCCACCAGAGCGGGTATTTGTAAGTTTACGTCTGTTTTTCATGAATGTTACATAACCTGGTATTTGAATATCATCACAGTTGTCGGTTTTGGTTTCAGTAAGACCTATCACATCATAATTCGTAATAAAGTCTGTAAATTTCTTATACTCGTAGATATCACTAATTTTGCTATTTTATAATTACAAATTTATATCATGTTATAACAGTTGTAAGTTTTGTACACCAAATCATCCTTGAATATTGTTAAATAAAAAATGCTCTCCCCATTAGAAAATGAGATTTTTGTGTTACTTAGTGTAAGTGTGATAGAATATGAAATTTTCACATCACAGCTTTATAAACCCATTGCACATACCTAAAACTGTCCATTAAGGGGGATGTGCGGCCATCTTGTACATTTGAGAATAAAATTGTAAACATTCCTTGAACTGGCTTGTTTCTGCCCAAAACTGACTAAAACTGTTGTCAAAAGATTAAAAAGCAATAAATATGACGTTCTACATGTTGGTTTGTATGCAAATTACGCATACAAGTACAGAACAATGCCTTTTTCAATCTCTTAGAACTGCGCGGCTAGAGACTTAAATTCAAGATATAAAAATCTGGAAAAAAAAATGAAATGAGGTCATTAGTGTACACTCTACAACCATTTGTTGAGAAAAAGGTCAAAGCTTGCTTATTTAAGTTGTAACTTTGTAAAAGAGGGTACCCTATTCTTAAAATGGGTCTCAAAAACCATCAATTCGCACGAGATATTTTTGTCTGTGTCTATGGAGGTACATTGAAGTTATATTTTCATTGAAAAATATATGCATATTTTTTTATTCAAGGCAATTAACTTTTGGACCCCTACCCTACTTCAAAAAAGAATTAAATTAAACTTATAATTATAGAACTTTTAAAAACCCCACTGGAACTGGTATAGAGATGTCTGTCACATTCAACACTGATTGTTTTGAATTGACATTTATTTTTTTTTTTTAAAGAAAATATAACGTCAATGTGCCTCCATAGACACAGGAGTTCTAGGTATAGACTGGAATTTTCTTGTTCTAAAAATAGATCCCATACCGACTGATTAAAATAGTGTTCCCTATTTTGAGACAAAATTACTACATTAATGTGCAAAATTCAACCTTTTTCTCTACAAATGGTTGTAGAGAGGACACCAATGAACCCCTCTCTTATTTTTTTCAGATTTTTAAATCTTCAAAATAAGTCTGCAGCTGCGCAGTTCTACAGCTGTTTTAAGTGATTAAAAAGGCATTGTTCTGTTCTTGTATGAGTAATTCGATAAATAATACGTCACAACAGGAAGGTGCCACATACGACCTTACATGTAAATAATTAATTTTCCAATTATCAAATTAAATCTATTCAAAGAGGTATAGCGCACTTAATATACGATTTCGCCTAAAATATAGCACTTTTCCAAACATCAGACATTTTCAATATTATACAATATTTAGTTATAATATATTCAAAGAAACGCAAATTACACAATTACCATGCTCTAAGAGTCTTAATTATCTTACACGACATCATTAAAATAGTCAGGTTTTGTCAGGGATATATAGGAAAACAGTGTGCGATAAAAATGGTATATTTGACTATTTGAACCACTTTAAACCAAAGAAATCAGATTAAAATTATGTTGTACAGGTATTGCAGTACACGTTTACATTGAATTAATTTTGGTTTAACGTGGTCTTCGTACCGAAAATTAGAGAAATATTTCAACGAGTGACTTTTCTTATACAGTCATGTATATAGCCATATAAATTTAAGACATCCATTGAAATTGTTATATGTGTGGCCTAGTGGTAACGCGGAGCTTTTTTTTTTTTTTGATTTTGTGGTCGCTGGATCGATTCCACCAGGTAGTAACTCTTTTTTTAAATGAGGCATGATAAGAATAGTTTAAATTACATGTATCTAATCGGCTGGATTTTTTTTCCAAATTATATCTTGTTTAAATCAGTCCGAGTATGAGCACACCCACTATAAACAGATCTCTTCAATAACACTATACATGTATTCTATATAAGTCTAAATATTCTTGTGTATGTATTGTTTATTATTATATTAAGTGCTATAAGACGTATGTCTTTCGCAATAAAGAAATTGAAATTGAAATATATACAACTTTACACTTAGATTCATTGCGTTTTGCTGGAAGTTATCACGGTTCAGAATACCAACTGACATTATACACAGAGTTCTATATATTCATTTCTTGATGCAGGTTTCCCGAATTTATGACAAATCATTTGTTACAGGCACCATTATAAAAGCAGTATCTATGTTTCGAAAATCATATTGCGACAGGTACCTAAAGCTATAATTAGTAACAGGTACTTTCCGTCCAGACAGAGGTGTAGGCGAAATAATGGGAAAAGGCGCTATACATCCCCTGCGAATGTGTTCGGAATGTTTTCTTTATCGTTGCTAAGTGTGTAATAAATCCAGAGGAGCTCGATTGAAAGTTCACGAGACTTCCCCGAGATTTGTTCAGTTCCTGTGAAATTTCGAGCGGAAGTATAAGTGTTAACGTTCGGATAATAATCAAAATACGTAAGTACTGGTCGTTTTTCATATCATATCCTACTTTGATTTATGTTAAAACATGAATATGTCTTATTTCATCATCTAGCGGTTATTTAAACTAAACGAGATATTCAGTAAAGAGTTATCGTTCGAGTTCAACCACTCTACACGTGGTTGAAAATGTAAACATTATGTTGCTTGATAAAATCATAGCCATGTTTAATGCTTTTGACTTGCAATACTATGCTTTAAAAAAAAAAGAATGGGTGTATGTTTTGTATAAAAACTTAGTATATCGAGCCATTTTCATGTAACATTCTGCATAAAATAGTATAGTCTGTTTCACTATTGATGCTATTACTAGGTCAGGCGCGGATCGAAAATTAATCCTTTGAGGAGATCGCTACTAAGCATGTTTATTAAAAAAAACCCTATATTTTCTATTGTCACATTTATTTCTAGAACTCATTTTATCCACCAATTAATGAATATAAAGTTTAAAATCAATAAACGTCTAGATTTTATATTTGACTACAAGTACCTATAGATTCTAGGAAATTGACTATAAACACGAGGCAGTTTACTGCGAAACTGAAAGGGTAAAATAAAACCACGTGGTCTAAATTTAAACAATAACATTCGCAGGGGTGCTATTTTCAAAAGAGCAGTTCACATACAATTCGCCCCAGTTTAAATCAGCCAGTACCGGAAGTACATGCTTCCAGATTTACTGTTTTACGTACTGCGTCATGAAAACGTGGTATATAGAGCCCACTTAACGTAGCTCGCGGGTTTGCTGACGTCACAATAGGATTCGTAAAGAGTTGACCGTCATAGCTAACTCATACATTTTTTTTGAAAAATTATTAATGACAAATAATCTTTAGAAACATAAAAGGAAATATTTCAAAAAGCTTAAGTGCAGTTTATACAAACATTTATAATTATCAAATGCTAAAAATTTAAAGACGTGACATACATTGTCACATTTTGTTCTATAAGGTATGAATGTGCGTTGGAACTCTTCTATTTAAAATTATGTTTAGACAAGTAAATAAATTGAACCGTATACATTAACTTCGCTTCTTTTATAATTATAACTTCTGTATTTTCAACTACCGATTTTAATATTAAAATTCTTTTGGCTTTAGCTAAATATCTTATACGATTACAAACTTATTATGTCAATAGTTGTATGGTAATTATTTTTGCATTGATTGACTCAGAGTTTCATGAAAAAATTAGCCATTTTTCGTCTCTTCACAAACCTTACATTAATTGCATTTGTGCATTCGATAACATTCATCATAATGTCTAATTAGTATTAACATGTTCTAATATGTGTTAATCAGCTAGTCTTGTCAATCAACGCATTCTCATTTTTGGTTCTTAGACGTAAGAAAATGATGACGTCGGGCTAACGTCATAATGAAAATATAAGCTAATAAGGTTTTTTGAAATATTTGAAATCTTTAAAGTTGTTTTGCAAAAAAATTGGCCGAGAACACATATTGATTATTTTTTATGAATTGATTCAAAATTATCTCTTCTGTTATTGTGTTGAGTAAAATTAAGTTCGTCTAAATCGTTTAAAAGTTTGGAGCACAGTATTGAAATGCGTTTCCCGGCTAATATATGCATTTTACTATATATTTCATTGAAATGGCGTTGCTTGATTTTATCAGCGACACTGTGTTTGAAACACGATAACATTATTACCACGCAGACGAATCTCAAATAAATTTTAGAAATAAAACTCTGAAACCTACTGATCACGCGGACAAATTTTCAGGGTAGGTTTTCTCACAAGCAGTAAACCCGCGAGCTACCTTAAGCTTTAATTAATAGAGGACGAAGCCCTCTCACGGGCCCTTCGGGCGAAGCTCTCCCTATAGACAACACGTGTATATATGCCCAAATATGAAAATTACACTCCATACCTTATGAAGTTGAAAAACTTTTCCAATATGGAGGAAAAAAGAATCACTTCACGCGCAGTGACATCACCGGCATCCATGTTGAATTTGAATCTCGTACTAACTTCACGTTTGGTGATAATTTATCAAAATTGTTTAACGAGTGATAAATACATTCAAACTTACATACTGTGTTCTTAAAAAAAAATCCTAATTAAGAAAACAAATTTTCGTTTCCTACAACTTTCAACAGTTGCATTAGATCCAATCAAATGAATTTCAAGACATCTGATTGGACAAAAAAACATGTTTCAACAGTGAAGCCGTTTTATTTCATTGTTATTTAAATAAAATCATGTATTTTAATTGAATTTGCCTTCTGATTACTTTATGAAAACAGCAAAGACGTTTTTTCTCCTTCTTTCAATTAAAAGTTTCGTTTTTTTTAGGTTTCACCTCAAATCGTAGTCTGACCTTCTCGTACCCAGGTCATTTGGTACCCAGAATTTACATTATTTCTCAAAAACCAAAATCAAAGGCCGGAACGGCCACAAAGGCGTCGAGCTGACATTTTCTATTATAGCGAGCGCAGCGAGCTCTAAGAACCAGTGTGCGCGGGAAAAAAAACGAGCTAAACCTACAGATTCATCAAACAAAATTTTTTGTCTCGGTCCCATAATGCTCTCTAATATTTTCACCCGTGGTGCTATGCCAAAAATGGCTGATATTTAACTCGTAATTTACGGTGCCTTGAGGTTTGAAGACACGTTTTGAGTACCACACAAGCTTTGGTGAGACCCAAGAGATTTTTACATGCTTCCATTCCATCGTATTGAGTTGAGATACGTAAACAAATGATTATGGAATTTAACGTATGACGTCACAGTGATCTCGCGCTATATTTCCCGCGATAAATTTAGAGGTGGATCAAACATATGTAACGCTTGCACTAGCTATTTCAGTATAGACTGCGATACCTGCCTCATGGACATATGATTTGTTTTTAATTTTTTTTTTTGATAGAGAGATTATATATATACTAGCAAGAGCCCCACTTTACTGTCATATCGATCCAATTTTAAGCTAATTTTGCATGCATGTACAGTATGAGTAGGGAGGAAATAAAAAAAATAGGACATTTTGAACTAAATAAAAAAAAAAAGAGAAAAAATAAACAGTTAAAAAAATTATGCAGATATTGCATATAGTCAAACCATTAAATTAGAAAATGGGAAATTACACACCTACAAACAGGGACCGGGGGCACGGATAACGTATGTAATTAGAATGCAAAAATAAACGAATTTTTAAAAAAAATTATGAACAGGGAAAAAAAGGAACAAAAAAAAAATACTGTATTTATCGTTAACACTTTTGATCAAATTAAACAAAAATTATATTTTACAGACGATTTCTGTACTAATAGTCGTATATCAAATAATATAAGAATAAAAAAGTAAATGAATTATGTTTTATGTTGCTTTAAAAACAAAAATCAGTTTCCTTATGAAATAGGTAGTGATGCGTTTATAAAACAATAACTCATCATGGTTACAAAAATCGAAGACATTTCAAAGTTCAAAAATAAATTATTTTCTTTCTGCTTTAAACAGTCTTTGAACAATTTTCACAGGTTCATAACTTGAATACATCAACAGTGTGTCCCTAATTATAATAATAAAACATACTTTTATTTATTTCAATTCCCGTTTGAAACAAGATTACCTATGGTATGGCTGTTTACATTTTTACAAACAAATCCACAACAGTGTTATCTAAAATGCTCGACCAAACCAACTGCATTATCGTGTTTATTAATTGCAACAAAATCACTAGATACGTTTATCGCTTACATTTATTTTGGAGACCGTGCCCGATAACAAAATAAATTTACACATTAAATTTATTTTTATCGGGCACGGTCTCCAATTAAAATGTAAGCGATAAACTTAAATAATAAGTGAATTTTTACACCTTATTGTATTCATCCGCCATTTCTTATTTAAGCAAATTTATACTTATGCAATGAGTTGTCAATATTGTCTTATCTTTTTTCCATTCGGAAGTCTCTTGGAACACCTCAAACAATATTTCAAATGCTATCATCCAGACCTTATTTTATATCATTTGCAATGCGAATCTCCATAGATTTTTATTTAACAGCCGCTTTCTTTAGCCGAACAAGTTAGAGAGGGAGAGAGAGTGAGGGGGACAGGAAATTCAAATACAAAAACATCTAAACAAATTTTCATTTTGGTTTGTAAATAAATATTGTTTTCAAGAACCCTGAGATATTTCATCTTCGCTAGCCAAGGGTTTCTGATCCGCGCCACTTCTGCGGATCATAAACCCTTGGCAAGCGAAGGTAGGGGTAACCGTAAAATCTGCTCAGTGACTGGACAGTTAACCACGAGTAGATCCCGCCTTCATCAAGCGGAGTTTGCCACCTACTGCCCAAAGTCCAAGGACTCGTTAAAACGGCTCTAATCCATCGTAGAGGTCATTAAGAGTCCAACCTTGCTTATGACGTACAACTCTAAGTTGCACTTCAAAAATAACTTTTTCTTGAATTATTTTTAATTTATCAGTTGTTGAGAGAAATATAACATAACATCGTTTTATTTGATTTTATTTTCTATGCAGTTCTTTTAATCAGAGGGTACAACTGTGGTCTTCTCTGACACGTATATACCATCCAAGAATTTTCGGATATCCTTGTTTTTCACTGTTGTAGACTGCTGGATCAAAGCAGCTGAAATTTAAATATTACATTATACACACAACTGAGATTTCAGTGAGCATTATAAGCCAATTGTTCTCATGCACAAATTTTTCATACCGTTACATTTTAGTGTCTTTGTCCTTGATAAAACACACAAATCCAAAGCTCAATAGTTCAAAACAATAATTGGCATATGGCCTGAAATGGGCGTGTTCAATAACATTATGCAATCTGTGGTAATACACAGTCTGCACTTTGTGTACACTAGCTGTCCAAATTAATACAATTGAACAGTGGAATACGGGTCGGAAGTGATCAAATCTACTATAAAGCCCTTTTGATTTCTTATTTATTCCTGTAATAAATTCCTTCATCATTTTCAAAATATATAAATCAGAGATTAGGAATCAAAATGCACAAGAGCAACATCACTCATCTGATTAGCAGTTCTCAGAAAATTAT
>WFKH01011581.1:29546099-29566001 GCA_016163765.1 Magallana hongkongensis | reverse complement strand
CACTACATGAGGATACTTCCATACAAGTTTCAGCTTTCCTGGATGATAAGTGCATGAGAAGAAGATTTTTAAATATTTACTCTATATATTCCTATGTAAAATTTCGACCCCCATTGTGGCCCCAACCTAACCCCAGGGGTCATGATTTTCACAACTTTGAATCTACATTACCTGAGATACTTCCACAAAAGTTTCAGCTTTCCTGGCCTAATGGTTCTTGAGAAGAAGATTTTTGAACATTTCTCAAAATTTTTCAATAATTTGTAATTATCTCCCCTTGAAAAAGGGCGTGGCCCTTAATTTTCACAACTTTGAATCTCCTTTGCCTAAGGATGCTTTGTGCCAAGTTTGGTTGAAATTGGCCCAGTGGTTCTGGAGAAGATGTTGAAAATGTAAAAAGTTTACGGACAGACAGACGGACGACAGACAAAATGTGATCAGAAAAGCTCACTTGACCTTTCAGCTCAGGTGAGCTAAAAATCCATTGTTCCCTTGGATATTCCTATGTTTATAATCAGGTCCCTTTTCTAACAGGATGATTTTATAGTCATATCACATATTGAGCACTGCATTTCTAAAAAAGATCCTAAACAATTGTTTATATATGGGATATAAACCTACATCAAACTCCGAACCCCTTCTGAGGCCCAAGAATCATCCAGGGGCCAAAGTCTAAACAATTTTAAAGAATCAGCAATAAGTCAAAATGCTGGCATATAAGTAAAACCATATGTGATAACATTTCAGTTTTTGTGAATAATTAAAATGATTTCCTTTGTACAAATGGATCCCCAATGTGGCCCCATCCTACTCCACAGGATTTTGATTTAAACGAATTTGAATCTACACTATCTGAAGTTGCTTCCATTAAAGTTACAGCTTTTCTAAGCAAATGAATGGGTTTTTAGAAGAAGATTTTTAAAGATTTTTCTCTAAATAATCCTATGTAAAAATTTGAACCCCCCCCCCCCCCCCCCCCCCTTGTGCCCCCCATCCCCATCCTACCCCCGGGGATCATGATTGGAGATTGGAAAACATTTGAATTAACCCAACCTGAGGATGCTTCCACACAAGTTTCAGCTTTTCTGGCCAATTGGTTTCTGAGAAGATATATATTCCTATGTAAAAAATTTACCCCCCATTGTGGCCCCACCCTACTCCCGGGGGTCATGATTTTCACAACTTTGAATCTACACTACCTGAGGATGCTTCCACACAAGTTTAAGCTTTCCTGGCTGATTGGTTTCTGAGAAGAAAATTTTAAAGACTTTTCTCAATATAATCCTATGTAAAAATTCAACCCCCATTGTGGCCCCACCCTACCCCTGGAGGTCATGATTTTCTCATCTTAGAATCTACACTACCTGAGGATGCTTCCACATAAGTTTCAGCTTTCCTAGCCAAATGGTTCCTGAGAAGAAGATTTTTGAAAATTTCAAGAAAATTTTCAATAATTTCTAATTATCTCCCCTTATAAAAGGGTGTGGTCCTTAATTTTTCTAACTACTTTGAATCCCCTTTGCCTAAGGGTACTTTGTGCCAAGTTTGGTTGAAATTGGACCAGTGGTTCTAGAGAAGATGTTGAAAATGTGAAAATGTGAGGGACAGACAAAATGTGATCAGAAAAGCTCACTTGAGCTTTCAGCTAAGATGAGCTAACTAGAAAATTTAAAGTCGGAAAAATTGAAAAAAAAATTGATTTGCATTTATGATTGTAGACTTTTGATTAAAAAATTTATTGGTAAAAATTTACCCCCCCCCCCCAAAATATGGAACCACCATACCCAGGGATTCATGATTTAAACAAACTTGCAAAATCACCAAGAGATTTTACACATACAGGGTTTGAAATTAACAGTCGCCCACTCGCCATTTGCGACTAAGTTTTCGTGTGGGCGATTTGAAAATGCAATTTCAGGGGCCCACATGGCGATTAAACACATTTTTTTCCAAGTTTGTCCAAATGTTTCGTATTTTCGTTTAGGTTAATCACTCAGACGCTTATCTTTAATATCTATCTTCACTGTAAAGCCTAAACGTCTTGATGATCAAGACTACTGAAGGTCATTATCAGTCAAGCGTTTCGTAGTGTATCAAGAAACATTTCTTTTTAAAGCGTCTAACTGATTTTGACAATTGTAATGATATTTCGCTTTATGGTAATGGTTGTATCAGCCAGCCAAAAGAAAAAAGAGTTTTATTTTTAATAGGAGATGGATTAACTAATACAGCTGTAAAGGAACAAGAAGACATGTGGTTGATTCAGAAGATTTGAGTTATGAGATTTTAGAAAATGAAATGTTTGAAAATTTTAATAAAAATCGAAATTCGATATGAATGAATATATGTACAATGGCATGTAATTAAATAAGATTAAATAGTAAACTATAGTAAACTCTTTTTTTTAATCTTTTTTAAAGTAAAAATGTGGGCAACTAAATTTTGATGTGGTCCCTGGAATGACGAAGCTTAGTAGCCCACATGGCTAGCAAAAAATTCAAGTTAGTTTAAAACCCTAACATACCTGATGTAGACACAGCCTCTATGTCATTGCCTTCCAAGATGAACTCATCTTTCTGTGTAGAGGCCTTTATGGACACTCCTGGCAACATGCCCACCTTCCTGACAAATTTTTCTCCCAAAAAGTTCCTTATCTCCACTGAACTTCCGCCCTCTTGTACTGCACAGTTGATGGGGAAATGGGCATACACTGACCTCATTTTGTACAGAAAGCCCTGAAATAAAATGGAAAGTTACAGTATGCTGCTCCCTGTGTTCAGTTTGATTTACAATTTTTCCTCAAAATTATAATAGACTAAGTTCTGACTATATGAATTTGTAGATTACACTTCAAAATTGATGCCTCATTAGTTTTGTTTTATTTAATGGAGCATTTGTTCCTAGAGCTACATCAGTTGCATTTTATTCATATAATTATACACCTACTTCCAGGCCATAAGGACAAAGCAAGTGTTTTGTCCTTTCTCTGAGACAGCAATAATTTATTGCTCCAGAGGTACACAGGTCTGAAGAATCAATAAATAAGTGTTCAGAATCTAGTTACTTTCTCGACAATTTTCTGGTTTGGATTTTTACTAGCCAGTTCATTTTCTTCAGACTGAGACAATTCCTACTCGTCCAGACCAATTCTATGCTAGCCTTTATATTGCTTACCTTGGTAACCCCCTTGATCATGTTCTCTATGTGACTGCACACAGTCCTTACAGCAGCCAGCTCCTTGTGTTTGCCAAACCATTTCTCTACCATGACAGTGCTCTTGCCAACCATGGTGATGTCTACAGCCAAGTGACGGAAGGTTCTTGTTAAAGTTCCTCGAGGTCCTTTGATGATTACCTTCCTTGCCTTAACACTGGCAGAAACTGCAAATAGTACATTACAATTCAACAGAAATAACTGTGTCATTTTAATCAACTTTTATCTACATCAGAGCAACAAGTCACATTTACATTTAGATTGCTAAATGGTCACCTGAAAGAATACAAGAAATGGTTTGGTGTTTCATTCTTATATCAGACTAACCGAAATATCAGTTTAACGGCTATTAGATTAAGTGGAACCCTCTGTACTTTTAAGCTTTAACATTGATTTGCTTAAGTATTGAAAATCTTAAAACAAGGGCACCACTAAGCAGAGCATCCCCTATCAACATGAATTATTGTAGGAGGGAATGCATCATTTAGGAAAATATCTGTAAATGTATCAGATCAGAACAAATACGACACAAGTTTCATATTATTAAAACCACTTTGAATTCATAATATCTATTTTATCCCAATCCAAAAGCTTTGTGGTGTATAAATGGGGGGTTGGGGGGGGGGGGGGTGTTTACATTTACGTGGTTGTACAGTTTTCCTATTCCTAGCAGAAACTCAACACATATGCTTTAAAGTTTAATAATTTAGATTCATTCAGTGACATTCATTATTATAAAAGCATACATAAACGATTCGTATACATTATGAAACGTAGCTGAAAATCTAGCAATTAGTTGGTGTAGTCTGCTCTAATGGACAATTCTAGTTGCTTGTCGTATGTCAACCCACAGTGGTAGATATGCAGCTATTATTAATATAAAACAATTTTCCGGTGATAAATGTGCGATATCTTTCAAAGTCTCTTCTGAATTTTGGACTAGTTCTATCCTAAGTAATAAGGGAAAAATTGTCCGAAATTCGACTGCTTGTTTTGATGAAATCGAATGACTTCAATCTCTTGTCCGCTTCAGCTTTTAACTATGGGCAATCTTCTAACCCTCCATTACTACAAAACGTTTGTTATTTACCTTTACTAGATTTAAATCCCAAAAAGATTTGAACTGCATACCATATGGTAGTGATTTACTTCAAGTCGTACATAAAATTACCGGAAATGTCTGTTGTCAAACCGTGCATTATTTAATCAATTGACTTGAAAATCAATAGGGTTTTTCATTTCACCATGCCAAAGAAGTGTACAAAGTTTGATGAACATTCATGAGAGGGTTTTCTTTGAATTTTGCTAAAAAGCTGAGAATGGACACAAACACGCAGAGCAGCGATGCTCTATCCCCCTCGCAACAAGTTGTGCGCGGGGATAATACGTTTATTTTCAGTAACTCTTTAAACTATGCTAAAATGCTGCATGCATTTACAAGGGCATATGGTCAGGCCAAAAAAAAAAAAATGTGTGTTTCCGGTAACATGTCCCTCAAAATTAGGGTAGGTAGGTAGGCAATTACTTTTTTTTTTTACTTGACTTTTTATTTTAACTTCACATCATATTTGACTGTTTCAAATAGGTAAACTGTTTTTTACAATTATATTAACAAGTAATATTTTGTTTTTAAGACCTAGGTAGCAGAATTGCAAGAGATTGATTTACAGTTAAAGACCACAATTTAATAAATGAAATTTTGTCACATTTAACAAAAAAGTAAAATAAAGAATTAAAGATACAGTCAATATTTAAAAGACGATATAATTAATACCCATTTCTTTTACGGACGATAATGTCAGGGTTACGCCGATGTTGAACGTAATGCCACCCGACATAATGTCATTAAAACCACATACATCGAACGTCGATCCTATTATGAATATCTCCATATAAACATCCCACCGCCCAGTGCTCAGGAAAGTTATATATTGCGTTAACTTTGGGTGAATGTGGACATTTCTTTAGCTTAAACCCAACATGTGGTGGACTTGGGGTTGCGAAACCCACCATATTAGGGAGACTTCACTTCTCCCTAACAGAAAAATAGGGAGAAGTTTGAGAAATCAGGGAGACTACCACTATTTGAAAACAGCATAATGCTAATGATGATATACACAGATTCAATCTTAATTTAAATAAAAAAAAATAAAACAACTTCTGAAAAATTTTAAAACTTATCCAATTTTTTAAATTTAATTTATTTGATGTATTCATACATTTTATAGATGAAATGTTTTGTAATTGTGTTAGCTAAATGACAAATGATATCAATCTCTGTATTTCTGTGTATTTTGGAGGTATTAGTCCAACCCTTTGACCCAATTACATCCGTTATGTAGAGGATCTTTTTAATTTTGAAGATAACTGTTGACAGTTTTATGATTATTTTAGCATTGATTTGGCAGAGTTATTAAATAATTACAAGTTATCAACTAATTGTAATATCAACACTAAAAGTAATAAACATCGGTTGTAATTTTCAATGCACAGTATGTGGTTGCATCACCCGCCCGTATTTATAACCCCTAAAGATAAGACAGTCGGTAGTTATTAATCACAACAGGGATTAACTGTGGCTGTTAAAACTTCTTTTGAATTAGATAATTATCATTTTATTGCCTTTTGGGTTAACTTACACCATCGTGAACTCAGAATACAGGGCGACTTCAACTTCTCTTTCAGAGGAAATTCCGGCGAAGTTACCGATCAAAATGCGAGTATTTCACCCAAGTCACCCCCTAGGTTGGTCCTTTATCCACACATGTGAAATCTTTTAAACGCTTGAAAAGAGTTTTTTTTTAATTCATTTGTTACAAGCAGTTTTAGAACAAATTACGGTACGTAATCCTGATTTGCAATAAAAAGTGCTAGGGTCGGCGCGTAAAATTAGGGTCGGTCGGGTTACCGGAAACACACGTATTTTTTTTTTTGGCCTCACTATTTGAGCTAAAAAAAATTGTTTCTCCATTTTTGTTGTTAACAATGTTAAATTGTTTCACTAAATTGACACTAATGTATTTCCAATGTTCAACTAAAACTTGAGAGTCTGTCAATAAGTCATAGGCAAGACTCTTTGCAATGTTAACAAAGATCAGGCCATGTTATTCTGAGTGCTGAATAGAATATTTCAGGTTTTAAATAATGTTGACTGTGACAAACACTAGAAACTGTTTATTTGTGTTAACAACAAAATATCAAATAGAAAAGATCTGTTAAAAACAGAACTTAAACCAGTTTATCTAACCGATTTTAAACAAAAACATGGCACTAGCCTGTTTACACAACAAAGAATTATGAGCTTTGTATCTAGCTTATCTCCTCATATGACATTGAAATTTTGTGTGAGCATCAGAAATATCATAATAAACATTGTAAACATTAAAAATTGGAGAAATTTTTTTTAGCTCAAATCATGAACATGCCCCACCCCCCTTCCCTTGCGTCATGTGGTGGCATTAGGGGGAGAAGAGTTCAAATGAGAAGTTGTTGTATGCGTGGTCTAGGGGCAACCCTAACATTTAGAAGTTGAGGGGTTTGCAGTGGCTGGATCAATTTGCCATCCTTAATGAACGTTTTTCTCTACAGTAAGTTATATATCCCCATAATAACAAATCTGACATACCTCCCTTAGGGATTTTCACCGTCTGACTGGTGTGCAATTCCTTCATTTCTACAAACAGAAACAAATGAACTCTATCACAGGGCTCTCTGACCAAACACAACTATACTAAATGAGTGGTGACTGGTCATTGACAAGAAGCAAGAAGAGATATTTTAGGTTAATGAAATGAAACTCTTCAATATATACAATTATGAAAGGATTGGAATATGCATCAATGATTTTAGGCAAAGTTTAACGCTATGACCCAATGAAAAATAAATGTGATTAGTCAAATAATCTTATTATGTGAAATAATAAAATACATAAATTTCAATTTGTAAAATGGAAGTTTGACATTCAGGTATAGACATTAACTTTTCAATCCACTTGCCCTTTGGGCAAGTGAACTCAAACTACTGCTTCTCCGAATGTAAATATTGGTAGCCCGAAAAATAGTAAGAAGAAATTACCATATAATAATTATTTTTATTTGGGTAACTCACAAAATAAGATGACCAAATACTTGTTAGGCCAAAGTTATATCCTTTGGCTTACGGATTTGACGGAAACCAAATGGTGTAGCGTTTAGTGAAATGAAATTTTACTTGCCCTGGGCAATCGGACAATCATTAATGTTGATCTCTGACACTAGAAGAGGTGCACAATTACCTTAAGTTAACATTGAAAAAACAGTGCCAGGTCATCCAAATAGGGTAAATTTAAGTTTGAAAAAGTAAATTTCATGGTCAATTGTCTGAACTGGACCAAAAAAAGATTATTAAAGGAGAGTGTAATATTTTAAATATTAATTTGATTCGAGCAAGTACTTTGACACTTTTTAAGCCCACTGCTTTGTGTTATATTTGTGAACTATGTTGGCAGAACATCAGAGATACACAGACTTAATGATTACAAACTAAAGATTTATAAGAAAAAACACTGCAATAAAGCCATAATCAAATAGTTAAAGAAGAGAGCTGTATGGCACAAGGTAGATAGAATGTTCTAACATTAAAATGACAGATACCTGGACCCGGTTTAACAATAAAATTTGTCCCATATACTTTCTTCGTAGCAAATGAAAAAAATATATCGCACTGAATCTCCCCTAAATTTTCATATTATTGGTCTCATATACCTACATTGTTGCCTGTTCATAGACCCATAGTTTACCCATTCATTGTATACATTTGCAACGAAATCACTACCACGTTTAACATCACATTTGAAAAGATGTAAAGTGCACTTAAAATAGAGCGCTTTTGAAAACATCAGGCATTTTCAATATTATACAATATTTATCTAAAATATATTTACAGAAATGCAAATTACACAATTATCATAGTAAAAGAGTCTTAATTGTCTTACAGGACATCACTAAAATCTTTAGGTTTTGTTGGAGATATATAGGAAAATAGTAAGTAAGCAATAAAAAGTTGGATATTTCACTATTTGAACCACTTTAAACCAAAGAAATCCAAATAAAATTATGGTGTACAAGTATCTTAGTACATGTTAATGTGTAATTTGTTTTGGTTTAACGAGGTCTTCATACAGAACATTAGACAAATATTTCAATTAGTGACTTTTCTAATACAATTATGTATAGCCAAATATATTAAAAAGACATCCTATGAAAGTGTTATATGCGTGGCTTAGTGGTAACTCGCAGGTCCTCCTTTGGTGAAAATAGGACAAGTAATAAGTTAGATACAGGACCTGCACCAAAAACTTGAACCAGGTCCGGACGCCGACGCCGGGGGTATGGCATAAGCTCCCCCCGACTTCGTCATGGTGAGCTAAAAATCGCAATATTATTGTAAATTTGCTGAAATGACTCATGGCAGTGAATCATAGGCAAGAACATGTAAACAATAATACTATATACAATGTTTAAAACACAACTCCGGTCCTAAAAAGACGAAATTACTCTTTAAAAAGCACATCAAGCTTGTTAAATTGTACCAATATTATGAAATTTGTATTTCTACATTGTGATATAATAACAAAGAAAGTTTAATATTTATTGATGATCTAGATTTTGGTCGATTGAATCACGAATATTATTTCATGTCGTACCTATTTGGTATGGTAACCGGAAAAGGACTGATTTTAGAATTTTGAACCCGATCTAAAACAGTATGTATGAAATATTCTAAATAATAATCTTCAAAAAATAATTCATGAAGATTTTTAGAAATTAACAAAATTATTAAATAAGATCACAGTAATTCAATATGCAAAAACATCAAACCATAACTGCTCTTGAATATATATCGGACTCGTTTTCCGTATTTGTTAGTACTTCCGGTCAAAACACGTCAGCTCCAGGCTCCCCTCCACTGGCTCCAGGTGCTGAGGTAGTATCATTTTTTAAATATATTTTTTTTTAAGATTAGATTTGAAAATAAAGAATACAGATTTAGAGAAAAAAGAGTGGTAGAGTGATATAAAGTAGTGGGTTAACCCGCTACCTCGATCGGTAGACTGATGGATTTGTATGTATGCCCATAGGGGCTTGTGTAGAAAAAAAGAACATCGTTAAAAAAGTGGGTACCTCGGAGGAAAAATAACAAGGGAGGACGCCATCTTTGATACCGCCTCGCTTCATCAGCTAATTTCTCATTTAAATTGGTAAACTAGACATATGCGCCGATTCGTATTCCGTCATAAATGGTTCTTCTTTGAGATATAACCTCCGGTTTAGTTCTTTTTTACACCAACATTAACAAACTTGTTGATTTCTCGTGTAAACATTCAAAATTGACAACTCCCTGGCTTCTGCAGAAAACGAAAGTACGGCATGTGAGATCTTAGAAAGAATAATCTTCCCGTGACCAGGCTACGCTCAGGTCACAGTAAGAATTCGTCCCATATACTTGCAATGTAACAGCCGCGAAGCGGATCTGCTTCGCGTCGATTTTAAGACTGTTAAAAATAATCTGCAGGGGAAAAACACATTTTTATACATTACAAATTTTTGAACATGCATATGTAGTTAAATCCACAAAATATCCATTTAATTAGTCGTACTAAGGCATTTTGTTAATATACACGTTTGAATTGCCTGCCATTTTGTAGGAAATCGTACTCGGAATGTCTCGGATTTTACCGTAAACATGGCGACCGTAAACAGCAAATTTTCAAATGTGATGTTACAAGTGGCAGTGATTTGTTACAAAAACAGTTTATGAGTTAAAATGGGATTATAAAAGAGCAACATTATAGGTATTTGAGACCAATCATATGAAAATTTAGGCGAGATATAGCGTGATATATTTTTTTTATTTGCTACGAAGCGAGTATATGGGACGAATTCTATCGTTAAACTGGGTCCGTAGGACATCTGTCATTTTAACGATAGAACATTCTGTCTAGTGAGATCTCATCTCATATTTAAAGAAGAATCATTTATGAAGGAATACAAATCAGCGCATATGTCTAGTTTAACAATTTAAATGAGAAATTAGCTGATGAAGCGAGGCAGTATCCAAGATGGCGTCCTCCCTTGCTATTTTTCCTCCGAGGTGCTTACTTTTTTAATGATTTTTTTTCTACACAAGCCCCTGTGGTATGCCTGAGGACCCGGGTTTAAACCTTATATATAGTATATCCGAAGATATTATTTACGTCGCGTGTAGATGATTTTTGATATAAATCAACGTACCTATGAAAGAAGTACAATTGAAATCGATGAACTGTATCCAAGTTAGGCCTAAGAAAAAAAATGGTTTGTTTCTGCTTTCCTGACTGACCCTAGCTTTTACTGCCGACTCAAAACTTTTTTTTAAGGATTTTTGACGGAAAATCATTATTTCCGTTTTTATCTGATCCGGAAAAAAATTTTACTCAAAATTTTGGTCACAAAACGCTTATAGCAGTTACTCTTTTTAAATCAGTGTAACTCAAACATTTTGTTTCAAAATGGCTGTATGTTTCCATATGTTGTGGATAATAATGCTCTCATCGCTGGCAGAGGAAGTATCTGATATATAATATCGGGGTTTTTTTGTTTTCTTTAGACCAGCTTAATAGTTGGGAAAGATAAAAAAAATTTCTCATTTTATACCATTCAGCAGTGTCAGTATCTAACTGGCACGTATGGATACTGCTAAATACACAGATACATACTGCAATAAAGGAAAAAAATATTTGAAAAAATAAAAAAAATTGCCGACCTACCGACCCTACTTTATTTCAGCATGAAAGCGGAAACAAACCTTTATTTTTTTTAGGCCTTATCTTCATTGAAACTCAGAAAAATGCATAGGAATGAGAACTGAACATATTTCTTACGGATTATATGAATGTTAGACATGTCAGCCCAACGAAATCTCGACCCACGTACATCTAGGCCCAATGACATTTCGGCCCTGACGGGTCGGCCCAAGATGATATGTTTTACGGTGCTACCATTGGGGCGAGCTTAGCAAGAATTACACATATATATTTTGCATCATTGTCAACTTTGTGATATTTAGACAATTATCAACTAACATCAAAGAATAGAGAGAGAGAGAGAGAGAGAGAGAGAGAGAGAGAGAGAGAGAAAGTTTAAAAAAATATTACAAAATACACAACATAGACTTGCTTCCCCCTAAAATCGTTCTTTACTTTTGGAGAGAATTGATTAGTCTGTAAAATGTAATTTTAGTTTAAGTTGATCAAATGTGTAAACGATAAATATTATTTTTCTTTTGTACCTTGTTTTTATCTCACTTTTTTCTCAGTTCATAAATTTGGGTTTTTTATGTGTTTATTTTTGCATGCTAAATACATACATTGTATCCATGCCCCCGGACCCATTTTGTAGGTGTGTAATCCCATTTTCCAATTTAATGATGACAATATGCAATATTTACATAGATTTTTTAACTGTGTAATTTTTCTCTTTCTTTTTATTTTTTAGTTCACAATGACGAGGCTGTATCTTTGATAGCAATTTTTCCTTTATTTTACTTACTGTATGCAAAAATAGCTTAAAATTGGATCGATATGCCAGTAACGTATAGATCTTGCTTGTATATATAGAGGATAATACATACCTTTTCCATATTAAACCCTGTATTCAGCCCATTCGAGACACCAATATCAGCCAGAGGGCCGAAGGCCGGAGGGCTGATATTGGTTGAGAGCTGATACAGGGTGTAATATGGAAAATGGTATATGTATTATTATATTTATTACATACTTATAATAATGACATATCTAAGACATTTTTATGCCTCAATTCAATGAAGACGTAATAATACGGCAGACGTTTTGTTGTGATGTATTAATCAGTGCCTTAAATTTTTACCTGATTCTGAAGAGGAAAAAATCAAAGGAGTTCCGAGAGGGGTGCGATACGTGTCCGTTTCAGCCCCGCAGATCGATATCAGCCCTGCAGAATCCATATCAGCCCTTGAGACTGATACAGGAATTATAAAGTTAGCTGTATCGCATATGCAAATACCCTGTATTTATAACTAAGTATGTAATAAACATGTATATAATCTCTCTATCTAAGCCACCCCCCCATAAGAAAAATTTAAAAACTAATTATCTGAGGCAGGTATCGCAGTCTATACTAGCTGAAATAGTGAGACCATGCATTACAGATGCTTGATCCACCTACGGCAGACGTTAAAATCTATATTCATTTGTTTAAGTATCTCGACTAAAAAAAAAGGAATGGAAGCAAGCAGGGCGAGCGCAGCATATGATTACATACATGTATATATATACGTATCATTATGATAAATTAATTAAGAAAGTAGTATTGTTTAACAAATTGATGCAAAAAACTCATAAAAATTTGAATACCAAAAAAAATACAATATATATATTCTTTTTTAATTTCATATGATTATAAATAATTTTAACTCTACAGTATAAAATCAATCAAGTTTTTGTTGAATTATGAGTAGAACTAGTTTAATCTCCGTTACTTTATCTTTTGGTGAGGGTTTAAGATATCTGAAGTGGCTTTCCAATTGAAATTCCGTGAAGTCTCTATAATTCTATATTTACATGTGTTTTAGTACCAGTATATACCAATTTTTCTACTACTCATAAACGAGTAGTTAACTTTGATAAAATATTTGGGTTTTTTTTATTGCTTGTGAAATACATGTTAATTAAAGTTTGTAAAAAAAAAGTGAGTTATAAAACCAATATTTCGTTCAAGATACGACTTCACATCCTCTCCTCTATCGAATGATTAAAACTTTGAATAGGATGTAGCGCTTGCCATGTACTTCTGGAATTTATCACGCAGGAAAAGAAAAATAAGGATTTAAAAAATAACCTATTACATGTGTTAATTATCTAGCATTACAATACACACAACATTTTATAATTATAGTGTACATGTATATGAAACTGACGTATCATATATTAATTCAGTACGCTCTCAGTTAATACATATATTGGAAACAATCCATGTATAATAAACCGGAAGTCAGTCCACATGAACTGTCTCTGTTAAATTTGAATAAAGTTCTGTTTTAAGATGGAAGAACACACCTGGAAAAAGTCACTGAAATTAACAGTAAATTATTTGATCATGAAAGATATAATGATAAATAAACAGTACATATGTCAAATAAGCAAAAAATTTCCAGATTGGGGATAAAAAATGAATATCTAAAATATTCAATTCAGTAAGTAACAACAAAAGGATTCGAACTAGGGATGTACGGATCACCAGCCCGATACTTTATCCACTCGTCTATGGAGTAAGTTACATGTGACTGTCGATAAAATCGCTTTAATAAAACGAAATGTTGTTTTGATCAGAGGTCAACCATTTTGTGATGATGGGTTATTCCACCTTAATACCCGTATCTCATTCATGCCATATTGTTATTGGAACGGATCTTAAAAAATGAACTTGTTCCATTATTACTCATTTTATAAAATTGGCAACTATCATTGTAGGATAGATCGTTGGTACAAAGTGTGTCTTTTTAAACACATTATCGGTAATCATGGCTGTGTTTTAATCTAATTTTCATAAAGAGGGAGTAAACTGCACAAAACACCCAAGCTGCCACCCTAATTAACTTACATCGCAAAAGTTTGAGATAATGCTAGTTTTTAAAATGTGTGAATATCGCCGTGGGCAGAACTGTGTGAAGTAATGACACCAATTATGTTCAGTTGACAGGAAAAATGACTCCACTTTGAGATACACCAGGTAAAATAAGGGCTTTAGCCCTTCAAAATACTTCGACATAAGCGGTATATTCGAGATAACCGTATTCGAGATATCAGGAGTTTTTCAAATCATTTATATAGAGAAAACGATCGGGATAGGCGGTAGACTTGGTCATAAGCAGGGTATTTGAGATATCCCATGATCGAGATACCGATATTTAAAACCTGTATTTTATAAACATATACACATATATGCACAGGCATTAGAATAAAAAAAATATGTTGATCTGCTTTTGAAAAACTCTGAAATGATATGGTATATTTTAATGAAATATTAAAATAATATTTAAAAAAAGTTATTTCTGGGAGACCCTCATTAAAATTTTGGAAATAAGTGTTATATACTATACATGTTTATTATATATATGTCAATTATTGATATAACAAGAATTTATGTATGATCAAGAAAAATCTTATGTACATCGACATATTGTATCATGCATTTATATTACTACCTTAAATTTTCATTGAGTCGAGGTGTCTTTTATATGGGCCGACATGTCAATAATTTTGAGCCGACTTGTTACGGCCGTGGTGTCAACCGCCATGGGCCAAGGTGTCTCTTTACCTATTTAATATGTTATATGGTATGACCGTTGGGGCGAGCGCAGCATAAATTTGAATTAAATTAAAACACAGGTACAAAATTATGTTTTATGATGATGAATAATATAGTGTGGTTTACCAAATGGATGCATCAACGTGAGTAAAAAAATTGAATAAAAATAAAATATTTTATGCTCCAGTATACATATATAAACATTTATGTTTTACGGGGTGGTCATGTGGAGGGCAAAACTAATACAGTAAAACACGCTTATAACAAATTGCCAGGGACGGGCGATTTTGCTTAATTACAAGTGCAATTCATTATATTCGTCAAGTTTACAACATGTAATAAAGTCACCAGGAATGAAAATCACTTTGCTGTAAGCGTCAATTCATTATAAGCGTGTTCACTATAACCGTGTTGTACTGTAACACGATCACAACTTCACCATCAGATTCATTAGAAACTTGTACAGTTGGATTTGGCTATCTATTTATTCATTACGCTAAAAGTCACATGCTTAATCTAGACATTGTGACGTTGTGTTAGTAGAGCATGCAGACATCACTCGACAGTTTCCGTGAAAGTAACAATGCTCTGAACAATTTGCCAAGAAAAAAAGAGATTCAAACAATTACTTGTGAACCATTTTTAGCTCACCTGAGCCAAAGACTCAAGTGGGCTTTTCTGATCAAGATTTGTTCGTTGTCAAATTTGGCAGAAAGCATCATTGGGTAAAAGGGATACAAGTTTGTTCAAATGAAGGGCCATGTCCTCTTTAAAGGGGGATAATTAAGAATTATTGAAAATTTGTTGGTATTTTTCAAAAATCTTCTTCTCAAAAACCATTTGGCTAGAAAAGCTGAAACTTGTGTGGGAGCATCCTCGGGTAATGTAGATTCAAATTTGTTCAAATCATGGTCCCGGGGGTTAGGGTGGGGCCACAATGGGAGGATGAAGTTTTACACAGGAATATATAGAGAAAATCTTTAAAACCTTCTCAAAAACCATTCGTCCAGAAAAGCTCAAACTTGTGTGGAAGCATCCTTTGGTAGCATAGTTTTAAATTGTTCAAATCATTGTCCACGGAGGTAGTGCGGAGCCACAATTGGGGATGAAGTTTTACATAGGATTATTTAGAGAAATTAGGCCTAACAAAAAAAATAGTTTGTTTTCGCTTTCATGCTGAAAAAAAGTAGGGTCGGTCGGTCGGAAATTTTTAAAATTTTTTCAAATATTTTTTTTTTTTCCTTTAATATTGCAGTATCCATACATGCCGGTTAGATACTGACACTGATGAATGGTATAAAATGAGAAACACTTTTAATATCATTCCTGACTATTAAGCTGGTCTTAAGAAAATACAAAAATGATATTATATATCAGATACTTCCTCTGCCAACGATGAGAGCATTATTAAAATCTACAACACATAGAAACATACAGCCATTTTGAAACAAAACGTTTGAGTTACACTGATTTGAGAAGAGTAATGCTTCAAGCGTTTTTGTGACCAAAATTTTGAATAATTTTTTTTCCAAATCGGATAAAAACAAAAATAAACGATTTTCCATCAAAAATCCTTTAAAAAAATTTTGAGTCGGGGGGTAAAAGCTAGGGTCGGTCGGGAAAGCAGAAACAAACAATTTATTTTCTTAGGCCTTAGAGAAAATCTATAAAAAACTTCTTTTCAAAAATCAATTGATCAGAAAAGCTGTAACTTTTGTGGAAGCATCCTGGGGCAGTGTAGATTCAAGTTTGATCAAATCATGATCCCCTGGGGTAGGGTGGGGCCACAATGGGGGATTGAATTTTTACGTAGAAAGATATAGAGAAAATTCTTTAAAAATCTTCTCAAACCTAAATTGCAAGAAAAGCTGCAACTTGTGGGAAAGCATCCACACGTAGTGTAGATTCATGTTTGTTCAAATTACGATCCCCAGGCAGGGATTTATCAGTACCTTCTCAAGGGCCGAAATTCGGCCCTGGTGAACATCGCCAACTTTTAATCTGAATTTCCTCTGTTTTTCTAAAACATCGTGATTTTGTGGTATACTGTATATGTATCATGTTATTTCCACATACATGTACTAGATTGATAGTTGAGTAAAAGTTAAGCATTAATTAGGAGTTATTTCAAATAGAAACGTATATTTTCAATCCATTTTTTGCTTTTTTAAATTCTTTGAAGGTGTTTATTTCAGAAAAAGACTTGTTCTAATGACCAAATATATATAGGAATCTTATACAAGTTGGATCATGTTTAAAAGTCTAGCTAAGATTGGTTGTCCAAATTCAGAGGTCTATGTGGACTACACCCTAAAATCATTATGTATTCAACATAGAAACTTTTTTTCCCAATTTTATCAAATTGTTGATAAAATTAAATGTATGTTCGTTCACCCTAAGATGCATTTGCCCTTGCCGCTGTTTGCCCTTGATGCCATTTGCCCTAGTTTCTGTTTGCCCTAGGTTAGTTCGCCTTTGATTTTGTTCGCCCAAGGTCTGTTCACCTTTCTTTAATACAGGATGAATGTAGTTGTATATTTTTATATTCTGATCATTTTAAACATTAATGAAGAGATATAAAATTATACAAAACAGCACTATTATAGCATCTTTACATAATAATAACCAATTGACTGACCTGATAACGTTACGATGACTTATTGTGAATTAATTATTTACATGTATAATTATGATTGACAGTATTTTGATACAGTTTCATGTTTCATCAACGTATATATCTCATTTAGAGATCAAAGGATTATGTTGTGCTCGGGTATATAAATTTTTCAAAGATAGAATAGGTGCACATCTGCTGCTCACCTTCTAAATGAGCCAATTTTACTTTAAAATGTCTCAATTTCTTTGATTGTTTAAAAACGTCAAGCAAAATATTAAAAAAAAAAAAAAAACGAGACAGATATCTATAACTTATGGCATTAAAATCTAACAATTAGACCAATTACGTCTTTTTGAAGAAATAAAATCATAAAATGTAAGAAAAAGTTATTGGAAGTAAAGCAAGTTAATATAAAAGTAAAATATGATTTATTATTCAGAAACTTAACAGTAAATGAAATAAAGATGAGGTGGTTTATGAATGAGGTTTAGGTGGAGTGAACAGGGTTTAGGGCGAAGGATAATTAGAGCACGGGGACTCTGGGTGAATGGACTCAGGCGAACAGGTAGATAGGGAAACGAACCTGATACCGATGAAATGTTCCCAATTCCCCCAAAATGGCATTTCCCAAAAGAGGCTGATAAATCCCTGCTAGGGGTAGGGTTTTTTAGTCACAATGGAGGGGGGGGGGGTTCGATTTGAATTTTTACATAGGAAGATATGAAGAAAAATCTTTTGGGAAAGCATTCAGCCAAAAAAGCTGAACTTGTGTGAAAGCACAGGCTGTGCAGACTCAAGTTTGATCAAATCATGATTCCCTTGAAAATGTGGGGCCAAAAGGGAAGGGGGAGGGATGTTAAAAATTTCAGAGAAAAATCTTCTCACATACTAAAACAACAAAAGGGGCTTTATATTAACCATAGAAATATGTGGATAAATATTGGAAGATTTTTTAAACTCTTTTTGCAAGATCTAGTGCACTAAATTGTCAAGATATTTTGAATTTGATACTGGGATGCTGATTTAATTGGCTATTGTTGCTCAGGTGAGTGCTGTGGCCCCTGGGCCTCTGACTTGTTTTAGAATTTGCAGAATGTTCTATTCATCTTTTTAATGCATGACATTCTTATACTTACATTTTCCAGTCTGTGTTGGTAATTATCTTATTATATGGCGTCAAGGTGCATGTGTGGTTGGGAGACACTGCTATTATGACGTCATCATAATTATGAAGTCATGGTAACGATACAATAATATGTTTATGTTAAAAGGCAGTCTAGATAAACCAGTCAAAGTGTGCAGATGTGTTTTTGTTTCTATCTGACTCAAAGAGTATAACCACTATACAATCGCGACAGTCTGTGATATCACTACAAATCGATTTTGTAATGTATTGTCCAATACATTTTATCAATGACTATTTTAATATTTAATCGTACAACTGCTGAAAATTATATAAATATAAGTAATAAGGAATCATTCTTTGAATATTATGAGGTGATCAAATACAGTCGGGTGTGATCAAATCTATCATAAAGCCCTTCTGGCTTTACAGTGAAACACATTTATAACGAAGTGCCATGGACTGGCAAGTTTCCTTTCTAATAAGGGTAATTCATTATATCGTATACTTATAGAAAATATACCCTTTTCCGCCCTGTGAGATATAAACCGAAAATTCGTCTACCCGTGTGATATAAACCCTAGGGGTGTGATATAAGATTTATATCGTACCCCTCTCCGGCAATCTTCGGATGTTATATCACATCCCTTTCCGTTAATCATCGGCTATTATGACGTAGAGTTCGGTATGCGTCGTTCAACTCCGATATCCGAGTATGATGTCAAATAGTTACGTCGACGTCAACTTGGTATATAAACAGCTGGCGCATAAATTTCAGGGAAGTTTATTAGAGATGGAATATATAGACACGGAGCGATTTGTTAACAATAATCATTCATCACATGATTTTTTTTTTTATTGTTTCGTTAATATTTTCTATAAGTATATGATATAAAAATCATAACATGGCAATTTTTATATCGCATCATATATTAGCCCTCAGTCGGTGTATATCAGCCCTCGAGCCTGACGGCTCTCGGGCTGATATACAACGACCTCGGGCTAATATAGGATGCGATATAAAAATTGCCATGTAATAATCTATATATATCTGTCAAGTTTACAACATATAATAAGTCACAGGGAATGAAAACCACTTCGCTCTAAGCGTCAATTTATTATAAGCGCATTCGCTATAACCGTGTTTTACTGTAATTGGATTTGATCATGCCCGACCGTATTTGATGTTTTTGATCACCTCATAATACTCAAAGAATGATTCCTTGTTCCTTAAAAAATACATTTGTACCTGTTCTTGGAGACATGACATTGGTAGCCATATGCAATTTACATGGAATAGTGGGTATGATTCTTACGACAGAAAATTCAGTACATCAAAGGGAGCAATAGTTCTCTTTGCCCAGGTGTTGTCTTGAGAGCTCACAGTGCTCACTATAATGGGAAATGTTGACATCTTTTTTTCATTTGAAAGTCACTCGGAACACCTCGCAACATTTTTCAACATTATCTTCCGGGTACTTTTCATGTCTGCTGCAATGCAAAATCTCCATAGACTCCTTTATTTTAGGGCTGGGTATTGGGGGGAAATTTTGTATTGCGATATATTGCGATATTTTAAAATGTAT